>OY743088.1:7017500-7385000 GCA_963555665.1 Dircenna loreta | reverse complement strand
CTAATTAATAAAAATAATATTTCTCTGTCAAAATTAATGTTCTTCGTGATTTCTTTAAGTATAACAATTTTTGTTATAGAAAAATTATCATCCTTCCAGAAGCTGGTAGATGTAATAAGAATTAAAAATGTTCAATCAAATACTAATAACCTAACATGGCTTCTAACAGAGAGAGGAGTTCTCCTCGAAAACAAAAACCCTCGTCCCGCTACAGCGGCATCTACCACCCGGTCATCAC
The DNA here is from genome assembly GCA_963555665.1 of Dircenna loreta. Lineage (NCBI taxonomy): Eukaryota > Metazoa > Arthropoda > Insecta > Lepidoptera > Nymphalidae > Dircenna > Dircenna loreta. The sequence goes on along the minus strand of OY743088.1, from coordinate 7,384,762 downwards.
AGACCCTGACAGACTTACCTGGCACGGGAAGGACCACTTCACCCTCATTAGGGTGGATTGGCCGGATACCATCACCAATAGCACCATCAACTCCAGTCCCGTCACTCCGGTAACACCGGTTTACGATCCCTTGGAGAGTGACTCCGAAGTCAGCGAGAAACACACGATTACTATAAAGAATAGCTGCGACAATTGCGATGAGGAGAAATGTCTAAAATGCGAGTTGAAGGCCACCGATTATGAAAACGTGAAGGGGAGGGAGTTTGATGTTCACGACAGTCTGGATGCGAGTCCGTTACATTCCACGGACATAAGCTATCAGAATCTGAACCGTCTGTCAGCGGTGTCCACGTCCTCGAACTCAGACCAGAACTCCCATAAAAGGGACGACCACATGAAGATCATGACGTCATCGCACGAGAGCTCGTCCAGTTATTCCAACGTTAGCTACAAACAGGACGAGTCGTACGAATGCTTCAACTTCACAAGGCCTAACTATATCAATCTGTCGTCTAGTACGTCCAAAAGTTCCCCCGGGAGTCCATTGAAAAGTCCTTTGAAATCAACTATTAGTATAACATTCAGATCCCCTGTAAAGGTTAAAACGCCTGATTACGAACTGATAGGTAATATGGACACTCCGACAAATGAACGGGATTCTGTATACGAGGATGTTGATCTGGAGAAAAGTTTGTCGATTGTAGAAGAAGCCACCGTGCCTCAAGCGGACGCCACCCTGCCCACACAAGAAGCCTGTCAACCGGATGACTTTAGCGAAGATTTGATAATATTAGAAACTCCCACTGATAATGTAGATGTTTACAACCAAGTGAAGTTCTTTAAGAAGAGCATTGAAGAAGTCAACGCTATGATACTAGAATCGCCAGAAAAGGAGACAGACTATGAGAATGTAGAGTTCGTCGGAGCGAGACAGAGCGTTTACGAAAATATAAACGATGATACTCTGAAAATCTGTGATAAAATAGACATAAGTAGTGTAGATACGAAGGAGTCGTTGGAGAAAGAGAACGGGAATGTGATCAGACCGAACGCCACGAAGAATTTAAATGTAAGAGAACTCGCGAACCGTTTCGAAAGTCCCACGGAACAAAAGGGACCGTTTACGTTCGACAAGTTCAAAACAGATGTGAAGTACCCTTCGCTCGAGCGGAAGGCCGATAAAATAGAAATAAGAAATTCAAAACTACCGCCGTCTATTTCACCTAAAACGTATAAATTGTCGAAAAGCGTAACCGCGAGGTCGCTGGATGAGAATGCGTTTGTAAAAGAATTTGGAAGCGATAAGGACAGACGGAAAAGTCTTGAAGTTAAGGACGTGAAAAGGCAATCGAAGTTTTTACCAGATTTGAATTTGAATACAGAAGTACCGGAAACAAAAGCGGACAGCATAACTCCCACTACAGAGAACAAACTGTCTCTCATACAGCGTTTCGATACGAAAAAAGCATCCGATTTCAAAAATGTCATCGGTTTTGAATCCGACAAGATGTTAAGCCGAGAGAGGATAGAAAAATATAAGGAAGAAAGAAGAAATTTTCTTCGTGAGAAATATAGTTCGCAATCGTTCAGAAGTAATCCGGAGCAGTTGACGCGAATTAAGCTTAAAAAAGAGGAACATGAGAGCGGGAGACTGGCGGATCAACTGCCTAAGTTTGAGAGAAGAAATACAGTGGATCTAGGTCAGAGAATGAGGTTCTCCCTCGCTAGAAGCGCTAACAATCTAGATACAATACCGTCTCCCGTTAGCCCTAAAGAGGAGACTAACGGAGTCTTCGACACACACCGCGAAGAAAGGTACGTAACTAATTTAGTGTATGTATGTATGTATGTTTCGATTTCAGTAACAATAATAATGCCATTATCATCGAAACTAAAAAAAACATTATCATCTCATTCCTGTAGATTATACAAAAATATAGTTAATAGTATTGCATCAATTTAATATTGAAAAATATATTCATTATAGTAAAGAAAAATATTTGCATAAAAAATAAGCACGATTTTTTATTATTATTTAAATTATTCAAAAGCTATACAATTAATTAGGATACTTTATTTCATAATTAACGATAAAATTTCAGAACAGAAAAAATTTCGCCGTCCTACAACATCCGGGACATGGCCGCCATTTTCGAACAAAAGTCACAAAGCAGCGGCTGAGCGCCGAGTGATTATGAAACGTTACGCTTTAAATGATTTAAAATGTTATTTTAGGTGTAGTTTAAAAATAACCGTTGCGTTATTCATATAAAGACTATCAACGGTTATTCTCTTTAAGTTTAAGTTCGCTGGCATTTTTGTTATATATTTGATGCGTTTTGCGATTTGTTATTATATTATGTATACATTGTGATTAGGATAGATTATTTAATTGTATTTATTTTTTAAAAAAATATATGTTTAACTTACTGGAAATGTTTATAAACTCTGACGGAGAGGACATGGGCGTTTTGGAAGTTATAAAACATCTGGTTTTATTCCAAGTAAAGAAATATTAACCAAATCGAATCTCTTTTTAATAATGGAAGCTTGTTTTAATTTAAAACTAAAGCAAAATATTTCAATTTTACTTATTTTAGTACTGATGATAAATCAAAAGGTTGTTTTTTTGTGAACGTTACAAGCACTGAGTATTATCGTATGGTTGTATATTTATTTTTAGTCACACTTTTAATCACTATCGAATCTCTAAAATAAATAATATTTCTTTTTTTTATATATTTTTTTACCACAAAAAATCCAAAAATATGTTGCCATAGAATAGCACTGCATTTAAATATATTTATAAGATATTAAAATGCTTAGCCGGCGGGTAGATGAAAAAAATCCCTTAAGGGTAAGGTGAACGACCTCGGAATTTGATATATTATAATAAAGTATTAATGACAAAAAGAAAATTCAAATGTAAATGTTAGATTTGTTTGAGACAATAAAATAAAACTGTTAATCTCTTGATCTAATATCAAATAAATATTTGAATATTCTTATACTACTAGTGATAACATTGACCTTATTTCTCTATAATGTATTAAATGATTCTTTCCAATTTTCTGATCCACTTTTTAAATAATTATATATTAAAATAAACAAACAGCCAAATGACTTCCTGTACATTTAAATGTATTAATATATAAACCATCCTTAGAAATTATTTAACTTGAATATCTCCATACTTTGTAATGTTCAGCTCTGAGCCGTGTTTCAATGTAAGTATCAAGAGCGTCGCTGCGACGATTAATACAAACGAATTGCTGGTACGATTCAGACATCATTCAGTTTAAATCAAATGATTATTAAATTAAGTTGCCATTTATAATAACATCGCAGCGATGTGTTACCACTCACTGGGCTTGACTCTCCATCGTCTTGTATTATGTAGCGATTGATTACAAATAAATGGTACTACTGTAATACTTGTTTTATTTACATCGATTTGCTAAGGGTTTTTTATTTTCATGAAGGTTTTTCGCTTTAACAGAGCTTTTTTAGAGCGGCCAACAGAACTTAAGCCAGATGACCGGGAAAGCCGTGATTGTTCCGGAATGTTTAATTGTCGGAATCATAAAATATGTTTTATTACGTAATCTAATAAAAACAGATGTCTTTGTAAAATCAACATAAAGTCAATAATCCTTCAGATTTAATCAAATCAATCAAACAATTTCAACCGCTCTCTGGTGGTCAGGGTATGTGCTAAAATTTTCTGTGTACACTTAAAGTCGACTTATGAGCTTCTATGGGCGTTTGTATTATTTGACATAACCTGCTACGTATTTTTTTAAATTCTTACAAAATCAGGAGGCTGTAAGGAATCATAAAATATTGATAAGAAGTTTCTTTGATTTGATGATCATCTTTTTCACAATTAGCGTTAATCTCATTAGGAATCACGGAAGTTTATATATAAAAAACGGGCCAAGTACGAGTCGGACTCGTGCACGAAGGATTCCATACTATCATCTATAATAGAAAATCACGTTTATTGTAGGTATACTAATTTATAATCTGTTTTACTAACTACTGTGTCTAAATATTTAGGTACTTACAAATATTCATGTTTCTACCTGTTTATTAAGATCGAGTAAAAATTGCTTAAAAATTACATTTATTGTATGGGAGCTCCCCCTTTAATATTTTTTTCTTGAAAGGTAATATACAAGTAAATATTCTGTGAAAATTTTCAGCGCCTACCTATTACCGTTTTTAATATTAAGCATAAAAATACGAAAAAACTCGTTTATTGTATGGAGGCCCCCCTTAATATATATATATATATATTTGATATAGCGGCAACGGGAATTCATCATTTGTGAAAATTTCAGCTCTCTAGCTACCACGGTTTATGAGATACAGCCTAGAGATAGACAGACAGACAGGTCCACATTTTAAATTGCATGGATAAGTGTCTTTTCTAGAACGAAAAAGGTATTTAAGTCAGCAACACTACCCCACAATACGCGGCAGCACTACAAATACTAGCAAATACAGCTATATGAGGGCTCATTGTAATTTAAGTGTAAAAACATGGAAATGATTAAGATTTATTTTTCAAAATCTATGCTTGTAAATGCTTCTCTATAGTTATAGTGTAAATTGTTAATAGTGTCATCTGTACGCTAAGCTTAACGTTACTTAAGGTGATACTATAGTGAAGTTTATTATTACAGCTTTTCGACAACAGATAATGCATTAGATTTGGTTGTGATCTTTTCAACAATAGATGGCGTTAAACGAAGGAGTCCAAACTAAAAGTTAATTTACTTATCTCTAAATTTTATTGAAATTTACCTTTCCTTCTACTAATTATATTAAAGCACTAATATAATAAAGTTTAGACATGTCTATCAATGATGCAACAGCACCGGAGGGATTTTTATATAACCCGTTGTACAATGGACCATGATCTAGAAAAGGAAGGAACTTTAAATACCGAGAAGGTAAAAGATTCTTGTGGAACAAACGCGGTGTCACCATTCGTCACCAGAGGACGAGAATTTCCATTATTTGTTACTTGAATTATTCTTTTAAAAAGGCCCCAATCTCCTATACAGTTTCCAGACCGAAGCTCCGGGGAAAAACTTTGTCTACATAACTGTCTAAAGTTTAAGTTAATATATATCTGACACACAGATCAGCGCTCAGCCCACATTATAGGTTCAATAACTTTACATTTCGCACAAGTCATCATTTTATAACGTAAGTAACTAGCCGGTAAATAATGTTGTTTTTATAAATTAAATCCTTTAAAGATTGAAATGTGGAAAGGAAAACTTATGGCAATTGAGACTACCTAATATTTTTTTGCATATAGGTTTCAGATTAGAAACCCGCTACCAGCAAAGAGGTAAGATAAATGATTGCAAGAAGTTCCATTTCCTATGAGATGAAAGATAATATAACAACTAGTCACTTTTCATTTTAAATTTCAGTGTTAATGGTATGTGGATGTGGTTTTAATTGAGTTAACGAAGCTTTCACGGACTTGATAAAGAAACATACATACTACAAATTTTTAATATTAGATGATGTTATTAAATTATTCTAATGGTGGGTGGACTGTCACTCTTTAAGTTTTTGTACACTATTCTCTAGGTGTAATATCTTAAATAAATAAAGAAAACAATTACTTCCCAATGGCATCCAATTAAAACACTCCACTATTTAGTCTTCAAACCTTAAAGCATATTTCTGTGTAAATGAAGACTCCATTCTATTAATTAGATTCTCATAAAAATATAGGCGTAACAACATCCCCTATCACGGACGTGTGAAATTATGCGGCTCATTGACTCAAGAAGTTATGTCTTGTTCGGATAAATGCCAATTTATTAATGTAAGTATATTTTACATTGTTTATTACAAGCGCTGAAAAATAACTTTTAATATTGTGAGCTTTTGTAATTTGGCCATCGTAACCCGAAAGCCTTGCTTGTGTTAGAACACTGCGTAAAAAAATTTAAGTAATTATTATACTTTCAAAAGAAGTAATCATTTTTGTAGCTTGTTACTGAAAAAGGCTAACAAAATTCAAAACTCCAGTACATTTACAGCAAAAACAAAACGCTTCCCGCCATCCGAAACAGAAACAATTAGCGAGCCGTTCGAATTTCGAACAGATTGACGTGGCCTCGGGCGCGGTCAGGCACACGCGCCTCTCTCTAGACCTGCCTTATACTGCACTTGATTTAAAAACTCGCTACGTCAGAGTTTTTTTAAACTTTAATTCTGACTAAAATTTTATATATATAAAGAATTTCTGCTTTTTTATAATTAAAATGGATTGTATTCATTTTTGATGGTCTTTGTGACGTATTAGTATATTTGTGTTACAGAAGTATATTATTGTAGCGGTGTAAGTAAAATAAAAATAATTTTACGCTAAAATGGGATACATCACTAGACAATATATTATTAATAATTGATTATAAAGTTACCCAAATAATATTAATAGGGATAACCGCTATCATTTCACAGTATTCAATTAGAAAATGGTATTTAATATTTATGTACCTGACATTTATATGTACCTATGTATCTTGCATGGATTATTCGTGTTCAAAAATATATATTTAGGAATGTTACATCATAAGACTTCTCGTATTTTTTAAAATAAATTATATGTATAAACGTTAACTAGCTGTTGCCAGCGACTGTTGCTTACATTGTCGCATTTTAATTTCAGAGTAGTTCTAATCTGAAACTATCAAATAAATTGTTGCTAATGAATATACTCGAAGAATAGACATGATGTTTAAATGTTACAAATAAAATAATTATATTCCAGTACCTACATAATTAGTAACAGAACAAGTGTGCATGTTTACATTATTTTTGTACAGACAAAATCAGTGTTTTTAACACATACATAATCATACATAATGGTGTTTGTAAACTGAATGAATATTACTAACCCTTTGGAAACAAAACGACAGCAGTCCGTCACTACTCAGCTGTCACTCGCAGGCGCCATCTTATCTTTATGTCTTTCATGTCTTATAAATGCTATTTTTAATCTGTTGGGTTATTTTTGTATTGAACTAGATATTTTCAGCGACTTGTTCTGGTTTTACCCCTCTCCACAAATAACAAGCCATTTATCTAGTTTTAGTGTAGTTTAGTGTAGTGTAGTTGTGTTTTACGATTCAATGTAACAAAAATTGGCGCAATATAAAGGAAATAAGCGTTTATAAAAAAAAGAAATGGTTAGCGAATCAAATGATATATAAGTCCATCTAGTCTGTCTTGAGTAATGGTCGGATAAACTGGTTAAAATCCACCGATTCCATATTTGGATATGACCAGCACTTAGCCGGAGAGTATGTAGAAACCTACAGATACTTGTTATAAAATATTCTAATTAAGTAATATACCTCCAGAATTAAGTAAACTGTACTTAAAATAAAGCAATTCGAGGCTGGAGTCCAATGCAGACCTCGTTATGTAACAACATGTCCCATCAATCGTATTAATTTCGTGTAACCTAATATCAACAAAATGGACACTAAGTGCGTGTGTAAATAAAGTGGGGTCAGATCGTACACGCGGTGTGTCTCACGATATCTATCTTGACTAGATGAAACCGCGACTTCAGTCGACGACTGCAGCCTTGCCCTCCATCCACTAACATTCTCCTCCCAATATATACATGAATGTATTCTAAACTAAAACCTTTCCAGATAATTTCCATATTAAAAGAAATAATGATTTAAAATACCTGCGGCTATAAATATATAACAAATAAAGTAAAGAAATAAATACAAGTATACAATACATTAAATAACTATACATAGGTAATATCGAATTAAGAACTTATATTAATATTTTTGTTCAAGATATTTCCAGACCATTTTTCATTTCATTTCATATTAGCAAAGAAGTAATGTTTATTTGCTACAAGTATATACTGCGGTGTATTGGAGTTCGAGAGGAAATACTCAGAGAGGTATTCAGCTTCATAAAACTATTAATATTTTTTCTATTGAAAATTATACAAAAAAATTATAAAATTATTTGACTGAAACCTCTTTTTTGCCCGAAAGAAATAAAAAAAAATACCAAATTACTAGATTGGACAATGTTTTAAATATTTACCAACTATTTATATAGGCGAATATTTTTAACGCAAATTAAAACTATGTTGATGATAAGTTTTTCTTGTTAATTTTGAATATCTTTATTAGATCGTTATACAATTACAAGTTGTAAGTATTCGTATATATTAGAGATATTTAACATTTTAGTTAAGATTAATATCTGTTTACAAATTACTATTATTAATAATGTATAAATAAATTAAATACCCTGCAGTCTGTATCTGTGGCGTGTTTACAAGCACTACTGTCACTCCATGTACGATCCTTTGGATGCGGCATTATATACAAACAATAAAAACAACGTGAAAGCTTAGAATCTTAGAAGCTTAGAATCTCAATTTTTTTTTTGGAATGTTGATATTGACTATTGAACTATTATTAAATATTTACTATTATTTACTTTATTTATTTATTTTAAAGGGCAACAAAGGAATAAATACTCTTATAGATACAACAAAAAAGTAACACCGAAATCAGTAAAGTTTCCAATAAATATAAACTACGGTGCAATTACTTCTAAGGATGAACCTATCTACGGTTTAGGCCTCAGCATTATTTAATTTGATTATATTTACAAATTATACAACTTGATACCACTGTGAGTTTAAAACTCAGCAGTTAAAGATTTAAGAAGTAGGTAGGTAGTTTTCTTTTTATATACGTACCTAGTACCTAATACCCATGTCGTTTGTATCTGGAAACATTGCCCTCGGGTGTCCATATCATATTTTTGTAGTTTGTATGTATGTGGAATGTTGTTCTTGAGGACCGCAGTGTGGAAGAACGCCACGCATCGAGATTGTGGGGATGATATTGGAGCAGGGAACAGACTGCGATAAAAATAGTTAGCGGCAAAAATCGGCCAAAATGCTCTTGGAAATACTTTCCATGATAAATGCGGTATAAGACGCATATCATAGATGCGATATTCCTTAGAGGAACAAGCCTTTCACAGACCGTTGGGTCTCCAACAACTTGAGTGGCTCGGCAAGCAGTCAAGGGTGGAAGCTGATACTGGAGCGAACCGGACCAAAGGTGAGAGCAATACGCTATGTGTGACCCTATCTGAACTTTAAACTGTTTTTGATCCGGCGAATTGTTTAATTTAATTTTATTTATTTAACAAAAGCGAAGTTAATGACTTGAATGTTTTACTTCTGACTTCTGAGATATCTAAATAGCTCTATAGCTATTTAGATATCTCAGAAATCAATCAATCAATCAATAAATTTAGTTATCATCTCAGGAATGCTAACTAAATTGTCTTGTTGCTTTGAATAATTTAATATAATCTATACATATAGATAGACTCGAGACTTAAATAGAGTATGTACTCGCCCAGTTCGAGACTATTTATTAAACATGCTTGACCACATATAACACTTATGACGAAATTAAAATAAGTTACCACATCCAAAGTTACGAGCTCCACGTCACGTGTGTACATTGCAAATTGATGCGATGTTAAATGTTTTATTAAAGACAAGTTTGATTTCATTTAAACTGTAACTGAAATATAATAAAAAGTTGTTTTGTTTGTAGGAATATCCGGAAGATTGTTAATGAGATACAAATATTAGTTATAATATAATTAGTATTGCCTGAATTCGTTTCAATTGAAGAATCTTAAACAAAAGCGCTTAAGACACAATATTTACAACCGTATAATAACGTTCTTCAGATTCGGATCGAACGACTTCAGCTGTAATTATTAATCCTTACCCAGTTTTTGCTCTTGAAGATAGAAATTACAATCCGTTTGTTGAGTTATCAGTGCCAATAATTGATATGAGGATTAAGTTTGTAGAAAGGCATCAAAAGTTAATTCCAATAACGTAGTGTAGATGAGTTATTATCGATATTAAAGGCCGCAATTAATCGGCCGTTAACAATTTTTTAGTAATTGAAATTTTTAGGACTTTCACTAATACTTTTTATGAGTTTTTTATATCAGAATCGATATTGTATGTCAAGTTTTCGGTCCTACAGACAAGTTATAGGTAAATCGAGTGGGTGCTTTTTATAATAAATTATCTTCTTCATTAATACTATTTACTTTCTTAAATGTCAACAACAAGATGTATCGTGTAAATATTTATTTATTCGGTAACAAACCGCCCGCCGTCTGAACTTGCAAAAAACTTGTTCTCACGTCCACAGTTCACATTAATCCGTTCTGCATTCTTCACGAGATTCCGATAAAAAAGCCCACACGCAGGTTTTAATCTCCTCTCTATTATTTATAAATAAAAAAACTGTATGTTGATACTCCTTAAACTATAAGGAAATACCTACGACAATTAAAACTTAAAGTGTAATGAATACTTTAAAAGTCAGAACTAAAATAAAAAGGAACTAAAAGCTATCTAGTACACTATAATATCAAAAGCTCCGCAACACTCACCCCTTCTTATTAAACGACAACTCGCGCGAACGAACATTGAACACAAAAAAAGAACAATGACAGTTGACAATTCTCGAAATGGTGGACTAATTTGACATTAAAAAACGCGGGCATTCAATTGTCAGATAATTTATCGATGTTTTGAAAATGGAACGTCTTTTATTAATGATGTTTTTTTTTATTCTACAAACGCAGACCATAAATAATGTTATACATTTTCATGCTACGATTGATTCGAAAGAGGTTTACAGTTAATGTTTACAAATTGATGTTTAACTAAAGCTGTGTTGTCTATTTTATACATGACTAGTATTTACTCCATGACATTGTTTAGGAAAGTACAAAAACCTATGTAAAAATCTGGAGTGGTCTCCAGAATAATATGAAAATATATTGTATTGTTTCTGGTTTCTAATGCTATTGATATTTAGAGATAAAACAGTTATTTACGTATATAACTGTAACTAATCGTACATATTATTGTTTAGTTGCTATATAGTTATAATTATTCTCGGTAATGCATTTCGGGTCTAAGTTCTCGTTCCTAAACTGGTTTCATTGAATGTCGTTCCGCTACATATAATTCTTATAACTACTAATTTGAATACTTTTATTAATACAATAATTATAACATATAAATTATCGCCTGGAAGACACATTATAGTGTGCGTATGTGCTACACATACATGTGTGTATTTGTGGTTCAATAGAAGTCTAAATTAATGTGAAGATCGCAGCTTCTCAAATATTTATTAAGTAAAAACTACTATTTATTAGTTTTATTTGCGAATCAGATCAGTCTTAATAGAATATTTAAAATTTAAATTGTAGTGTTGAGAAACTATTTTTGAACGTTCTAAATTCAATTTCCACGACTTTGAACTTTCCGTCAAAAGCGTTCGAAATTTAAAAACGCGCTAACAATCAACGAGACGCTGCGAAAGGCAGCTGCCATTTTGTTGCCTTTTTTTAATGCGAATTTAGCGTTCAGTAAATTTTGATTTAGTTATTTTTTTAAGAGTTCGAGGTTTTTTCACCAACGAAAACACTTTAAAATTATTTTTATTAAACTTAATTTTAAGATCTCTGGTTCGGCAACCAAACTATACCTTACTTAATAAAACTAATTTTATTATTGATATTCTAATGCATTCAAATTAAGTGTGTTGTAATTATGAATTTTCTTTTAATAAGTTAGTAGACTTATTAATAGATAGATAATAATATAGTTATTACTTTATTCAAACATATTAATACAAATAATAACATATTCTCAAAAGACCCATTTCCGATCTTTGAAGTTTAAAGATGTAAAAAAACATTTTTAATAATTTGTCAAATAAATCAATGTATCAACAAATCGAGCGAGAATCTTTTATATCTTTCAAATAAACCCATTCTGTGCGTTAGTTACGGCCCCGCATATGACGTCATTAATATATCGTAAAGAAAATATTTTATAAATTCAATACATTCAACCCTTAAATATTCAATGTTATATAAAACATTTATTGAATAACGAACAGTTATATCGCTACCACTTTTTAGATGTCTGTTAAAAAAATATATTTTTTTGACAAATAACAATTCATTAAATTTTTTGGGGAATTTTTGATAGTTCTAACCTGTCAGTTTTTAGACAATTTTTCTTATTATTACTGACGTTTCTGTATTCCTAATAAGTTTCTGTGTATCTAATAATAATATAGTAACAATTTTATTATTTTTCTAATAGGTAAGATAAGAAGGCAAAGAACTATCTTTGCAATCACATGGGCATAATTGATGACACTTTGAATTAGGTATAATAAAAAAAAACGAGTACGTAGGGAAATAAAGAGTAAACAAGTAAAATAAATTTAGTAAATTAAATAGCTCTTGATAAAGCAATAAAAAAAAGGCTTTATTATTATATATTAAAGGAATGATGTCTGATTTTAATAATTGTTCGTCTGTCTCTCTCGCACAGCAGATGTCACGCGTGCCGGTCACGTGACCACTTGCAAGGATTTTATATGCATTCGTGTGAGCTGAGAGGAGATTTGTAATGGACATGTTTATTTTATTACTTTAATAGATGAAGTCTGCGCTCAAACAGCATTGTCTTTGATATTACAAATAACGCTTCCTTCAGATGGTTTGTTGGTAGAATGAACTGAGAACATCCAGCAGTACCATAACTAGGAAAACGTAATTGAAATGAGCACAAAAACTATAAAATATCTATGAAAACGGTTATATTGTATGTATGTTAATAATAATGTATTTTTATTAGATTTTTATGATTTGGAAAAGGTTTTTTTTTGTTAAATATATAATTTGTTGTTATTGTTATTATATAACTAGGTATGTGTTTTTCTTCCGAATTAGTACCTACTAGACTGACTGGTTTTGTTTTCAATCACTAAACAAATAATAGCTCTGCTCTAATCTCTAAAATGTTAAGTCAAATTCAAACTGAACATTAAAAATCCCAACATATCGTGAAGTGTAAGTGACAGCCGGCGTCTGGCTTCCATCGATTTACTAACATTACGGTATGTTTTATTTTTCGTGTTTATTTATGTGTTTTGAGTTATAGAATTATCTCAGTCAATATGTAACTTCTTATAAATGTGTCTATTTCATTTAAGTGTTAATTAGTCAAGTATTTTCATTGTCGTTCATTCTAGAATAGTAGTCTAAAAATAATCTATAAAACATATTTCTTTGTGATAAAAATAGAAATAAAAAATATCAAGGGCGTGACCGCACGTGAAAGGCGCTAAATATAAAATATAACGCCTGCCGCTGACGCGCTAACACCTTGCTATTTATAATGTCCCGCCCCGGAGCCGCGGTTGTGTTACTGGCAGTTAATATTGTCTAAAAAGGTTTTACGGAAAAGTTACTATTTTTTTTACTGTGCTCCACTAACTGGCAGTTAACATTATTTAACAAGGTATTAGGAAAGAGTTTTTACTATTTTTTTTTAAACAAGTTTAACGCATACCTTGTTTATTTCTATTGTGGAAACCAAAGAGGATGTATTTTAAAGATGTTATACTTTTTATATATTTATTTTTTCACATAAAATTTATGACATTCATTATTTCTTACATAATATTTACATTTTGGTGCATTTCACATTTACATACTATTTAAATATTTAATTGATATTAGTATACATTACAATATGTGGATATAAATTCAACAGTATTCTGTATAAACATTTTATTTCTGTATTCTGTTTAGCCAAAAAAAATACCCTGTATATGAAGAAAACCTTTAATTTAATTATGTTCTTGAGCAAATTAGTTTAGATGCCAAACAAACGACTGTTTGTGATAAGCTAAGATAACCAGTTTCCAATAAATTCAAGAATAATGTTTCACTAGTGGCACTTACTTATCTATAGATAGATTTAGTTGCTGCAGCGACACCGTGGATAGATTGATACTGACCTTCAGTATTACGATTTAAGATGATATTGCTTTTTGTATTATATTTACAAAGTACAGGCAGCGAGAAGATATACAAAATAACAATTTATTTAAAGTATGCTTTTAGGACGCTGCCGCTAAAAAAAAATAGAAAAAAAACCTATTATTTTCTTCAAATGTAAGAGTTTTTATCGATCGATCTGGATATGGTTATGATGATTGCTTGAAAATAAATAAATTACATCACGTTAGAAAAACAAGATTTAATAAATACAGTTAAAAAATAGTAATACTAACCTTTTTTGTTTTAATATGTTATATGTGGCTGTTTATCTCACAGTAGTAGCGAATTAATAATACCAACCTTACAATAAATTAGGTGTATTTACATAACCCTAAATATCTAAAAATCTTTCATCAAAACTATTAACAGATTTTTATAAAACTATTTTGAACAAAACCTCATATAGTTTGCATCTTACTTATATTTAATTTTGATTATTTTATTCGTGTACAAAGACGATGGCAAAATGGTAATTTGTAATGTTTAAAATAGGTTTATTTAAATTTGTTTTTGATATTAATACAATCATTTACATCATGTCACGTTGATTTCTTCGTCGGAGGCGCTGGCGTCGCTTTCGTAATCGTCACCTTCCTCCATATTGGAATACAAGTTCTCACGGAACAAACCAGCCGCCATTTTGTCTAGACGGTATTCACTTTGACAGTTGGAGGTTGAAGCGTACATTTTTGTTTTGTCGTCATCCTCTGGTGTTGGTGAGAGCTTGTGTTTGTCTGCTTCTGCGTCAGAGAGATCTGGATGAGGGTTGTTCTTGTTGGGGAGTGTTTGTTCCCGCGATCCTCCCGACGCCAGAAGTTCCCGCTCCTTCGAATTTCTCCACTTCATGCGACGGTTCTGGAACCATATCTTCACCTGGAACAGATATATTGTTTAATAACACTTTAAATATGATATTGTTTTGATTGTGAAATAACTTTTGTTTATTAGTTATACCATGGCTATTTTCGCTCCAACAGCCGACCTAAGTGTTAATCAAAAAATGCATTTTATGTCATACTGAGAGATTTTTTATCTTTAGTTAGTTTGAAAATTAAAGATGTTTTCTGGACCCTGCAATCTGCACCTACTGGGTTGAACTAAAGCTGAGAACCAAGCAGGTAGCTCTATCAATACAAAAACAGGAATTACGAACACTACCACGAGCATAGCAGCAGTCTGCCAACTGAACAATCTTTTCTTACTTATAAAATATATCTGTAGATTTGCTTAAAGTTTCTTATTCAATCGTCGTTGTAACTAACTGTTAGCGATTTTGCCGGATCCATCCCCCAACCATCAACCTACATTTCATAAACCTGGTCATTATTTCTATATTATAATAAACCCAAACCAATTTTATTTTTTCTAATTAAAATGGGAGAATTTTCAAAGTAAAAATACTACATACATACATTTAATTTCAAACTATAGAGTAGGTAATTTTCAATGATGGAAAAACAAACAGACAAAAGTTAACTAAAATTAAAGCTTTTGCCTCTTTGTATTACTATTTATATATTATAATCAGATACAGTAGATTTAATAAATATTAATCAAATCAACATAATAATAAGCAAATAAAATAAATGGCTGTAAAAACCGGAGAATAAAAAAAAACGTCATTGTCAAAATCCATAGATTATAGAAAAGGGGTGTTTTTTTCGCATGGATTCGTCGTTTTTGGGTGATTTTTACGTTAATCTAATAGTTTTTGTGTTAAAACGAATAAACGTATTATTACTAGTGTTATTGATGGTTGTGGGCGTGAGGACAGAATACTGCGTCACCGTTGAAATATATTTATATATAGATTTATTATCTTTATTAAATACATATGTCACGGAACTGTCCCGCTCATAAATAATTATTATTGTTATTATAACAGAACGGATTTTACTATGTTTGTTATCTTATTCCTAAAATACTGTCTGTATTTTTATAGGTAGGTATGTCTAATGGTAAATGTAAAAAACTGATAGTTAATAAGAAAACATTACTTACGGGAAATGAATCTGTATTAGTTATTCGATATCGACCTACAATTTAGGACTGGTGATGTTTATTTTCTACAAGGTGTTGCCCGCCACTCCGTATGTGCTGACAATAGAAGGCAACGTTCTTATAAAACGTAGCTATTCGCACTTTTTAGTATTTTATTTCATAAAATTTTGAAATTTACGTCTTATGTGGACACTGAAAGTACTATCTCACTATTTTAATGACTACTACATCCAAACTAACAAACTAACTATATAACATTAATAGAGATTCTGATGTCGCCTAAAACTTTGCTAGGAAATAACCTTTCTATAAAAAACACAACGGATCTCAATTCATCACTAAATTGCGTAGATGACAAATTATTGCCATTGTATGTTTTTTTTTAATTCCTTAATTATACGCTTGTCGATGAACGCTTACAATTCATTCTAATAGATACGTTAACTTCACCGTACATGTCATTACAGTTTTTATTCTTACACGCCAATTCACACACACATACACACACGCTTATACTTATTGTTATTTGCGTTTAATCTAAAGAAACAAGAATTATTATTTATATTCGGAATATAAATAAAAGCTAAAACTCATTAGAATTAACGATTGTTTAATTTTTGTTATCAGTTACTTTAAATATGTTTACGCTACAAAACCGTCGGTGATATATTAGTTTATATAAACAACCAATATAAGAGATGTCGAAAATAAAAGAAAAGTTAAAAAAACGTTTTGAATACAAGATGACAAATCACTTTCACGATGGTCCGGGACCGATCAGTTATCGATCGCAATTCGAATTTCGAACGCGAATCATTTATCACATTTTTAAATGTCGAATGTTTTTTGGCGCGCAACTTGCGTTCGGATAATTGAAACGGAAAAGACAAATTAGTTAGGGACTTCTCTTGTGATGAGTTAAAATTATCGAGATTGTAAATTTTAAAATCATATAAAATTGAGACAAATATGTACGCATCTACCACAAGTTAGTGAAAAAAATAGTAATACCAAATTATATTTTTGACTCACCAAACGTGCAAAACACATATTACCTATACCGGTTTTAAAATATCTATTTAGAAAGATTTATTTTCATATTTTATAATAGTTATAAAATAATGTAATTTTAATTAATTATTTTTTTTTGCCATTATTGTTTATAGAAATATTGTTCTTTTCGACACTAATTGAGGACATTTGTAATGTGTTGCTAAATATACAATTTACCAACCTCTGAAGCTGTTTGGTTATCATTAACGATACAATATTTTATAAGTCGTTTAAGTTTTCATTAAAACCATCAAGTTTCTAGGCCCAGTTTGTTTTTGACACCGCAGGTCACTCAGTTTCTCCTTATATATAGTTAATCGCACTCATTACTAACAGTCCCTTGACCGCGTCACGTCCGCGACAATACGCGCCAGCAGCTGACGCCACCCTTGTACTTATTATAGTGATGTAACGATTGTCGATTATTATTACTCATCATGTCTTTTACTTTAATTTTTATCATAATTGTGTATGTTTTTTTTAAGAAAGAACTTCTAAGCAATATGTTTATGGATATGTAGTTCAATAATGTAGGTAAATATATTTTAATGTTACTTGTTTTGAACGAACCACTTAGATTATTAATCTAAAATAATCTGGAAAAAGATAATCTTCTTTAAAATGTTGATAGAGACTTTAGATTAAAATATTAATAATCCGATACAATACTATCGATACTACGGTGGACGTCTCAAGCCCTCTCCCTACACAAGATTGGGGGCGCCTCGGAATTAATTACTTTTTGACATATTCTGTTTTATTGCAATTTATTCGGAATAAAGTGATGCGACTAATAGCCGGGGGTGAGGGGAGGGATAACGAGATCTACCCTCCCTAATATTTATATAATCTGTTTGTCTTTGTTTACATAAATCAAGAAGTAAAGATAACTTTAAGCTTATTTTATTATTTATTCTAATAAATTTAAATTCATATTACAATTATGCTATTACATACATGATACATTTATTAATTGTATTCAAACGTTAACACTGATCTGTATAAAACTTGCACCAAACAGGTTGTTTTTAAGTTATTAATTGGCTCACACTTTTATCTACGTCTTCTATTCTATTTGGGTCTAAAAATATGAATATTTATTTTATTCTAAACAAATGCGCAGTGAGTACTGAGTCCACAGCAGACCGTCGCCAGGCCAGTTCCGTTTCGTCCAATGAATCTGATTTTCGGACTCGCGTTTCCAAATTTGAAATATTCATATTTGGTATGAATATTCAAACGGGCCGCTGTTTACATTCACGGCGTTCCAATTTCAAATATTTGCATTTATTTATTTTGAATTCGGAACTTTTTGTTCGCGCGGTTTTGCTTCGTGATTGACATGCGGCCATGTTTGTTTGTATAACGTCGAGTCAAATGTACTGTTGTATTTGTCTAGTCAAATTTATAATTTAAATATAATAGAGTGTATTGTAACCCTTTCAATGTAAATAAAATTGTGGTTGTCGCAGTATTTTTAATTGTTGTAATGTTGTCATAACTGACAGCTATCAGAAAATAAGAATGAATTAAATCCTTATTTGAAGGGAGTCTCATCATAGAGGCATAACTGCCTACAACGAACCACGAGGTCTGGCGACCCTTGTTAGATAACCGATAACTTTAGCTATTGTTGAGGACAATTAATTTGTGAGGACAAAGGTAAGATCGAGTGTATGTGATACGTCCTTTCAAAGTTCATTTATATACAGTTTTCAATATTTAGGGTACATAGGGCTTGGATATATATGTATATTTATATATCTTTATCAAATACCTTCCTTTACTTAGTTTTAAATCTCAAATTAAAAGTATTTTTTTTAATAAATAATTATAGTCTACAAGAGTTTTTAGTTGATCGCTTTTCAAAGGGCTAACTACAAACTTAGGTTGCGGATATTTGGTTGTTAAATCATTTGCACGGCTGATAGTATTATATCATAATAGATACATAAAATATTGTTAAATTAATTTAAAAAGATCAACTGTTGAGTTTCTGGTCAGCTCTTCTCAGCAGAGCAGCAATCCGAGCTGGTGGTAGCTTACTCACGGACTGCCTTCACGGACATTTTAATAATGTAATAATCGACTGATTCAAAAGTGCGTGTAAATTCCTTCTGCAGTAAAGATATTTTGAATTTGAATATTCATTGAATATTTCAGAACCAATATCGTTAAAAATAAAGAGGTACTCACTAACTATATATTAATATTGTTAATATCAATATCGTAGTTTACAAATTACTTATTTTTTTATTAATATACAAAATCAAATTCCTATAAAACATAAATTTTGAAAATAGAACACAAATAAAGCCTCACACTCGCTATCCGCAATCTTGGCGCGCTGCTTGCGTTTGACATTAAATAATTGTTGGGCGCCGGCCGTCGGGGAGTTTAGTCCTAACGCTCTATTAGACACGGCACTGTTTATTTAGGATGTTTATTTTTTGTTCACTTTTTTTGAATATTTCCCCAAATTTTTAATGAAATTATACGCTTTTAATCTGTTGGTTTGTATTTGATATCTCATAAATATTTAAGTACTATTCTTATTAAGTATTTAGAATAACACTAGTATCACGTCGAGCTTATTACTTAAGGGATTGTTGTGTAGTATATGTGAGATTTATGATCAAACTTCTAACTAGCAAAAGATGACACTAAGTGTAGGTACCTACTATAGAAGGGTTTAGAACGTACCTACCTACCTAATTAGCATTTATAAATATATTAGTATTCAGTGTATTATTCCCTTGTAGTAAAAGGCCTCTCATAGACTATCAAATTGGCAAGAAGATAAGATAATAATAGAATATTAATTAATAAATATTAGTAGACATTAAATATAGAAAACTCTTATTATAATACCTTATTAAAAACAGAAATAGGTACTTATGGTAACTACAGCATTAAGAACACATATTGTGAAAACAGTTCAATGTTAGTTCATAAATTTTGAATTTAAATATGTATGTATATGATTCATAAATATTATGGCTTATTAGTTAAGATATATTTTTTTACAAACCTAAAAAGAAATAAAATAAAGATTTTACCCCAAGAACCACTAAGATATAATACAAAGCTGTCTCGTATATTCGTAGCTCTGTGGCGGAGGGCGGAAGTTGGAATTTATTTAATGATGGCGTCCGGGCGGAGGATGTGAGCTCAGATATTTTTGTACTTCATTGAGGATTAGTTACCTTTGTTATTTGATGGAATCTGTCTTGTATTGTGTCTATATAATATTATATAAGAAATAACATTTATATTATTGTCATTATTTATTTTTTATTTTGTTGTATTATATAATGATTAATTAAGTAACACCTATTTAAAATCCACGATTTAAAACTTTAAACTCGGTGTTACAAACTATGGACACCCTCTCATAATCTTTTAACATTTAGGGTAAAGTCAATCGATACTTAGAATTTTATATTATAAAGAAGAAAAATTACAATGTTCATTAAAAGTATCCTTTTCTTTACCTTTGTCTTTAAATTAAAGTCTTGTTACTTGTCTAAAGATCGTAATAATGACACGATTTATATACATTCCGAGATATATATTAACTATTGGAAAATTAGGATCAGGAAGAGAATTAGTCTATAATGAGACTAGAATCTGTGGGTGAATAAATTACTTCCTTTTAATAGTTGGATAAGAAGTGCCCTGAGGGGTCATCGAGGGTAACAAGCTATCTACAGGTAGGTAAATCTATACCTACCTATTTTTATGAAAATCCATTAAGTACCTCCCATTTCGACAGACCGAAAAAAATATGTAATAAGTATTTTAAAAACCTGAAGTCTGTATAGGTACGAAAATAACAATGATTGATTTATCCCTGAAACAAACATATTTATTCGGATTCATTACAACTTACTACGCTGTAATATTATAAGAATACTATTAAACCAATTAAAGTACTTAATAAATATAAAAATTATAAAATGAATATATATACTTAATCCATCAATATTATATGATTGTTAACTAGGAAAAGCCATATTTGTTTTGAAAACAACTCAATAATGTTGTTAATGTATTAAAAACATAATTGAGTATTATTCTAGCTTCTTAATATTCTTAGAAACAGTTCATATTTTTTCATACAGTCGAGTAAACCGCCTAATCCAAACATTCAATAAACAGTAAAACCTGCTTACAAGTATCCTATAAAAATCAGATATCATAAAAATGCCGGTGCGAGAAACCGAACTCAAAAAAAAATAAAACGCTTCAACCAATACGGTTCGCGGATATACTTTTATACGATACAAATCGGCCAATAGAATCTCGTTTTAAGACGCAATACCACGTATACGACCTTCTCATTCTATCTCATACCCAACATATATAACTATTTCGCTTTGTCTTGAGTCGTTTAGAATGTTATTTTGTAAATTTATGAAGGCCATTGGAAGGTGCTTCTCGTTTAGTGAATCGTTTATTTTTCGTTTGTGCTTTTATTGAACTGAAATGATTGTCTCAATGGTTGTGGCGGGTCGTTGGATACAATCAGATAAACAATATCTAAATAAAATATCGTAGCGTCTTTGAAGTAGGGCACGGATTGCATTTGATTTAAAATATGAATATTTCATTTGGATTTTGGACGGGTCGGTTTAGTAAGTATTCAATATTTTGGAAATTGTAAGATGCTTCAGACAAATTATTGTGATATTTGTAATTGGAATAAAAGTCGAGAAATTGTACAAAATATAACCCATTAGTCATACAGTTATTTTAAGAATAACTTAGGTTTTTACTATGTAGTACCCAATATCTATCTTAAGAAATTATTTAGGTTGGTAATTTGTTTACATGTGTGTACTAATTAGTATCGTGTAATAAATGTTTAAATACATTTTTGTGTGTTACGTAATAGAAGGAATCATGGTAACCTGCTACTAGATAAGTATTATAAAAGTGAAGATGGACAGTTGTGTGTATGGATGGATGGATGATTGTCACTGTGTGTAAACTGTTTAAAATAGAACGCAGTGTCAAGTAAGTCGGTAAGTACATATCCTATAGGTACTCAAGAAATTATTGTGCGTGCGTTAAACTGGTTATAGGATGATTGAATGTATGGTTTGTTAGATCTGTTCTTTTCACTATTTCCTAAGAGTTCATCCAGCATTCCATATGCTGGATGAACTTTGGATGGAAATCTGTTCTTATTTAAATACATATCTATGAAAATGGGATTAATGGGTATATTTTTTTTCTAAGTTAGGCTACTAAAGATTTTTAATTACAACCTAGAGTAAGAATTGCCAATAACCGATCTGTGGATTAGGTTCGTATTAAGTCATCTATGTGACCTTGATTCCAATCTTAGATTGTAGATCGATTATTAATCCGTATGTCTTTTTTCTAAACGGATTAAACGAACAATTAATCAAAGAAACCATTCATTTCTTAAAGGTTAGTTAATAAATCAAAACACTCCGGTAATTTCCAAATCAAATTGACGTATTAACCTCTTAAAGTATCAAAACATATAACAAAAAGTTATTTAATGGCGGCCGGATCGCAGAATGCAAATATCGAGTAATTGTTTAAGCCCGCGGGGGTCGCGGCTGCTGATGACACACCCTCGCTAGGGGTGTATTTTTTGTAACACCCTGTTACACCCCTTCCCGGTACACTTATAGCCGTCTTCAATGTAGCTTTGAACACCATTATTTTTGGCTCACTCTCCAGAACTATATTTTATTGAAAGCAAAAATGTCCAGAAAATATTTTTGATATATAACATAAGCTTTGTATTGTTGTTTGAATTAACCTGTAAGACTTTAATTAAATATAATGATCTAATGTATGATAGATCATTACAAAAAACCGTCACCGAATTGGCTGATTTTTTTATGTGTTTATAATTCTCAGGACAGTTTTAAATAGTTTTTTAATTCGTAAGTCCTATATTTAATTCTGCATTAAACATTTATTTATATTTTGAATAGAGACTAGTTAACTAGAAAAGAAAGAAAATATAATTAAAAGTGATATTTAGAGCATTTAAAACCGCACTTATCATTTTCACCGTGAGTAAGTTGTCATGACGATTCGCATGTTAAAAAAAACAATTAACACCTGGAAATTATATACCCTGAAGCAAGTCTCACCTGGCTGTCCTTGAGTCCGAGCTTCTCTGCCAGCTTCTTCCTGTCGGGCTTGGAGATGTACTTCTGCACCTGGAATCTCTTCTCCAGACCCTTGCGCTGCAGGTCAGAGAACACCGCGCGCCTCATCATACCACGGCGAGGTTTACCTGGAGATTACATTTGAGATAGTGAATAGTTCCATTCGACACTATCAGTACTTAGTCACTAAACATCAACTACTTTCCTTTAAACTATTAAATATTATTATTATATCTCATTTATTATTCGTTTGTCTGATAGGTATTACTTTATTTTATCTTTTTAAAAGTTCTAGCCTATACTAAGTCTTTTCTAGCCTATTTGAAGTTCCTGAGTTAATTGCATAAAGTGAAGGGTTAGAAAAAAATCTTTCAAACATATTGTACTATAAATATGGTTTAAGTAATATGACTTACCTCTGGAGCTGTGCGCCCAGGGGAAGCCCCCCGGCAGAGGGAACACCTGCGTGTGCGCCTGCGCAGGACGGACTGACAACAAAACATACCCACTCATTTTGTATGGTCAAAACATTTATTTAGATTTGATACTTAAGTTAATGAACAAGAAAAATACCCTTTACCTATCTATAACTTCTGACTTCTGACTGAAACGAATATAAGCGAAGTATTTAAGACATGCAAAATGCGGTTAATTATATTATCTTCCTGGGTTCGACCAGTAGTCCCGCACATGTAACGAACGCTCTACTGTAGTTGACGCGGACGGAGACGCGGACAACGTCTAGTTTATAGCATAACCATGTTGGATGATTAACATTTGCGTTCATGAAAGAGTTATATAGATAAAAACGATTCAATAGAACAGTAGAGTTAGATACTCTAGTGGTCGTAGGTCCGAGATCTGATCGTGAACACTTTTTCAATACAAGACATCGGATATAAAATCCTATATCCGATTAACTATTATTTTCTAAATAAATTATATAATAAACCATATCTATAATAATGGATGAATAACCCGAAGAAAACTGATATTTCAATAATTAATCTAAGTAGTGGATTATGAAAGAATATCTTTTACAAATCTGTACAACGCCGATGTTAAATATTTTCCGCTTACATTTAACTAGTCCAATAATCAAAACGAGTCAATCCATAGATCGGTTATTTGTACTGATAACTACAAGAGCGGTTAGTTATTTTAATGTTTATTTGCAAAAACGTTCTCATCATTGATTTATGAACCTCAGGTAAGACAGACTCTAAACTTTTTTTCAAACATATGTATTTAATGTTGGGCCTCTGAACGTATTTTAACACCCAATTACACAATAACACAAAACACCCAATTACACAATACAAATAGTATGTTGAATGTGTAGGGTCGGATACAATAGAACGAAAAGTTCCGAATTGTTTGTGTTGTTTTTTTAATGGAGTATAATAGCAAGACATACTGACAGGTTATATCGCCCACCCACAAACTAATATGACTGCTTTTTATCTTTATTCACAAAAGATAAAAGCTAAATTAAATTTATAATTTAAAAAACTTCAAACACATAAAACGAACTAAAACCAACGCTGCAAAGTAATTATCCTACGTTATCTTATAACTCACCTAAATAAGGGTGGTGACAGTGTGCCAGGAGATGTTGAAGATGTTGATGCTGTACTGGAATCGGTCTACTAGCTATCGGCTTCGCGATCGGCCAGGGATTGCCCAGAATTGGCTGGCGATATTCTGCAAAGAGGATGGATATTAGAAATATAACCTTAACTTTAAAAAAAATACAATAAGACCAGATAGATAACTGAAGAATATATTCCGTTTAAAAAACTAATAAAAGAATGATTTCGTCTGAATCTTCAATAGCATTACCAATATAAGTAATAAAGCTTGAAAACTTTTGAAGTACCATTTATTAATATTTTGCAAATGTACTTCAAGACACCACAATAAAAGAATATATTTTTTTAATCCAATCCCGCACAATACATTCAAAATCAATATTAATATTTCCCTCCAGTTAAAGATGCTCTTACCAAGCAATCGGATCTAATCGTTAAGCGTTAATCGTATAACAAGGCCATTATTAACAGCGTATTCAATTCCACGACGAGCTTTAATCACAAGCGACGAGCGGTTCACAATAATTCATTAATAAAGTAAATGAATATTTTATAAAATATTAAGGCGTTTAAATTTCATACTCATGAAATACATACACAAAAGAAATATATTTTTAATGTAATATTTGAAACATTTAGTTAATTAATGTAATATACAATTTATAAAATATTTAGAATTATTTGGAACAATTGGTTGTGAAATGGATCTTAAGACAAAATCTATATAAAAAACGTTATAGCCAGAAACCAAAGGGTATAATTCCTATTCCCTCATCCCTTGCCCCACTCACCCCCTGCGATTTCTTACCACCCCGTCTGTCAAAGCCACGCTTGTGTTATATATTGTATGGCCTTTGTAATATCATTAATCATCTTCAAAGTGTTTTGTTTTTGACTCCGCGTATTAATTTAAACGGTGTGTGAGAATCAGTCGAAGGGTGTTGAAGGTGAGTAATCTTGGTTTTGTGGAATATCGAATCGATTTCGGTGTTGTGTTTAGTTTAGTGCCTGTTAGCTTGTCTGTGCTGATTTTGAGAACGTTGAATACAACGAACTATTAAATAATATAATGCGACGTAATTTATTCATTGCTTAATTCCGTCTGTCGATTATAGAATAATAACATTGGATCCGAATTGTTATTTCTTAGTTTTTCATTTTACCGAATTAGTGAAAACATTACCAAAAAAATAAAAGAAACCTAAACGTAGTTTCAGTTCCTTAAAAATCTCGATGATTGCAATAATTATTTTAAAGAAAATAGGAATTTTTTTTTTGGGTTTTTCTACAACATAGAATCGGGATATTTGTACAACGGGAACCAAATATGAGAACCGTATAAATATATAAGGTAAGTTAACTACGTATCTAGCTACTGTCTGTTAGTTTCAATAGTTTAATAACATTCATTGTTTAGTTAGTTTAGGAATCTGTAATACATTATCATCACGTGGGTACTCGAAATCTTTGATCATCTTGCATAAATATATGAGATGGGATTATAAATTAATATTATTATTTTTTTTAAACTTATTACTGTTGTCATAATGGATAATGGATCGTTCGTTATTTGTTTACTCACATCTACTAATTATGGATACTTTCACATTTAACTAAACTCTTACATTTAGACCTTCCGTAAACAATTTATTGAATACCTACATAAAAACAAATTATAGATAATATTTATTATAAAACATAGTTTTATTTAGTTATATAAATTTTAATGTTATCTTGAG
Source organism: Dircenna loreta (assembly GCA_963555665.1). Classification (NCBI taxonomy): domain Eukaryota; kingdom Metazoa; phylum Arthropoda; class Insecta; order Lepidoptera; family Nymphalidae; genus Dircenna; species Dircenna loreta. The sequence continues at coordinate 7,358,215 of OY743088.1, read as the reverse complement.
ATTCGTAAAACGGATTATAAGATTGAATAAAATCAGTAAAACAGGGAAAATTGAGGCCCGGCGAGGGCTGGAGGCGTCGCAACGGAAAACTTCACCCTCGGGGGTACGATTTTAATTATTTAACGTATTAATTTGTAAAGGGATGATGTATTTAATAAATAATGTTCAATAGTTAATTGATTGATTTGGCTATTAACGTTATTATAAAAAAAGCCTGGTAAAGTAAGATTTTTTCTTCAGCTGAAACTATTTCTAGCCAAATTACAGTTTCCTAGTATATGGCACATACACTTTATTATATATAAAGCTCTCAGAATAAACATGGATATCCGTTTTTTAAAATACTATCTTAATTCAACCCAAATTAATTAAAATATTGTTATTATTAAAAAACACAAATCAGGTTTGCTTGAATGAAAGTTACAGCAAGAGTACCTAAACGATTTCAGCAAACTGTTTTAATGTTTTCTATTGGTTTCATCTGCACGGTCACCTCTAATAGAAAATAATAACAAGTCATCAAACCTCATATAGGGAATCATGTTTTATTATAATTATAACTTAAACTGTTCAATGTAATTTTTTCCGCAATAAAAAGTATTGTAGGTATTTTTATACAATATGTTATTACGAAATTCTATATAAAACCGTTCAGTTGTTTTGTGTTATTTACAAACAAAAATAGAAATAGTTTAAATACATTTGCATTCATGTACAAATAAAAGAGTATCCATAAAGATGCCAGACGCTACCTCTCCAGGAATCCTTTGGAACCGTGAAACTACTCTAGTTTCACGGTTCCAAAGGTGTTTCACATGATGTTTCCAAACTATCAACTATGACATCATTGCAAAGACTACTCGCTCTGCAATATTTTGTTTTCAAATTATAAAATAATTTGAGTAGTCAATTAATACACACAAAGGCGGTTAAGGCTCGTTATACCTACGTTATATCGTACAATTGAACCAATAAAAAACATATAATAAAATGGTCCACCTAACAATCTAATATTATTGATAAAAAACTATAATACAACCAAAAAATGGGCGTTAAGCTACAAATAACATTAATAAAAATACTCGTACATTTCTAATACCAAACGATTTCCACAATAAAACCAAAAGAGCCAAAAAGTGAACCGTAAGCTGGGATTTAAAAGAGCAACAAAACACTTGAGAAAACAGACATTATATTCACAATAAAATATTTTATAATAACAAAAGTAATCCCCAAAAAATTGCGAACCAACAATGGAGAGTTCTTGCCCCTTCGTATTAAAATACTTTTACAATGCATTTATCGTGGCGTTCAGTTTATTAACTGTTTTGATAGGTGTTGGGATTTAGTGTTATGGTTAATTTATTGTATTCCATTATTTTTTACGTGTATTATATTTGCTATACAAAAAATATTTTTTCTTTCAAAAAACTAGTGCCCACGTCTGACCACTACCAGCGTAACATCACACGATGAATACAAACAGGTACTGTTTCAAAAACAAAATAATGTTATATCTAGTTCAATAAAATAATACAATATATTTTCAGTTGTTTAATATTATTAGAATATTTAAAATCTTAATAAATCCCATTCACCCATCCAAATGATCTTTTTAAATGAAAATTAAACAACATTGTCAATTTACAACATAAAAGCCGCAAATTGAACCACAAACAAAAAGCCGGTGAAAGTCGTTTTCAATAACGCCGGTCCCCTCGATATCAATTATATTCACACTTTCGACGAAAAATTGGCGCCGACGAGTCACGAGTCGACCAACAAGGAACACTTCATTAAATATCACTGTTGTAGCCTTTACCTTTTAAAATACTTTTATATCATTTTCAGGCTCTCTTTTAATTACATCCGACGTTTTAATTATAGGAAGAGGCCGCACTTTTTACGTGTAAGGATATGTAGAGGTTAATGACCGGAAGCATTGTATCTGTTTTAACAACTTTTTCTAAGCGGATTTTGTAATTTTTTGGTAAATTTTCAGATTTACTATGTTATCATCTAAAGTACAAGCTGGTAATAAAAATACATAGTAGGTATTTCAAAAATAACTTAAAGGCTTCTAATAATATATTTTTAATAATTTAATACATATTATATTATTGATATTAATTTTAAGTAGGTTTTAATTTTTATTCAACCCGTATGGCTGCGGCGGCGCGTGTTCCTGACGTTATTAAGTTTGAAATGATATTGTTCCCTGAAACTACAATATTAACATTGTTTTCAGGTAATTTATAGCATGACCTGTGTAAAGCTGCTCCAATGAGTCTATGTGGGAATTATTAATACATTTCAGTCACACATTGTTTACGGTGTAATAGTTATGGACTTTTCTTTCATATAGCAATGTTTTGATACAATCTTAATATAATTAGAATATGTTATTCCTTGTAATGGAATTGATAGTTTAAACACAAATCAGCCCATAAGTTAGCTTTAAAATTTTAAATTAATATAGAATAAAAATAAATCGGCACGGGATTCGAACCCGCAACCTCTGGGAAATCTTCCCGTCGCTCTATCGAACCGTATCGAACCGTACCGTGTCGTAAAATCCTCATTTAGCTAATAAGGCAAAAAAACTATTATAATTTCCATAAAAATGTATTCTTAATAATCAACATACCACCGATACAAGAATATAATGATCCTCATATGACTACAAAATCAATCCACAGATCGGTTATTGGTACTCATAATTCAGAAAATGAGTTGTTATTTCAATCTTCATTAGCAAAAATTACATCAGCAACAGTTAATAATTTCGTCTTTTACTCGACTACCTTCAGATAGAATGCTAAATCCATGAAGACAGCACTAATAGGTACACCGAGCGACGGGACACTATTTCCGAAATGACTGGTTCCAGTCTTGCTTTCTTGTATATATTTTTTGACCTGATATTGTAAATATTTTTTAACCTGATTTTATAAAATATAAAATCGAAAAGGCGTTAACGAAACTGTGGGCCAATAAAACCAGTACAGACAATGAAATCTAACATATTTATTCATTAAAAAACAAAACCATAATAAAAACATTCCTAGACGGCTGTACATTCAATATAAGAATTACACTTTACAAATCATCAATTAAAACAATAAAAAAATTCGGTGAATCGGCGATAATAAAACAAATTCGAATTTGGAACGCGTTAACTCGCGACCGCAGCGGGTCGTTTAAATTCAGAACGCGCTGCGGTCGCGTTAACCGTCGCTACTAGATTAGAACACACGCCAGTGTATTAGTGTCGGGTGTGACGTGGATCTGTTATTTGAAAAGCAAAGGCTAAGTTTTTTTTATAATTAAAAAAAACCTAAATATTGCGTTTGAATTTCATGATAATGAACTCCGAAACCCAAATCTGTAATAAAAATTCCAGTCATCTCCAAATGAGAGAGTCGATCGAACTAAGAGTATAACAATCAACCACACCTGAAGCCGTCTCGCTATAATCGAATCCAACTGCCAGCGATTTGTGTCGATAAATCGCTTCTACATCGACTTTATAGCTTTCGAATAAAAAACCAGTAGTAATATAAAGTTGGCCCAATATTGACAAATATATTAAAGGTTCCTATTTCTGTGGAATAAGGTTGAGTTTCGAATAGCGCGTACTTTGCCAATGGTAGTATGTTGTAACGTAAGCGCGCGCGAGTCGTTCTGAATTCGAATATTATCGCAATACGGCGTCCAATGACATGTTAATATGGCGTCCGGGACCGAGACGCATAATTTTATTATAGAATTCGGAATACGAAAGGTTTTTCTCTGTAACCTTTATATTATGAGTGCGCTGTATTATTCTGACCGTGATCATTGAATTTTAATAGAAGTTTATTTATAAAAATCACGTAGAAACATCATAAATAAAGCAAAATTTGTATAGTCCTTTTAAGGATGACCACTGAAAATGTCTTATTTGGATGCGTCTTGTATTTCAAGGTATGTAATTGTAAATTTATATTTAATCATCTTTTAATAAAATATAAACTCAATATAGTTATTATAATTCTTTCTACTGCCCATACAACTACTGATCAACATCTTCGTAAGTACAAACCATCAAAAATATAGTAAATAAAAGAAACACTAACAAATGAACTTAACAAAATTATTTATTACATCTGGCGATTTAATATCAGCAACAAAAAGAAATATAATAAAGAAATATCTCGACATCAATAATAAAATAATAAAGCGACTTGCGTCCGACGAAAATGTTAAGAAAAAGACATATTAATTTCGACATCTCCCGTCCCTCTCCCCGCCGGCGGTCTCCGTATAGCGCCGTCTCACTCGCGCCCCCGCACTTAAGTGTTCCAGCAGATGTTGCGAATTTTATTGAAAAAGTCGTGCGCCATATTGTGAGTCTGTTAGTGAATTAAGATGTAACGGAGGAACTGTTATTAGGAACGTTACGTTACAGCGTTAAATGTTATTTTTGTTGGTTCATTATTGTAGTTATTGTTCTTGGTAAGAAGGCTAGATTTTAGGTCTAGGCTTTTTTTTTACATTTTTATATTAGTATCTGTTAGTATACTTTATGAATTTTATTATATCATGACATTGTTTCGCAAACTTGACTTAAAGCCTTCATTACACTTTCATCTGACTTACTTATAAATATAAGTATATTTCATATTAAGTATTTCAATTTATAATATTAGTATTAATATAGATTGTTAAAAGTATATATTTTTTAATTTAATATACTAGTTGTTGCCAACTGCTTACTCCGCCCTTACTCTTACTCCGCCCCAAATTATAGGTACTATTTTTTTAAACTAAATCCATACATTTGTATTTCTATTATTAAAGTATAAGCCAGTTTATCAGATTTTTAATAATTTCATCCATCTTCTCTATGATGCTCGAACAAGTAAAAAACAAACATACAAACCGACCAAATTATTGTTATTTTTTTTACAGATTTGATTTGACTCGTTACTTAATAATTTGATGAAATATTCTATAATTATATTATTTGAAGATAGAAGAGAACATAGACTTTGCAATAATTTATGAACGATTTTATGCGAACATTATCATCTAAGTTTATTTCTAACAAGTGACAAATATAATTCATAATTTCTTATTCTTGAATGCTTACATCAAGACAGTTTTTTAGCGCATTCCAATATAAATAGATTTCTGCTTGAGAACTATTTTCGACTTTGATTAACCGGTGAAAAGTTCTTATAATAATTTTTCCGCAACCGTCTTTGAAAAAACACACAGCCACTGTACCAAAAAAAAATATTCTAAATCCTTAAATCGTCAACGGATGATAGGATTAAATTTATGCCCCAATTATATATAAATTACAAAGACATTTATTTAATAAATCACGACGGTTACTACCCTTCAGTCCGTTCAGTACTTTCAGTCACGGGGGTGGATTTGTAAGGATAATTCACTTGTATTGCCATAGTCGAGGGTGACTGAGGTGGACTTTATTTTACATAAAAACATATTGTTTTACGAATAATTGATCAGACATCATATTTGAATATATATCAAGAAATCAGCGGCAAATTTGTAAAAGAAAAAACAGATAATCTATTTAGCTAAAACTACCCGCGACCATTTTGAAATCTGTGAACTATTTATTAACTAACTTAACTATATTACTTATTGATTTTCAATGTTGTATAATTCAAATTATTAAATAACTATAATCCAATAATACGTGTAATATTATTTAAATATAATATTTATATTCGGTATCTATTTCATCTAACCACGACCTTCACTAATGATTCCAGGACCCAGAAGAGATGAGATGCGCCGCTGAATAGAACCTTAAAATTTATTTAGCTCTAAACACTTTTAGGGGCGAAAAGGGTACAATTATAGAAATATAAATATGATAAAACGACAAATAGTAATTAAAACGTTCACTCGTCTGAAAAGACTTAGACTTATCTAGTCATACTTTTTCACGTTCAAAACCTTAACAACAAAGAAAAAAGAAAAATCTTTTAAAAAAAATCCGTCGGATTTTGTAAGAAAAAAAGTTAGATGCATTTTTTTTTAAATTGTAACGTAAAAACAATCAAACCGACACATAACTAAGTGGTTTATTTACATTACGAACCACTCTGTATCGTACACGCGCTACAGCACGGCGCTGCGGCTGTAATTGTTGTCAATACGCGTGTTAACACGACGCCGACTTGTCGACACTGTATACAGACAATGTGCATGTGTGGGTCATGTTTAACACACACACATATGTTCAATGTAAACAACTAAACCCAAGTTATAAGTTTACGCAGTATTTTTAAATGTTGAGAATTTTGTTTACATGATATTTGTCTGATCTAATGAGACAAATTATAAACTAAATCTTTTAATATAATTATTCTATCTTCATCATCTTATAACATTTATAGAAATATAAAGTTCAATATTATAGATATATTAAAGACTACATTAATAGAAAATAATACACACAAAAAACAAACCAAAATACTATGGCCTTCCTGTTATACATACATTATTAAATTAAACTTCAAGGCAATAATATTTTTAATAAAAAAATCTCTATTAATTTCATAATGAACTTTATAAAACTAATAAAAAGACAGTGATTTGACTCAACATCCTGTTATTAATTAAAATTAACTCACCGCTAGCACTCCTCCCCGTATCTTGATCTTGTTCCCCTAAAATTGCACTAACACTAAATTTGAGTAACGGCTTCTTCTGTTCGTTATTAAACTCCTCGCAGCTCCTGACGATGTCATCAGTGTTGTATTTATCTTTATCCGCCTCATCCCCAGAGTTCTCTTGGTAATTGTGCAAGTGGAACCTCTTCTCCAACTCTTCTAGTCGACGGATTCCCGACTTCTTGCACGCGAACGGAGGACAGTCGAAAGCACCGCAGTGGCAGCGTCGGGATAGGTTTGGAATATTCAAGACTTCCTTATCCGGGTTCCTCTCATCCTGCCGCTGGTAAAAATCATGATTATAGTAGACTGGATCATTTTTGATAAATTCTTCATCTCTGCTTTTGGAATCTTCGTCGTCCGCTTTCTCTATCTCATGGCTCCGGGCTTCTTCTTCGTTCTCCGTCATCTTCGTCTCGTCCACGTCTGGAGAATTCTCTCTGGAGTAACTCTGTCTGTGCATGTAACTCTCGATCTGCTGATTTATGAATTGATTGTGAAAGTTGACAGTTTTCTGCTGATGCAGGATATTGTCGACCAGAAACGGCGAGGTCATATTAAACGCGGTCGAGTTTGTTTTGTTGTAGCACAGGTTCTGAATAGTTTTCAACATAATGTTACTGTTCAATGAATTCAACTTCAAAGTTCCATTCTTAGAGTCCGTCGGGTACATCACGTGACTGTAACGTAGCGACCTATGTTACGTTACATCACCGACACAAAATATATTTATGTAGGATGTAGTGTTACATGCGTCCGGCCCCGCGGTTCAGCATCGACTAACATATTTGGGAGTGGTTCTTAAAAGGGGCGGGATAGGGATGGTTTTTAGCTTCGCCTTTGTGTGTCGACCAGAACACCTTGACCTCTCCCACCCCTAGTTGCGAGCGATGTGTTCGTAGCGGGCGCGGGTTCACTTGTAATTTCTCAGCTCTGCTATAATGGTCATTCGGTTGCAAAACAAAATACTTCTCGAGTGTGTTGAGGGATTATGATTTTTAAACGGTTGATTCAAAGTTGTTTTTTGTGTGTTCAATATGTTGATAAAGTTAATGTCTGTATGTGGATTTTATTCATGGGTCCTACGAAAAACGCATTGTCTTTGTGTCTGTAGTTCTGTATGTGTTTGACTTTATAAGAAGAGATATTTAATTTATTAATAAAATTAATAAAGGCATTTAATTTAGTTCTGAATAGAAACGTATATATTTACATGTTTCGTAAATCAAATTCTAACGTTTATTACACAAAAGAACATTTATGACTATTGTTTTAACCGTAGCTCGTAGCTCGTACAACGTAGCTCGTACAACGTAGCTCGTACAACGTAGCTCGTAGCTGTTTCTTGTCTTATCGTATAATTTCAATTTTTTAATTTCGGTTTATAATTGAAATTTATAATTAAAATAAATAATCTAATGTAAATATTGTTAACATCTATTATTATTATGTTTATTACAAAGGTCATTGACATCTAGAAGGTTAGGTTCATGTCAATACAGTCTCATTATTAGATCTAAGTTATACAACTTCACAAAAATCTATTCGGTCCCCCGTCATCCACCCCGTTTTAAGTATTTAGTAGATTTTATATTGAATAATATCTTTCTAAGACAGATCTTTCTGTCTAGCCAGAGAGTACCTACCATAGGTAATAACTTTTAAAACTTAGACACATCCTTTCACATCGACGGTCGATTCAAGACTCTGAGGAAATTAAAAGAAAAACCCCGACCAAGAAAAAGCGTTCCAATTTTGAAATTAGCCACACCCTCGATTGTTATTGGTCGGTCTGTCCAGTGGTATAGACGCTAACCACCTTCATCGACACCTTGTAATTTAAACTTTATGTTAATGGAATAAAGCCGATTTTATATTAATATTATTCGAAGAAGGTAAAATAAAAAAAGGTTCTAGAGGTTGAATATGAATAATTCTACTGTATTTGAAGTAGAATAATGGTCGACTATAGAGTTTTATTAAGAATTTTTGTATGAATTTTATCGAGATATTTGAGCTCATTTTCTTTCGAGATGAAATTAATTACATTTTCAATATAACAAGATCGAAATTAAGTTATTTATTAATAAAGATGTCGATATTATTTATGGAAACAGGAGTTTTCTTTTTTCTGTTTTTTTTTTTTATGTTGTAAAGTAAGTATATGAATTTATACTATTACCTACTGAAACTTTTTCATAAATTTTTACTTTATCACATACTGGTATCTGAAAAGGTATAGTTTTTTAAGTTGTTGTAAGTTTGGTAGCTTGATAAGTAATATAATTAGTAGTATAATTAAAAATACATAAAAAAATAAGTATTCAAATTAAAAAGGTTTTAAAATTAAAATTCTCAACTTATAACTGCAACAGATAGTGATTAAAATATTATTTAAAAGTTATTTAAACAACCCCCCACCCTAAACAATGTCGCGATTAAGAAGATCGGACACACGTCACGGAGGTGAAAACATTTATATTAAAACGAGATTTACGTGTAACATATTACTAACTAAAAGTCTACAATTGTATTACATATGGTTTGTAGTTTTAGATATTCTAATAATAAGACATTATATATTAAACAAACAAAATATTAATTTAACGTAATAAGGAAATTGTGACAAACAATTAAAACTAAATGACCACTCATACATCAGTTATAAGATATTGGCGACACGACTCCTTCTTCAGAAATTAGAGTCATCACCATCATCACCAGGCGCTAATTTGAAAAGAAATAAAATTATTGATAGCCGCCTGCGGTCGACAGTTGACGCGCACGTGCCGCCATCTTTTGTAGCATTCGACGCGCTTCCGTTCAGAATTAGTGACGGAGATTTAGTCATTATAATTATTTTTTATTTATTACTCTACTTTTATTTATAGGTTTAATGACAGATTTCATGCCTAAATATGATTTTATTTAAGTGATACGGTTTTAAATTTAATTTGGAACTGGTTTTTTTTTATTGTTGTGGGATAAATATTTTGGTGTTGGCGAATTTGATATGGAAATTAATTATTTTGGGGTGTCGTTAATTACAAATAAAGATATATATAAAAATAAGCTATATTTCGTTACGAATTCTTTAATCTGTAACCGATTTTATTTAATACAGTTTTTAGATTTTTTGTAACTTTTTGTTTTTATTTTTATGTAAACTATGTCTTATATAATATATTTATTCGTAGGGAATATCCCTTATAACAATTAAGGGATTACGGTGTGATTTAAAATATATATATGTATATCAAATAAAATAAAAAATACCTGATTTTAATAATTATTGTACGAATATAACACATAGGTATTACGACACGATATTACTAATATTATTGTTCTAACCATAATTGGTTTTAGAAATACTAAGTATCTGTATAGTTACGGAAATAATAATCCGAAACCCTAAAACTGATATAATTAAAATAGGTATGGTAATTGTATAGTGTTTGATACGCCATCTTGTAACAAAAAATATTATTAAAACAACAGTGAAACCTACCGTCAAGTAGTCAAACTATTCGGCTTAGCAACTAGTAGTAACTTGTCCAATTACTAGATGGCGTTAGCTACTACGAAACAGTAGCGCCATCTAATTTTTCTCCGCAATATTTATAAGCTAAATAAGCTTTGATTTATATACAATATAACAACATGTCGCGTATACTTAGTTACAGGCGTTGTTATATATGTAATTCCATTGAATACATTCAGTGAATATTTGTGACGCTAACCGTGACACATTTCAACAAAATCTGAATCAGTAGTTAAAGTCTAGAATTCTTGATTGGAAATTCAATGGAATACACAAAACTAATTCATCACCTTCGGTGTATCTGTCAAGGCCGCAGGGCCAACAGCATTAGTCACATCCCAAAAAAAAAACACAAAACTAATGGGAATACTTTAGCCAGTTTAGAATTATCAACAAAATCACTAAAGTGAAAACTATAGCAGTTATTTTTTATAACTCTGTGCCGACCAAAAAAATTTTCCCGAGAATGTGGGACATTCGTAAATAAAGTAATATTAAACTAAATTAGTAATTTGTTCTGGATAAAAATATGGACAAGATATTGTATTGCGATATATTATCCGGTGCATATAGAAAATCCAAACATTGTTCTTTAGCTTACAACAAGAAGTTGCCAAAGAAAAAAGTAATAATCAATTAATGGTAATTTTATTTGATCCTAAATTATTTTAACCTTAAAGATCAGAGAATTTTAAAAATATTTTTTCATGATTTAAGTAGTGTATAAAATTACTATTAAATGTCTTTCTAAATTACACCGCGTTTCATCATTGTTAACTATAATACTTTACAAAAGTAACTTTTCTGAAGTGAGCCTATCAATAAACAGACTTGTATTACACATAATATGTGATATATTGCTGCTTGTCTGTGGCTTTTTGTACTGCGGTATATGGTTCGTACTAATTCTGCCAATGTCAATGATGAATATGTAATATGTACCAATTGCATTATTTGATTTTGTCAAATGATATTTTATTGTATTTGGAAATAATAACAAAGTTGGCAGCACAGTGTAGTATACTTTTTATGAATGGAAACTACGATAAAAAAATATTTTAGTTTGTTAATGTTTAAGAAAAAGAATTTTCTAATAACAACCAAATTGGACAGAAATTAAATTAAATTCTTTATAACAGTACTCATTGACATTTAAATCATAGAATAATTTAGTATTATTTAAATATGAACGCATCCGTAATATAGCCAATTAACATTTAAATAGCTACTTCGTTATTTAAAAAAAATAAGTTCCACCAATCGCAATCAGAAATTCATCTTACCGGTCAAATACTGCACTGTGATTGGTTGCCCTATGGAACAGGTTCTATGCGTCATCCGCCATAACGTTGGAATTTGTGAAAGTGAGCTTTGTCAGCTTTGTGGAAATAAACCGATTTATTCGTGATTTCGGTTTTATAAGTGTAATTAATGTGTAATTAACAAATTAAACATGAGTGAGTGGTACAGAATGAAGAACGGCTTCAATAACAAACATAATTCTTCGGAGTTGTCAGTAGAAACTTCTTGTGATATTTCAGACTCTTTTAACATATTTTCTGATAATTTGAGCCCTATACCGGCTTCTATAGTGCCAAGGAAGTTGGATTTTAGTAGTTTAGATGATGAAGAGTGTATTCGTAACGCTTCCCCGACTCCAGCATCCCTCAGTCCACCATATAAGCGGGTTAGAGCTTTGAAGTAAGTAACCATTCTAAAAAGAGGACATAATCACCACGTTAAGCCATGTTTCAACTTGTTTGTTGGTAATATCTTAAATAATAACATAAAAATATCATTACTAACTTGTGTACATAACATATAAGAAAGTGAAATTATTTTATTAGTATAACTGGAAATTATTATTTTTTATGAAATCTTCTAACTCTAGTCTTTTAGACCTTCAAATTTATAACTTTTGAACTCATATCTGTGTTTACACTAAGTACAGTGCAATTAATAATACTATTACTAGAAACATACTACTACTTCTATTATAAGTTATTCATATTTCATATACTCTTACTTTATTACAATATACAGTTATTTCTACTTCTTATTATTTTCATTAATATATTAAACCGAATTATTTTCTGATCTTCAATTATGAAAAGCTCTAATGTATTATTATTTATCATATATACCTTATAACACTTTATTCATATCAATAATACACATAGTAAATGATTCCATTAAAAACTGAATAAGTTAAACTATAATAAATATTTGTTAATATAGACAAAGATATTCTAGTACATATTAATTAATGTAAATTAGTATAATTATATATATATATATACCTTACATTGTAGTCCATAAATAAGATTCTTGTTATTCGGTATATAGGTTTTTTCAATTTCACTAGCCCTGTTTTTTATTGGCCCTAATTTATACATAGTATGATGGTTATTATTAAATAACTTCTTAAATAGTTAATCAGGTTAATAAAATTCTTTGTAATGTTGCCAAATTGATAAAATTGTCACGTTTTGAAAACCAACATTACAATAATAACATCTATATGTATGGTCTATCATATTTATGATACTAATATTGTTGTTGAAATTTTCTAACACAATTACCCTAACTTCTTAAATGATTACATAATTTTTAAATCTCTGATAATGTAGTTAGTAAAACTGCAATTACAGTCTATGAATACTTAATGATAGTCAAAATATTGTATTCAAAACTTCTGTATTGCAGTTGAAGTAATTATAGAATATGAATCATATATTTCTTTATCAATAACTAAATTAAGTTGTCTTTATGGTTATATGTAAGGATCCTGACAAGTCTCGTTATCACATGTTCATGAAATTCTATTTATTTGATTTTTATGAATTATTTCCTGTATAAACATGTTCCTACATGTCTTAAGTGGTTATTGTTAACTTTGGACATTGTTACCTCCCAAACAGGTTATAAATAGGTCAATTATGTTATTGTTGGAATAATCCAGAAGTTTATTTAAATTGCCTAAGAACATGATAATAGTATGATATTGGTCAGTAGCACTTAGTTTTTAAAGATAGATACTATTAATCAGTGTAGTAAAAAGTTACTTTGAAATTTATCTTTATACAAGATGATTTTAATTATTCATGTGCTTGATGACCAAACAAAATTTAAACCACTTTAAATCAAACCACAAAGATAATAAATTGTGATTTAATTGGTCATAATTTTTAAATTTACCTATTGATATGATAGGTAAAAACCTATCATGATATTTTTAAGCCATCAGAATATTCTAGAAAGTGTTTTTTTTGTTAAATTTTTGCAATGTGTTTTAACAAAGAGCCCTTCTCCCAAACATTTCGGTTAGAATCAGTTATACTACAGTTATCCCAACACAAAACATATGATCCAACAGCTGACATCTGCCTCAGAAAAACTCCTACGCCATTAAAAAAATACGCCAACGTGAAAACACCTTGGCCCATAAAATAACTTGTTTTATAAATATCGACCTTTTACTAAAGAAATAAAGCTTTCTTTGCCGTGACAGACTAGTAAGATTATTTTAACAGATTTGTTTTTTAATTTACATGTTTTTATATTTACTTAGAAAGCCTAATATGCCACTGTCGGATGCCAACAATACCATGACGAGTTTCGAGATTTAAATATTTATGTTCTAATTTGACTTCGCGACTCTTATGACATTGTCTCTAAAACATTTAACGATATTTTTTACGATATTCATAAACATACATAACAAAACAAGACGAATGTTGATGATTCGGAATATATGTATTTTTAATTTATAACGCATAACAAATTTGCATAATTGGAAATTTGTTACGACATCATATAAATTTTATTCCATTGTAAAAGAGTACATTTTAAAATATACAACCTTTTGTGTCCAAATTGTCAGGTGTTCGAAATTTGAATCAGCTTTGTTTGCGAAGTATTGTTGTACGGCCTTAACCCAACGTCTTAAGATATTTATTCGCATGCAACGTCTTCAGGTGTCCTAAGACCTTTTCTTTACCTGTGTGGGTTTCTTTCATACAAGTGTATATATAACGTTATGCAAGTGTGTGTGTTTACATCTTTAAGTTAGGGGAAGCTCGTGACTTAAGTAAAATCGGTTACGATTATTTTTTCTGCGACAATTTTGTCTGATAATTTTAGCTGTTGATTTAAGTCTTTTCTTTAAATTTAATAGTAGTTTTGAGTTCGTTTAAGTTATTAGAAATACGGTAGAAATAAAAACGTTAATATTTTTATTTTTCTCCAGATTATTCGACAGCCCGCACACACCCAAGACTCTTCTAGAGAAGTGTTCAACCCCATCACATCATACATCACGTATCAGACTCTTCCCGCCTAAGGTCAATGCGCCAAATGGTATGTTACACTCCATAATCCATATATTATCATTTTGTATGTATTTTTATTAAAAAGACATTTTCATGTTACCAAACAAGCTGAAATAGAAAATATGATTGCTGTGTGATCAATCATGATTTAAAAACAGGTCGACATTCTAATTTTCTCGGCTCTTTGTACTAAATAGTAAGTATGAAAATGGTATGAAATCATAAAACAAAATAATAATGTGGTAATTGAACTAGGTTTATAGTTAGTTGAGCCTTGTTCTATTTTTATAGGTAGGTATATTATTTATAGATTAATATACTAATGGATCTCCACAGGCATGTCGGGCTCCAGTCACCACCTGCACCCTCCGTCGGACGAGGACAGCGCCCTTGGCAGCCTGCCGCCCGACGAGCTGGACGACACGCGCCTTAAGAGGCCCCTCGCCAACATCAACCCCTTCACACCTGATGGTTTGTATCAACAACTATGACGGATATTATTAGTATACACCCAAGATTTTGGATCGGTTTAGACCAAAGTATCAATTATTATTTTAAATATTTATGTGATTCCCTGGATCAATTAATGAGTAATCTAAAGTTTTGTTTATCATGCCTTATAATGTTTTTATAATAATTTTACATTTATAGGTCAAGCATTGAATAAGAAGAAAAGAGCCCTATCAAAAACACCTACATTGGGCGATTCGACCCCAGAGAAGCCTGCAAAAAGACTTAGAGTGAGTTTTCATCACATAAAATAGTATCAGTATTACATATAACAATCTTCGTCTAGAATTTAAAATCGAACCTATTCCAATTTTCTTATAAAGACCACAGGCAGTCCCGTGAATAAACAATCTTGTATCAATCGAGGGGGAAGGGTATCTGAGATCGATGAATAACGTAAATGATCCTCAGGAGTCCAACATATCCCGCTACAACGTGGAATTCGTGGAGATGTGCGTGATCGGCGCGGGGCAGTTCGGGCGCGTGGCGCGCTGCATCAACCGGCTGGACGGCTGCACGTACGCGCTGAAGCGCTCGCTGCGGCCCGTGGCGGGGTCGGCGGCCGAGCGCGCCGCCCTCAACGAGGTCTACGCACACGCCGCGCTCGGGAAGCACGAGCACCTCGTCCGGTGAGAGATAATAAGGAGGGAGAATATTAAGACATGTAGAGGACGAGTTGGGTCTGGGTACCTGGGTCTCACTCGTCAGTATGATACATAACTAGTAGCTGCTTTACTTGGATCAATGAGGGAATAGTACAATGTCACATTTACAGTAGCTTTGAGAATGATATTTCTTTTTAATCCCATTTCTGTTATTTTTCATTGAATCAATTTTCTGATGAAAAAAATTGTCTAAGAATGTTATATTAACGTTAAAATTAGTGTTCAAAGTATATTTAAATACATATCACTAAAGAAAATACAATCCCTTTGTTTCAGTGTTGTGTAAAAGGAAACCATACTTTTTTAGTGTTCTCAGTACCAGTCACTATTCACATTCAGTATAATATTGCCATTACTGACCATCCACTACTTACAGGTATTACTCAGCGTGGGCGGAAGACAACCACATGATCATCCAGAACGAGTATTGCGATGGTGGCTCGTTGCAGCAAAAGATGGAGGCTGGACCGTTGCCGGAGAGTGAGCTGCTGCTGCTTCTAGCACACGTCGCAGACGGACTTGCGTAAGTCATCTTGTACTATATAAAATATTTAATTAATTAATTGATACATTTCTTTTTTAGTAATTTGTAGGTCTAGTATTAAGAGTTTATCCATTATATTAATACCATTCTTATCCCACAGCTACATCCATTCGCAGCAGTTAGTACATATGGACGTGAAGCCAGGGAATATATTCATATGTAAGGACTCGGGCGCTCCCCTCGACTCAGACGATGGGTATGATGATGACGACTTACCTCCCGCTACACACAAGTACAAAATCGGTGAGTGCAGGCTAGTTGAGATAACAGGTATGAGTACAAGATTTGATCAGAGGGGGGTTTATTTTCGGTCCAGCCTGGGGGGGGTCTAGCAGAAAATTCTTTCTATAGATTATTAATATGACTCAAGAGAATGGTGGCTAGTGGTTGTGGTTAAGAACCAATAGTCGTCATTAACCAATAACTATTAAGAACCAATAGCAATTTTTTGAGTGATGTACAGCTTGTTCTGATTATAATTTGTGCCCCTTATTTGTATTTGTAGGATGATTTCACTGAGAGATTTGATTTTATCTCTACTGCTTATTTTTTTGTTTTCTTATCTCATATGTTATTTAATACTTATATTAAATTTTTATTCAAATCTTCATAGATTTATTATAATTGGATGTATCTAGTGCAATAATTAACGGGCATATTTTGTGTGCAGGTGACCTCGGCCATGTGACCTGTATTTCTTCACCGTCAGTAGAGGAAGGTGACTGTAGATACCTGCCCAAAGAGGTTTTACAGGAGGACTTCACCCATCTCACAAAGGCCGATATATTCGCTTTTGGTATGTTATATAAAAATGTATAAATAGTTTCAACAACAAGAGTTCTGAATTAGTTCATATTTACATCTACACGGAAAAAACAGTGTTACATTAAATATAGGAAAATACAATATATAAGGGTATAATTGAATTATAAAATAAATTCTAATATTGATATAAAACAAAAATAGTTATATCTCTAATTTGATAAAGTACAACATGCTGCATAAAACTAAACTAAAAAGGGATTAATTGTTCTAAATATTCCAAATCGCAGGTAACAGCTAGTATAAAGATAATATATTTCCAGGTCTGACGTTGTTCGAAGCGGCGGGAGGTGGTCCTCTGCCTAAGAACGGTCCTCACTGGCACGCCTTCAGAGACGGAAACCTGCCTCATCTGCCGCAATTATCACGAGAGTTCAATCAGCTGCTTAAGGTCAGAAGATTGACAATACACAGACTCCAATTAACAAGTTATCAAAAATTTACAAACGTTTTTAATAGTCTTGTACTTAAATGTTATAAACTGAGCAATATCAATAACATTGATTAAAGCTTGAAACTAAGGATATATCAATAGCATATTTAAAATAGTTTTAATTACGATAATTCAGCCTCGGAGATGTCTTATGCTGTTGCGATTATTTGGGAAATATTATTTATGTAATAATTATTTGACAGGACTTATAAAATCTGTGATTACTTTTCACTATTATTGGTTAATAATAGTGAAAAGAGTTACTAATAATGACGAATATTTGTTGTGCCTGCGCATTATTCATTCAACAAAACCACTAAATTGAATTAATTCAATAGAAAATGGTGGACCCAGATCCCCAGCAGCGTCCATCAGCGATGCGTCTGCGGCGACACGCGCTATTGCACCCAGCCGGCAACAAGAGCAAAGCGCAGTTGCGCCGCGAGCTGGCCGCCGCACGGCTCAAGAACGAGCTGCTCGTGCGCAAGCTGCAAGAGGCCGCCAGGTTCGAACACCACACGCTAGTTGTGCACGCTCGGTTACCGATTGCTACAAAAGGCACAGAAATATATATATTTTTAAACAATAACAAATAAATATAGGAGTAATAATTATTACAGATGTATAAAGTCCCTAACACCGAACCTAGTGAACCAGGAGTCTGCAAAGTTTCGTACGAGGTCCGCGAAGCGCTTGCAGAAGCCTCGCGTCGACAGCAACCTCGTGGAGATGATACAGGCCGTGACGTCACCGCGGATCGACAGACGTACAGACAGACGGAAGAAAATGTAAATATATAATTACATTAATAGTGTTATATTGTACCGAGCATGACACCGACGCTCGGTTCTGTTACAGTTTTTATATGTAATTAAATAATATTTTTATTCAGGATGACCAAACAAATGTTTTAAGACAGAAATACAAATGCGAAGTAAAACGAAAATGAATAATGCGGGAGAAATCATTGATGATGAGAATGTTATATTTTGTTTGTATGGATGGCAAAATAAAATACATTTACATAACAAAAATATTGAAATATCCGATAAACGCGAGGTTTTAATTTTTTTATTATTTATGTATTTGCCATCTGTACAATTAAATATTGATTTAACAAGGAACTGACTTTTGAATCCAAAGTAAATGGATTCAATAAAAAACATTTGAAATACTGATGAATACATGGTGAGTTTGAACAACATAATTATATAACAAATGTAACTTTAATACAAATAAAAGGGTCAGTATTTCATTTGGTAGTGTGACAGAACTATGACAAATGTAAGTGCCTTTAAAATGAAACTGAAATATGTGATGTTATGTGCTTGTAGGGTATTGTATAAAGTAATAAATCGTTATATTATAACAGCTAGTTCAACACAAACATACAAACAAAATAATAATGGCTGTTTTATTATAACCATGAAAAAATCTTCCATTTTGTTGATGTGATGTAAGTAGGTATAAACTTTATAATAATTTATTGTATGAATGAATGCAGCTTCAACGAGAACCCAGTTATTAATTTTAGGGTAAAATATACTTATTTATTTATAGGTGTAAAATAAAATATATAAAATCATACAATTTGAGTAAACCATCCATCCAGTTTTAAGTAATTATAAGTTATTTAAAAAAAAAGTGAGAAAATTATTTTTTATTTGTCCATTAGATTGCTTAAGATTATTAACAGGGTGTGGCTGATGATTGAGGTTAGTAGTATTTAGATAAAAAAAAACATTAAATAACTAATCATTTGTCATATTTAATAAAAAAAGTTGATTTTATTTTAAACAATTAGTTTCTTTTTTGGATGGTTGGACGTGACACCGCTTTAGATTTAAATATTCGTATGTAAAAGCTAAGGTATAATAATTATTGTAGTCTATTAATGTTTCCTTAACTGTGCCTTTTAGTGATTGTATAATTAACAGTGAGTTATTAACAATATTATTAAGTAACTAAGCTTAAACTGGTAACATTACAACCATTGCATCAACAGTAACAAAACCGATTACAACAAAACAATAGAATAATAATAAAACAACTACAACTTAAGATATATTATTACAAATATTTTATTATATACATTTTGAATACAATCCCAACCAGCTTAAATATAATAAGTAAAGTAAAATATTGATCGAACTATCCCTCCGATGCAAAAAAGTTTAACATAACTGTTTCCTTTTAAGATAAAAGGGGCCCAATGTCTCAAAGGAGACTGGAAAGGCCCCCAATACATATATTAGAATTAAATATTTATGGTCACCTGGTGGCCTCTAGATGTATGGATGGATCTCAAGTTTATATCTTTATTATATGGAATGATTGTTGGTAAGGTCAATCTATTGCATGGTATGTGGAGCACTTAAGTTGCTGTGTAGATTATTTAATTATTTGTTTTTAAATTCAAATAATATTGTACTGAATCTACAAAGCAACTTACGTGTCAGTGAAATTAAATTCTTACTGTTATTAACTTTGTATAAACTCTTTTCCAAAATTGTATAATTAAGTTTCGGTTTAAAAATCTGTTTAAAAGTGTTGTTAAATTGTTATTACCAGTATGTAAATCGTTTTCTTTTCTCATTGGACGAAACAATGATATTATTTTGACCAATGAGAAGTAAGTAGGAATCTGTTCTAACTATTAGCGATGTATGAAACCAAATATTTAAAAATGTATTTCTGTATATTTCGGCGAGGGGGGGTGATGTGCTTGTTTAGATTTGACCAAAGTCGGTGGTGAGCTGTGAATGTATATTTGCTATAAATTAATATTGTAATGAATAAATGTGCTTGTTTCGATTATTGCTGTGTTTTATTTATTATTACCATGTACTTAAGATAAGACAAATATGTATCATTGGTTTTGTTATTTTTCAGTATTGTACAAACAGATTCAAATGTTCAAAAGCTTATAATAATTTCTCGTTATTTCTGATGTTTTCATACTAGTGAAACTATTTAAAATAATTCAGACGCTATTATAGTTTGTCGTAAGTTATGCTGTGGTCGATCACAGTTATTCTGTTTTTGATACATTTTTCTACAGAATCAAACAATATTACGAAACCAATCACTGCAACGGATAGCACGTTTCTTAATCTTTTATTACTTGAAAAATGATGTGAATATAGTTATAAACATTTTTTGGTACATATTTCTTGTATTAGTTACCATGCATTCCGAAATAAAAATACATGGTCAATGAAATATTCTGTGTAAAAAAATATCAACACTACATAATATCTAACAAAACTAAACAAATCCGTTTATATTTCTTTCAAGTATTTTTTCCGTCCGAGTACAATGTGGGTGTTTTTAAGGCAAGAGTGAAAATAAGCTTTTACTAAGTTGATGCGCCTTACCATCTACGACTACATTTCCACTTCTCATCAGGTGGAATGTAGTCAAGCGTCAACTTAGTTTAATTGTAAAAAAAATAATAATAAAAAAGTTGACACATGAATCTCATTATATTTCAATAATTTTTATTTCGTTTTGTTTTTTTCGATGATCTACAAATATTTTTATGATAATAGCACCTTCGTCGGCGTAAAATCGTTATAATAAGAGGACACTTAGGATTAGTAGCATCTATCCATCAGTGTTCCTTCAGGTTACTCTATCAAATCTGGGACATCAAGTAGCTGTTTCTGATGTTTACACCTTCAGGTCACTAATGCATGTCATATCATAAAAATAATATATAATTATTAAAAATAGATAATATGAAAAAATAATAAATGTAAACTATAATTTTTTTAACACATGTTACACCGCTATTAATGCCAATGTTGCGTAGTCCAGCTTTGTTAATATTAAGTGATTTGCGATATGTGCAGATTATCGTTTTTTCGTATTTACTTTAACCCATGGGCTGTAAACGTTTGCTAAAAAAAACAAAAAGCTTCAAAGGTGGTCAAAAGTACAAAAAAATGTAACAGGATGAAACCTTTTATAATAATTTAAAAAAATATTTTCTCTCCTTATTTGAATTTATTTTCATTTAAAAAAGGTCACCGATATTTAAAAAAAATCAGAAATTTTGACGTGAGACTTTTTGATCACGTAATCAATTTTGTTAGAGTAACAGAAGTCACCCGTGCGCGCATCGCACGCAATTGTATATTTTATTTCCTTAAAAACCATGCAATCAATGCACGTATTAAAAAAGTCAAATATCTAGATGTCATTGTCATTTGTTGTTTCTGAAAGCTGAAGACTGAAACAGTCTACTGATCAGTTTTTTCTAAATATACAGTGTTAGTGTATGAACCAGTGAAAAAATAACTAGAATAAATGTTAAATTCATTTTATTTTTACAATGGAAGTGTTTTGGTGTTTAGCAAGCATTTTATTGTTTAATTTTCCTTGTTTTTTTGGACAACGAGTTAATGGAGGAATAATATTTTACTATAATAACACGTAAGTATTAAGTATAAGTGATATTGGGTTATTTCTTTATATAATATATATCTAATAGATTTATCTATATATCTGTATTTATTTAATAGATATTTCAGTGTGTATCTACTTATTATAAAAGCTATTTATGAAATCTCTTACTAACTAACGTGATTTACTAATGGTAATATACTTTATCTACTGTATTTTAAATATATATACATTGTCTTAAATATGTAATAAGATAGATCTCTACGGTATTTCACAGTAATAAAAATATTTTCTTTGTAATTTTGATTATATAAATGCTTCTATTGTTAAATCTGTGTTAATATATGGCTAACAGCATTTTAATAAAATTAATTTAAATACAATTACTATTTTTAATGTTAGTAGTAGGGATCGAAAAGTAATATAAATTTAAATAAGATACAAAGAGATATAATTGGAAATTGTGTCTCAATTAATCAACATACTTTCAATCTGTAATCAAACTTTCTCCAATATTATTTTAAATTTAAGTAATAAAGGAAATAATAAAGTACCTATAAAAAACCTGAATTATAAAATACAAAGATTCACTAAACAAAATAATGAAAATGGCAGAGCTTACTTTTTATTACTTTTATATATTTTTTATGCATAATAAAATGATAAATACACTGAATAAACAAATAAAACATTAAATATTACTGTACATACAAAATGAACTTACATACTTTTCATTAAAATAAATATTAATTAATACATCAATGCAAAACTTTTTATATATGATATGATATAATTTAGTTTTATTTCATATAAATATATAGTTATTGCTCTGTACTTGTTTTATAAATTTTTAAACCACATTGAATTTATTTCTTTATTTATTTTATTGTATTCTACAATTTCCATTATGCAGATAAATATAACTTCAAATTATACATTGAGGGTTTGCAATTAATGTTTTTAAACTATCACGACTTGTATACATTTTAAACTAATATCGGGTCTACTACGCGATAAAAATTAATTAAGGTGAAATACCTTTTTATTGCCCGACCTTTCGGCCAAACGTGGTTAATTTTTATCGCATAGTAGACCCGATATTAGTTTAAAATAAACATTGAGGGCTGAAAACAAACTGCTGGTAACTTACTATGACTGTCCTATATTCTATCAGCAGCACTGGCTTGTTTGGTTTTTAATAATAGTACTCAAACAAAGCAATACTGACGGCAATCTTTGATTCAAATTATTATTATCTCCACACATTAGTTAAACTTTGAACTGTCAATGATAGTATTAGAGAGCTCTATTTGCTTTCACATGGTATGCAATTGCTCTTATTTTCGTATTACCAAGGCACTTACATAAAACTTGTATTCAAAATGATGCCAGTGATCAGACTTGATCTGTTGTCATTGCTAATCAACATGCAAATTGTGAAATCTGTCCTGTATTACATTTTTGCCAACCGCTACAGCTGTTATTAAAGAAAAACCTTCTGGCCAACCAGTTGCCCTACCATAGTGAGCCAATCTATATCTTTTAAAGATAGATAAACGATAACTATATCCATATAGACGCGCTCAAATCTAGGAACCTAGACCTAGTTAGGAGGTTTGTGAGATATTGTGTATATGAATTTAAAATTTTTGTCGATGTATGCAGCATTGTCTCGCCCAATCAGCCAGTTCCAGAAATTTCTATCGTAACATTATTCTTGTTGCACGGATATTCGGATGAGTCATGCCATTTACATTGTAAGCCTGCAGACGGAAATTTTCAGCTTACCGATTGTTTTGAACCTCGAAATAAATCTGTTAGATAAATTTAATTGTTGAATGCTTAAATGCATTGAGCAATTTATTGTGTAATAATGAATCATTATTTTTCTTCATAAATTGCATTGTATCGACATAATAAAATGTATTAGACACATTTTAAGTACCACTAATATGTCCATATGTGAACAAAATTACATGATAAATCTACGTGGCGCGTTGCTTTTATCGTAGTATATTTCTTTGAAACATAAATAAGGCGTTTACGATCAGTAAATACTGTTAGAGGACGACCTGCAATTGAATATTAAAATGCTTAAGAGACTACTATTATCAATGAATTCTCTATCAAAAGCACTATAGCGCTCGCTTAGCTTAGTGGAGAAAGCCCTTAATGTGATCCGCGTTTCCTTCTCGTTCCTGTAATACTGAACCAACGCGTTTTTTTGAAGCTTCATAATATATATATTTGCATCTGTAGCTAGATGTATGTATGTATTATCACTATATACTCTAATACGGCTGCTTGCAGATGTCTCCTAAATTATTTTAATATTCATTACAATAAGAGTCTAATACCTGTATTGACAAGTGATATCTTGAGTATTCTAATATTTTTTATAGACGTTGTACTTTGATATACATATTTATAGTATAAAGTATGGAATGCTATGCTTGTTAAGACGCTCAAATCATATATAAATGTAGTCAGTGTTCTATTGACGAGTAGACGCTACGATGATAACGTCGACGATTGTGCCTGTATACAAAGTCAATTCCTGGTACTGCGACGTTGTTGTTGTTGTTTACCAATCCTTGAAACGACTGAGCTGCATTCAACACGAGCTACATCACCCAAGCCATTTTAACGATTACTAAGTGATTGATTATATTTAAGTGTGATGTAAATTAGCAATATTTTTTTTCGTTTTTTGTAAAACTTTGTAGGCGACCTCGCCTATCCTGCCTATCCTAACAGTATTTATGGCCAGACTAAGTATATATATAACTTACTTCAGTACTTAAACAGAGTAGTTTTTAAACACAGGAAACAATCAAAATAATAAATACATTGTAATGGAACACACTTTAAAATAATTAGTCTATAGTTAAATTATAAAACTCATACAAGAACAATGTATTTTATTAACACTCTTAATAGTGTTAATAAAATAAATTGTATAAGATGTGAATCTTTGTTGTTTCCATTTTATAATTAATTACAAATAAATCATGTGTTTTTTATATTATCTTTGTTGATAAATAAATAATAATATTTTATTTATTAATATGTATGTCAATGTTCTTGAAATATACTATACATATTTAATGTTTTTTTAAATTAATTAATTAATTTAATGTCTAAGTCCAGTTAAGTCTGTGGTCTAGTTAAGTCTAAGAACCTTAATCATTTTTTTTTATTTTTTCCCAAATTAAATGTATTTACTAGTGACATGTTATTTGAATTTCAGTTACAAATACAATGAACCATACACCGTGGAAGTCAGTAAAAACACAGAATATATTATGGAGTTTGGTGGCGTGAGTATTGTATATTATTGTTTATAGTTTTTACTTTCTTATCACATAAACACACTAAATCTTCTAACATCTAAATACGCGTAGAGACGTATTTATTTTAGAAAAAAATAGTTTTCATATCAATAAGGTCTTGAAATATATATATAAGGCGTTTTCTATCCCATTGTTAACTCATTACATTTGTCGATGCGGTGCTAACCCACTGCACTGCTTCACTGCAGGTTGGCGAGCTAAATTGTTCCTTGAATACGTTACAACGAAGTTCTATTGCCAGATGTAGACAAATACATTCGTTTTATACTTTGTTTCGGTCGTGATCGAACCCGGGACAATTCAAAGTCATTAGATTGGTGTTTCATAAATGTTATCAATATAACGCCATATTAAATGTTTGTCAGGACGTCGCCGGCTACGAAACACCAGCTCGCGTGACTGTGGCCAGCGACTTCGCGAACCGTACCTACCCACTCTTTGTGACTGCGAGACAGCAGAAAGGTAAATATATAGAGAGATTCATTATTCCAGGTATAGACACGATAGCTCGATAGCTCAGTTGGCGCAACGGCACGGCCAGAGGTCGCATGTTCGAGTTGGGCTGGAGAATGTTTAATTCTATATATGTATTTCAAGTTTTAGTCTGGCACTTTACTAGCAACTGTTTATTTATTGTTCCAAATTAATTAATAATAATTAATATTAATACTTGTTCCTACTCAGGGTTGAGTCAACTGCTAGATTAGTTTTAAATGCTTTCCAGGTGTGTTCTCTTGGCAGTTACCGATGTTGGTACAGACTCCAGACTCCCTGGAGCAGTTCACAAATATCTCGAGAACTTTGTGCCCTCATAACAATCTTTTTTCAATGGAAGAAGACACATGCGGTGAGTATACAATATCAATAAAACTTTGTAATCGGAGACGGCTGTATCGATTTTGATGAAATTAATATTTTCGGAGCATTAATTTGTTACATTAAATACGTACACACTTGATCATTCGACGCCTTTATCCATTTTGATACCCTAAGACCCTATTTTTATTACACATTTTTATCTATCTTTATCTAACGAAAATTTATTTGTCTGTCTATTCTGTCAAGTGAGACATTACATAGCTTTTTTATTTATATGTAAAGTTAGTTTTAACTATAGCTGTGTCTAATATACCTACAATTATTTGGTACTGTTCCTGAGTTGTCATTCATATGTCTTATTTAGTGACGTCCACTTATTTATTAAATTTACTTGGTGTTTCTCTGTCTATAAATGTTATAAAAATGGCCAGTGCTGTGTCGTAAACTAATTATATATAAGTACTGCTCGTTTACTAGAATTCCATTTTGTAAAGCAATATTATTATTTTACCATTAAGATAACTTATGTCTTGTCAAATTTATTACACTCGAGAGTCGGCAATACGATTGCTTGACCCCTATTGTCCGTCCCTTTTCCTCAAGGGTGGTAACTTATCTGCAACTATCCAGATGGTTCATGGATAAACATTACTAGACGTAACGTGACAGTGTTTGAAAATATATAAAATGTGATTCATTACAGATAACGTATAATCTCAAAATAATAACTTCTCTTATAATTAAGTAGTCGTACTTATATTAATTATCAAATTATCTGAATCACCTTTTCCAAATGATGTCCGTCTCTCTGTGTGAGGCTTATCTCTAAAGATATACAACCTATTTTGATTGACGGATTTTCAAGAGTATTTTGGACATCTTTGAATCTCACTAGAAATGTTTTTAATGGTTGTTTACCTTTCATTCTGTTCACGCTATCATAGTAAAGGGAAACTGGATAAGGGTCTACTGCGGGCCCTTGATACGTAAATAATATTTTATATATATATATATTTATAAGTTATTTTGTTCGTTGAAATATGCTAGTCACATGATAGTTTAGGAAATTCTCCCACTTGATAAGATAATAAAGAACCCAATAGGGTTGACACGAAATATAAATAGAGATAGGCTTTCCAATATTGTTGCTTTTGACACTACGCTGTTGTCATATAAATATATATTTAGAACTCATTAAAATGTATTGTTCAAGATGTCTCCACGCTAAATATTCCGATCGTTCATCTCACGTCCTCTTCACCGGATCCCATCAAGGTGACAATTGTGGTGGAGACGGTCAAGGACTTCTATATAAAATTGAATTCGGTGACCAATCTGACGAGCACTCCGAGTCAGCCCAAATACTACTTCTATCCTTTTGACCAAGGGCTAAATAAAGTGATCGATTTTGAAGCACAGAGCTTGAAAAAGAAGTACATGTGCAATAAAGACCTGGATACCACAGAGCAGGGAAAGTTGGAGAGGTATTTCGTGAAGAGTAACTCTGGAACAGTCTCCAAGTCCAGCTGGTGGTCGAAGCCGAAGAGCGTCATCGTGATGATTGAGTCTGATGATGATATATGCGCTTTGGTCTCCATTCAGAATTTCTCTGTGAGTGAAAATAAAATAGTTGTCAAATTTTCGGTCCACTTTTCAATTCTCATGTAACGCTACGTCTGTACACGCTACAAGCTATAACTTCTACGTTTATGTTTAATTATTCTGTTGCTGATATATAATGGCTTTATTACGTGCTCATAGCTTGCTTCGGCGCTGAAATACATTGTAAATATAATGTATCACTGTAGATTAAATGCTCGTTTAAAAGAGTTATATTTTAAATTTAGACAGCTATTCTTTAGAAAATTAGTAAAATATTTGATTTATTCTCCCGTTATTATTTATCTTAGAAAAGCGAATCTCAATAGATACGTATTGGAGTTTTTTGGCAATATTATATTTCAGTGTCCAGTTTTCGACAACGAGAGGGACATCCTGTACGACGGCTACTACCTCACCATGACGAGGAGAGGCGGCATTACTCTAACGGTAACTAGCGTCCGTCATTACTTGAAAAGACTTGAAAAGACCACTGGAAAAGAATATACTTCTTAGTCTACTTCCTAGACAGACTTCATTTTAATATAGAAATGAGAAGAGATTGAGAATGAGAAGTCTTTCACCGACAGTGAGTTTGCTAAGAGTGTGTGTGTCACGGTTTAATTAAATCTCTACTTTTTTCAAAATCTCTTGTCCAAACACGTGGTTTTACCATATTTATAATTATAGAAATAATTTCTGACCAGACATAAAGGCAACCAGACACATAGGTTACATAGGTTAGGTCTCCTATATTAAAACGTGTCAGTTATATTTATAAGCTGTGCATTTCTTTGAAAAAAAATCAGAAATAATTAATTATGTATTTTTTGTGATATATTAATAAATTTATCTTATAGAGGTCTAGAATGGGTTCCCTCGTCTTACCACATCTTGTTTGAAACTGTTTCCGTGTTTATTTGAAATAAACTTGTCAGGAAGAATCGTTCCCGCTGGGTTTCTACATAGTGTTCATAGTGAAGACTTCAGACGACGCGTGCGCTGACGTCACCAACACAACCGCACCCAAAATGGCTCGGTATTTCGGGTGGGGCGACCGCGTCTCCGTGGACGCTGAGGACGGCAGGGTCAAGACCTTCAGGTAACGTGCTATTAATATACCGATAGTTTGTCTTCTTTTTTATGATAGTTTTAGTGGAACAGAACAGATTGATGAACCGGAAGTGGAGTTCGATTCCCGCTGGCGATGATGTGTTTGATCAACAGATTTTGATGTTAGCTTGGGAGTCATTTGTTATTCTTGTGTCAGTAAACACTACGATACTCTGGAAATTAATCACAAAACTTATTAAAATATGCTATAACAAAGAAGTTATTGAAATGTCACGATTTTGAAATCAATCGAGACACTCGGTCGACCATTGTCCATTCTGTCACGACAGCTTCAAGGTCGTCCCGACGATCTCCTACGCGCAGTACTTGTCGGGGGGCGGGGCCGCGCTGGCGTTCTTTCTGTCCTTCTACGTGGTCTTCGGGCTGGTGGTGCTGTGCCAGAGGAAGGGGGAGCGGGTGGGAGGTGAGGTGCACCCCACTAACATTATTACCCTTTTTATTACAATGTTGGCTGAACGGCCTAGTGTATGTGTTTTCTGACGGTTACTTATGTTTGTAAAATCTCCGCGACAAAGCATTATTCTCTATTGCTTGAGTTATAACATAAAGTGTATAGACGCAGAGCACTTGATCGCCCCGGCGGTCCCTCACGACAACGTCACGACGTGTCGTCGACGTCGTCGTGTCGTGAATGACGACAGTGGCAGTTCCCGAGGGCTGGGCGGAGGGGAAGGTCGCGGGGAGGATGGTGGGGAGGGGCAGGTTGAGTGTGGAGGTGAGTTTTATATTGATGCTATTTGTTTTTAAAAAATGGAATTTGATCGTTAAAATATTGAGATACGATAACTCAGTTTAGAGTTACCGTCAGTAGATGTTATTAGAAATGTGTATTGAACTCAACTCAAACAACAATCTGGTAAACAAACAAAGTTAAGGGTCATGCTACAATAATAACAGAAGCCAGTTCATCATCAGACACGGACTCGAACCACTCTTCTGGGGACACCATCGAGCAGGATCTGCCGATGGGCGGGAGGCTGTGTGTCGCCAGCTTGTCCAGGTGTGGTATAGTGGACGTTATTTCAGTCGGTACTCCAGTCATACTCTAGTTAGTTCTTAGTAGTTCGATTGGAAGTAGATAAGTATTCATAGAAAATAATTGATCGCGAAACTGCTAAGATAAATAAAAGAAAAGTTTGAAACGAGTCGTTACTTACTTTGATGTCTCTCTTTGTGTATTGTTTCTTTCGGGACGTTACATCTATTAGATGCTAAGATACAGTGAACAACAAATTTTCATAAGTGAGCTACATTGACGACCGGTGGGTCCGGACCTTGAGTCTAACGACTATACTTTTAGCTTAAAACAACTGCTCGCACGTCCACATCTCATTAATTTAATTGAATAAATAATTTTATAATATACTTTTGTAATGCTACGAGATATTCAAGTAATACATAAATATACAACGTATATTAAAACAACCCAGTCGTATAAACCCAGCGTACCGTCAGTATGTCGTGAGGTGTGTCCCGTAGGTGTCGTCCCCGGGTGCTGTCCGCGCGCTCCAAGATGTACCTCTGGAACGTGCTCACCGTGGCGGTGTTCTACACGCTGCCGGTCATTCAGCTGGTGGTCACTTATCAGAGGGTGAGGATTTAAAACATTTCCATTTTCTCATATAAACTAGCTCAAAATAACATCAACTTGTATATGCCGCAGTTGCTCAACCAGTCGGGCAACCAGGATCTCTGCTACTTCAATTTTCTATGTGCTCATCCTCTGGGCGCGCTGTCGGACTTCAACCACGTGTACTCCAACGTGGGCTACGTGCTGCTGGGAGCGCTGTTCCTGCTGCAGGTGTGGCGGCGGCACGCCAGGGCGCCGCGGCAGCAGGCGAGTGTGGCACTGGAGTACTAGCAGCCCGGGTCACGGGCTCGACTTCTGGCGATTAATCTGACGCAATGATTAAGCCAATTTGAATTTGAAATGTTGTTTGCGCCGCCGCGTGCAGGCGTCTCTGGGCATCCCGCAGCACTACGGGCTGTTCTACGCGCTGGGCGCGGCGCTGCTGAGCGAAGGGCTGCTGTCGGCCGCCTACCACGTCTGCCCCAACAGCATGAACTTTCAGTTCGGTGAGTCATCGTCTATCAGTATTACACCTCAGTACCCTGGTCACTCCCGGGACAGAGTAATGTCACGTAGAGTTACATTCAATACATATGACATTTAAATGCAGTCGTACTTTTTAACTTGTATGGTCTATGGTCATGTTTGTGGATTATTCCCTATAACGAGTACCGACACGATAGCTCAGTTGTCATGACGACGGTATTGAGTCTCCAGGGATGACAAGTTCGAGTCCGCGATATGTTGAACATTTGATATTGTTCACAAAATAGTAACATTTAACAAACGTGTGTGTATGAGTGCGTGTGCGTGTGTGTGTGCAGACACGTCGTTCATGTACGTGACGTCAGTGCTGTGCATGGTGAAGGTGTACCAGGCGCGACATCCTGACATCAACGCACGCGCTCACGCCACCTTCGGGGTCCTCGCACTCATCATATTCATTGGTGAGTTGGAATTTGTTTTAAACAAACATTATTAATGCGCTATGTAACTTACTTTAATATTACAGAATTCAGTTACTTACTTTTTATTTAAGATGTTAAACTTAATTGCGATATTCAAGTAACAAAAAACAATATATAAATAACATACTATAACGTGTTAAGTCAAAATATTAAAACAATGGTGTTCTTACATTATTCTAAGATAAAATTATCTTAAAATCTCTTCTTAATTCTCAATTTTAATTTTAAGATATATGTATTGGATTTGTCACAAAATATTTTATGTTTATTATATTTAAACACATGCTGGAGCTTGTTCTTACATTCTGTATTTAAAAAGAAAGGAAGTAATTTGGTTCCTTAATGTAGGTCTGGTCGGTGTTCTCAATGCTAACTTCTACTTCTGGGTGGCTTTCACCTGTCTCCATCTCGTCACCTGTCTCGTTCTCACCTTCCAGATATACTATCTGGGAAGGTTTAGATTCGGTGAGTACATTATAATTGTGGTATCATCATCATCCATGTAACATGTGTGGTTCATCCCATGGTTCGTACCCCTCCAGACCCGTCGGTGGTGGTTCGTGCGGGGAGGGCGCTGGTGTCTCGTCCGCTGCGGGCGGTGACGCCCACGCACTGCGGCCGCGGGGTCATGCTGCTGCTGGCCAACCTCGCCAACTGGGCCATCGCGGGATACGGGTGGGTCAAATACCACGCACTGTTCATTTAAATAAGTGACCCGAGGAGACTAAAGAAACTGAGTTCACAGGTTCTTATATGGCTGAGGGAGGGTTCGTGGCCACGTGCTTGGAAATAAGATTCCGAATATTTAAGATAGCTTTCTATATTGCAATGTTTTTTATATTTAATGTACTGGCAACATAAAAAAATATCACGTGTCATTTGTATAACATACGTGATGTATACAGTTGTTTAACGAGCCGGAGACAATATACACGTAAGTAATAATAATTGTTTATTGGTCACCAGGATGTCCCAACACAGTCGTGACTTCGCGTCTCACGTGCTGCTGGTGTTGATGAGCAACCTCTTCCTCTACACTCTGTTCTACATCACCATGAAGCTGCTGCATCGAGAGAGCATACGGTGGTATAGGTGAGATGTATACACACACGCACGCACACACGCACGCACGCGTACGCAAACATATGAGAACGCACTCACCTACAAATACAAAACACGCAAATGCATACATACGCCCACATTGAAATACACGCTCACACACATACAAAATAGTCACGCACACAGGTAAAAACAAAGACACTGACTAAAAAAGTGAATGTAATTAATGTAACTGACAAAAAAAATATATAAACTAACTACTTAATATATTTTAAGAATGTTGAATGTTGAACTTTCTATAAAGTGACATTCTGCACTTGGTATATGAAAATATTATAAATATTGTCACCAGCTGGGTGTTCATTGCCTTGACGTACTCCGTCTGGTTCGGGTCCAGCTACTTCTACCTGGACCTCAGCACCAACTGGGCCGTGAGTACTTTGAACTTTTACCGAAGTGACAAATGGGAGAATTAGAGATATGTTCTTAATATGTCGTGGGACTGAGAGAGTCGTTTATAAAATCCTTTTATATTAAAATTTCTGTTTGCTGACACATATGCAGGTATATGAGTTGTTTTTTTAATTGTGACGGTATGAGGAAATCTGAATCTACATAATAAATATTTTTCCCACATTTTTTGCACAAGCGTGAATTGTTCTATTAAAAGTAAGTTTTTCACCAAACTTATAAATAAATAAAATACAAAATATTCATCTCATTGTAACCCGAGGACACGTACTAATGTTCCAGAGATATATTTTTTTGTTTTTTCAGATTCACTGTTCATTTGTTTCTTTCAATGAAATGGTTCTTACATTCGACTGTATGTGTTTTTATAGGAAACTTATACTTGATAAAAAAAATACAAATTCTAACACATTTTGATAAGTAAAAAAAAAGTAAATATAAAAACAACATACAATGTATCTAAGTTATATAACAACACCCCGTATGTACGCATC
Organism: Dircenna loreta; assembly: GCA_963555665.1. Lineage (NCBI taxonomy): Eukaryota > Metazoa > Arthropoda > Insecta > Lepidoptera > Nymphalidae > Dircenna > Dircenna loreta. The sequence goes on along the minus strand of OY743088.1, from coordinate 7,324,800 downwards.
CCCCAGCTGTCCCCGGCGCGCTCGCGGCAGCACAACCGCGAGTGCTCGCTGCTGCAGCTCTACGACTCACACGACGCCTGGCACTTCCTCTCCGCCACCGCCATGTTCTTCTCCTTCAACATGTACCTCACCATCGACGACAACCTCAACCACGTGCCCAGGACCGACATCATGGTGTTCTAATCTCCGAAGAGGTTTACTTCTCAAATACTCTTTGGTTTACGCAAATTATGGTGTTCTAATTTTAAATTCAAAAAGTTGTAGTTCTCAAATATCTCATGTTCCGTTTCACTAACAGATGACGGCGTTCTAATTTTAAACTGTCTAAACACTTTTGGCTCTCAAATACTTTTCTTACGCAGTACATATTTATATAGTTACTAATATCGAAGAACATGTCGCTCTCAAAACATTTTTTTTTTTCAACCAAATAATTTATTTTGAATAATTTAATATAAAATTATAAAACATTTATTCGGCTCTCTGACTAGAATTACGTTAAAATTATATATATTAAAAAGTCTGTCCGTTTTAAAAACCATGAATTGCCTTATTAGATACGTTAAATGTTAAGTTTGACAATAGATAAAAAAAATATAATAGATTTGTTTTTGTTATTACACTTATTTTATTCCATACGTTTATTGATCAGTATTAAAGCTTATGAAACATTATAATAATAAAAGGTAATTGTTTTTAAACGGGACGTGTCTTTTGAAATATTAAAGACCGTTTTCAACATCTCAGAAAAGCTGTTACTGTTTTTGAGGCTCAATTAATCAAGTAAATGTTACCGCCTATCTCAGATAGCTAACCGCTATCTCTAGTAAGCCATTGAAAACGGGCGTTCGTTAAGTCTGTATTTAGTATAATGAAGATAATATTAACTTGAGTGTGTGATTTTTGTTTATTTTGTTTGTGTTTGACTGAAAAATATTTTAAATGTATTCTCCGTCATTTATGTTAAGTCACTTCGTATCCATTAATAATACTATTACTATTATATAAATAAATACATTTAAATATATTTAAATACATGTTTAGATAAATAAAATACTATTTACGACCAAAATTAATAATCTATCCGGATATTTTTTGCTAACGATTGAAATTATAGTGAATTTCTTAAATTATCAATAACTATAACGGACCTGATTGTAATATACAATCTAAGGTTGATTTAAATCTCGGATTGTTTTTTTTCGATTATTAATTTGGGCCTTAGTGTAGATACCATCTAAGCTTAGTCAGATGTCTAGATAGCACTTTATAAAGACAAGAAAAAAATATTTATAAACATATTCACAAAGCGTTTAATTCTCTTGTGGTCATTTCAATAAATATATTTTGATCCATCCCCTGTTTTCATTAATTGTATCGACCAAATCTTCATTTTCTTTCCAGTAACTAAATATTAGTGACTTTAAATAAAACTTGTGAGATTGATATGGATGGATATAGATAAACTCATTGCTATTGTTGATCTCAGATAGCTATCTATCTGCTATCTCTAGTAAGTTATTAATATTGAACGATAACAGAGAATTCGTGATATGTACAGCGTACATTTATATTGACTATAGTTGTAAATAAATTTCTTTTTATATAAAACTTGTTTTATTTGATACTACCTTTTGACAGTGACTTCGTCTGAACCCCTCCCAACCCTCTCCCGATATAATAATAATAAGCTGTCTATCAACACTTGAAAGTTTTTAAGTTTTATTTAATGAAATATGCTATTATAGAAAATAAGAATGTGAAAATTTTCCAAAGTAAACTTTATTTATTTGGAATTGATTTAATTTTAAACCATATTATTGAGTACCGGCCACGTGGTACATGTACAGATTTTTGACGTGTTCTATTCCATAGTCCATCATAGGCCACCTTCATCTGTCCGAGCTGCCGTCAGAGACCACTAAAGTATGGTCCATAGATAGGATGCTGTTACACCAGACACTCCTCACATACAACGTGACAGTCTTGGATATGCATGCGGATGGTATGTTAGTAGAGGAAGATCGAAAAGAAGGTGATGGAGTGTGCGGATGTTGACATGAGAATGAAAGGGATAGATATAAAGTTGTTGAAAGACTGAAACATTTAGTGTCGACTCTATCTCGAGGCGGAAAATGGCAGAATGATGATTTTACTCCGTTATTCGGTTATAAAAATATATTTTACTGTGACAAAAACAAACAATTTAGAATTCTAACAATTTAAAAGATATTAATCTTAGATATTTTTATAGACTATATTATTAGTTTTTCCATCGGGTGCAAATATGTGTAAATTCAGAGCATTAGATACTCGCGAACAGGCTACGTACAGTTAGTTGACTATGAGAGAAGCATGGCTTTTCTAAATGCTCTCCCGCTACCTGTAATGTTTGCCCTTGTACTTTGTTTATAGTAATAGCAAAGCTAAGCTTGATGGGAAACTGAACACTTTTGGATTTAAACGGAAGGTCAGTGGTAATAATTGGAATCCGAATCCGAAGTATGATCACACTTTTTCCCTTACCGACACCTGTTAAAATAGTATCTCCAAGTATATTCTATTCGAGCATTTAGATTTCACACAATCATTACTGGTACATTTAGATTGAATTGAAGTTAGTATGTGACGGTACACCCGACAGTTCAAGAGAACTTAAAAACTCTACAGGACATGAAGTACATAGTTCTGTATCCATTGACAAATATTCCTATTTCTCACTGCGCCTCTTTTAAATAAATAACATAACATAACAGAAAAATTCTAAACAGCTGAAACTACAACTAATTGAAATAGATATTAACGTGAGGAATGATAGATGATATCATCGAAGTAGCTAGATTTTGAGATTTATTGACAAACGATGTTTTATCATTCAAAAACTTCCCGCTAAAAAATATATCTTTTTAAATAATAGTATCCTATGTTACTTCTAATACCTCCAAAACTATGTGTACAAAGTTTTATAACGATCGGTTGAGTAGTTTTCACGTGAAAGCGTAACAAACAAACTTACATTCGCATTTATATTATTAGTAGGGATTATTTTAGTTTTGAGTTATTTTATGAGAACATCCCGGGGACGGAGAGCAGGGACAGTTATGTGGTACTCGCCGACGTATTGTATAGATCATGTATACTGAAATCACGCGCCCTACTACTACATTTACGCCCCCAAAATGGAATTGTGATTGGTCATTTAGTTAAACAATTCTTAATATTGAAAAAAGAACAAAATGTTCCCGATTGGTAAAGATGGGAATATTTTTATAGGTACGTGTTAGAGTGATGCGTATTCAATTATTATATTTGAAGATTTGTATTGACATAGACGCAGTGTTCAAGTTCCATTTCGTAACGTATCATTGAAGCAAATTATATACACACATATATACATTATATACACCAGGTCTAGTTGTTTTTTCAATAACAATATAGCATTTACCTTTTCCTTAGGAGATGTTTTATATTGTACAGTATACTCTAAAGTTTAGTCTTATTTTTAGAGGACAAATAACCTGTACTTACTAAATGTATCCTTTGGACTTTTTACGGCTCCCGTGGCGTCCGACTGAGACGACGGTGGAGACCGTTGCTTTTTAGTAGCCTCTGACTGCGTCCTCTACTCCGCGGGATGGTCCATCCATCCCGTCCTTCACTTCTTGTGGCAGGAGGTATCCGGATATTAAAACTAAAAATACAGCAAGTAAGAACGTGTAGTGTATTATTTATAACAGCTATGTTTTATAATCTTGATACTGGTCGTTAAAACGTTAAAATCTAAATTGCATACGTTAAAAATAAGTCGAGTTTGAAATATGTTAAATTGAAGTGACATTTAAAAAAATGCAAATAAAATAGAAAAAATACAGTAATGGCGTAAGTCCAGATATTATTTTATATAATACAATATTGTAATGGTTAATGTTTTAATGTATCTACTGAAACCTGAAACCGATTGTAAATTAACAACCGTTGGTGATACCACTGCGAGGTTTTCTCTATCCTGTCGCAAATAGCACGAAGGGACGTTACTATTTAGACATTTATTATGTAAACATAATAATGAAACTATATATTATAGATTGACATTTATTTAAAATACAATAACTAGTTCTGCTCTCAGACTCATATGAGTGTAAAATATAATCATATGTCTTGTAAGACTCGGCAACTGACACATTTATATACCTAAACTAATAATGTTTTTTTGTATGTTTTATTTTTACCGTAAATGATCTGACCATTTGGGGATTCGTTTTATTATTATTTTATACTTTTAACATATTTTATTAATATAATTGGGCCTCTGAAGACTATTTTGTATTTATTTTTTGGTATTCTGGTCGTAGTTGCGAAGTGTGCGAGCATTGCAACACAGCGGTGAGAGCCGGTGAGGGAGCCCTACACGAGGGACACAGCTACCACCAGCGATGTTACAAGTGTTGTAAGTCAATAGATATATTCAATTAATTAGTATACTTTTGTTAATACCATCGCTTTGGGTCTTCAAGTTTTCATTGGACCGTACAAATCTTTATCTATTTATTGTTAAATTTTACTAAAATATTTCTTAATTGCGTTTAGTGTTTCTGTATTTATAGAATAGTTATTGACTCATCGGTTTATCAACAGACGTATGTAGCGAAACAAATTTAAGAAACGCAGAAATTTTTAAGGGAGTCATCTTTTGTTCAAATTGCTCTCATCGGATATTTGAAGATCTGTCACCAGCTCGTGCCAAGAAGGTTAAGCCGAAGAGGAAACGGAATCAGAATAGAGTTTTGGAAATGGCGCGTAATATAACCAGCAGCTCAGAGAAATCGAAGGAATCCAGGTAAGTGTGGTCTGCTCTTGATTTATTGTATAACTACACACAAATAATAACACGGAGCATGGCTTAACATATTTATTATACAGACATTAAATTTATTCACAAAAACGTACCTACTAGGTAGTTGCTAGGTTTCCTAATAGTCTGGAAGGTAAATGATAAACATTAGATACTGTTTAATATTTTAACCAATTTTGTATAAAAATAATTGATAAAACATTATTATTGTAATAGTAATTTTTTTCAGTAAACTTTCTGCAAGAGGAACCACAGCAACTAACGTGACATACTTGAAGGAAAATGTAAGGTCATTTTCTTTATACCCTTTGTACCTAAATACAAATATACTACATTAAATAATATATATTACAGAATAAAACAATAGCATTGATGAAAACAAGCCATGGTGAGTAAAAAGAAACCTTCAGTTTTATAAAATTAACTCGAATATATTTTGTTTATTATTTTATATATATATTGTAGAGATGGGCACTACAACCGTAGTTACACAGGAACTACTAAAAACACTTCAAATACCGGACAGGTAATTAACAATGTATAAAATGTCACAATACGTCCAACCGTTGTCGGTTTTTGTTTTTGGTGAATGCAAATCTTCTAAAGTGTTTTTATTTATATAAATAAATGTTGGTAAAGGGGCGAGCAGTGCGCACGCGCAATGCCGAGAAAAAAACGTAACCATTACAAAGAAAAAAGGACAGTAAGTATTGTTATTTAAATAAGTTATTAACGAAGTTTCCTTGTATTTTCCACTGAAAAATTGAAAATTATAACAAGTTAAAGTAATTACATACGTTACGGGTCATCAAAATCCGTCCAATACTTACAGACACATAAACAGACTAAGATTATAAAAACTATTGCTTTGAGTTGGTTGTCGTGTCGTGAACGCAAACAATTGTTATTTTTAAAATATATTAAGTCCGGATTTTGTCTCGTTATGATTTTATGAACTAGTTGGCTGAGTGATTTGATATTCTACATTTTACTAAAAAAAATAATGATTCACCTGTTAATACAATTACTAATAATAACAATTACTGTCATCAGCTAATTGGAATTTGTTTTAAGATTTTTACAGTTCTTTGTAATAGTGTTTCTCATCGGCTCCTCTCAGTCCTCTAAAAATAAAGCAAATAAAATTTAATGTAAAGAAAGAACAGTGTAATTACACATATATATCGTAGTGTAACTCTATATATAAAAGAAAGTGGTGTTAGTTTAACTTTTATAACTCAAGAACGTAAAACCAATTTGGCTGAAAATTGATAGAGAGGTAGTTTAAAATCAGGAAACGGACATAGGATACTTTTTATCCCATTCGATTTATTTATTTAATTTATTGCGAATTATTTAATTATTATCGGACAGCCAATTATCGGTTAGTTCTATACTATTCTAACAGATGGCGGTATAAGCGTATTTGTTGACTGAATTGCGTAAGTATCCAATAGATGGCGGTCTGGTAAAATACAAATGTTTCATATAAGCTAAGACTTAATAGAATATCTATAATCCATATATATATATACGGATCTAGGCTATATTATATTATTCCCTTGAAATAATAACAGGGATTTTCGTGGAAAACAATTTAGAAATAAAGGTGACTAAAAAAAGGTCGAGCAAAAGAGATTCTTACGAGCCATATGTTTGTTCTAAAGTCATCGCGGACGGAGTCGCGGGGGTCAGCTAGTATTTTAATAAAAATGTAATAATAATATATTTATTTCATTTTAACGCTTTCAGAAAAACATTTGCAGCGACTTGAGAATAGCAGGTAGTGTTACGGGATCATTATAATTAATGAAATATATGTATGTATGTAACATACATTGTTGTTCGTGTTTCAGAGCTAGGCAAGTCGACGGAGATCGCTCACATGGTGCTCAGAAAGTCTGAAATGCCTGTAATTATAAAATCTCGGTAAGTATTTATGTTTTGAATGAAAATCATTCATCTGTTTGTAAATGAATATAGTGATTAGTGTTTTTGTAATTTTAACATATTGTTTGTGACAAATGTCCACAGCTTTGTTTTATTTTTCAGTTCCAAAGACAAAGTATCCAATAGCTCGTACATAACCGAGGAGTCAGGTATTATCGTATTATTTTGCTATTTTGAATATTATTATCTGTTGTATTTTGATGTTTTTTTCAGATACCTCTGGGGAAGGTATCGCCAGGAATAGATACCATTCTTATTACTCTAAAGAATTTCAAACGTTAGTATTATTGACATATAATTTTCTTTAATTTATATATTTTTTGGTTTAAAATATTATTATATTTCTTAGACGCTGGATAGACCGACGGATAGGGAGTATATTAAAACTTCCATATAGAAGCTGTGAGTATAGAAATATTATTTTAATCTAATGTAATAATTGAAAATAAATACATAATAAAATAATTAAAAAAATGATAATACATCATATATGTTTTAGTCAAAAGGAACATTCTGCAGCGCAGTTCTCTCATCAGTGTTGTTATGAATGGCGAAAGAGAGGCGTAAGTTTAAAAAATATTATTTAGCGCATTAGTATTGGACCGAAAAGAATAATAATATCGATATATGTTATTTAATTAACTTACTCTACAACTTTTAATACCAAAAGTCTAAAAGTAATGTAATTTGTTTTAGCGCGCATTTACGAGGTATATCAATTAAAAATAAATAACATCATTTCCATATTTAATCATATTATTATTGTTTCAGTTGCATTTTCAGAAAATTAAAAAATATATTTTATGAAGAATTCACGGAACACCAACGTAAGTAACTTATATATTGAACTCAATTTAAGTTTATTATTTTAGGCCATTTTTATAACATATTTAACTTAAACACATTTGAACCAGCAGTTAGTCTAACAACTAGACCAGTTGGTTGTTGTATTTACTAACTATTTTGATAAATTGTTTATAATATCGTAAATACAACTTGTTTTTTTTTTGTCCAATTCATTAAAGTTGTGATAATGGAGTATGTGTATTTTTAATGAATTATTAATACATTATTATTCATTAAAGGTCGCGGTCTTCAAAAATTATTTTCAACAATAAATCACAGCAAGATTCCGCACAGGCTGGGTTGGTGAGTAACTTGAGAAGATGTCTTTTAAATAACTTAAAACAAATATAAACAATAATATTGAACTCAATCAAATATTATTAACTTTCAGGCTTCAGATGAGGAAAATAAAAGAAAATGCAAGGTAATGTCTTCTTTATATTCAAATTTAAAATAAAATATCAAATATTTTTTCTTATTATCTTTTTGATCACAAAAAAATCGATATATTTTTTTAGATCAATAGAATCTACATCGAAAACTTCTAAACCAACAAGGTAAGGCTTTTATGAATCATTCACTGATCGTATTGATTAGCTTTTTAAAATCTAGAATACTTTTTATATTAGAATTGTTTACAATTTCTACGCGAAATCTCAAAAAGTAATTTATATTTAAAATAATATATAGGTATATTAAGTCAATTATATTAATAATATTTAAAGAAATGGGATAACAAACAGTTATTATTGTTGAAATTATCAGATGCAAACACTTCGGTCGGTCTCACAGCTACCGCTGCATGAGAGCCCACGTGATGCGCCGTGCTGGACCCACGGCCAGCCAGTGAGAGGATATTATATTTCTTTCTACGTCATACTTTCATTATTTATAAGCATCTAAGCCACATAGCACACACGATAGCATATTGTGAAATTTGTATCAATCAAGAATACCGACACTATAGCTCAGTTGACAGAGAGGCGTTACTGATCACAATTGCAGGTTCGAGCCTTGCTCATATTTTAATACTCTCTGTTTATTTAAAACACCACCACGCCACGTTAAAATATTTTTTTTGTTACTTTATTTATATTGTAATAATGCTTCTATATTTTTACCAAATGTATTAATATTCTCCTACAAAAAAATATCTTATTACTAAAAACCTTTAATATTAAGTAATATTAAATATTAAGAATATAAAATCACTTTTGTCAAATGATATATTTATATTCTTAATATTTAATATTACTTAATTTTTTATTATTATTTCCCTGATATAAGATCTGTCGTTCAACTTCCTTTACAAGTAAAGAGCTACAGAACTTCGTGTTAATAACTCCTAAGTGCTTGTCAATATCCAACAGTTCCTAGATTTCCCCATAATTTTATCTCTGAGAGTACTATAATTACTAATAGAAGAGCCAAGAGGCCGGGGACAGTAAAGATTAATAATAAACATTGTATATTTTACATATAAAATATAAGTATAATGTAATAAAAGTTATATCAATATTTTAATCTTAGGATAACTCTTATACATCTGAATTAGCAATAACTTATATTTAGAGAAATAGAAATACGGTTGAATAATACAATCTTCTGCTCTAGTTATCTTAATATGAATATATTTTTCAGATTGGCCTTGCTGCGGAAGAAAATAAAGAATTTCTTTTTCTTTGATTTTATCAAAAGTTTATTTTCATACAGTGAGTTCGATTATGCAACGTAAAAAATAATAATTCAGTTATAAATTTTTATAGTCTTTGTATACAAATGTGATAAATATTCATTTGCAGTAAGTTTAATAAAGGATATTAAACTTCAAGTGCGTTTATATTTTTAATTAATAAAAGTTATTCACGAAACATTAGTTATTTGATTTATGTATTAATTATAATCATGCAGATTAATTTGACAACGGTAGGTTAATTGGAAATATTTATTAGGTTATAATCTATTCCGTAAATTTTATAAACGTATAAAGTGAAAGTTTTTGTGGATAAATAAGTAATCTATGATATGGAAATGCGTCAAAATAGATGATCTTTGTCACGTGATAATAACAAACTAATAGAACTCGTTCTTTTCTTAAAACGCTGTCCAAGGCCATGGTTATGTAAATTTGGCTAAAAAAAAAACAGCTTTCTAAAATAGTTTTCGCTAACATGTAAAAAATGTAGAAACAGCTTAGATTCAGAATCTTCTTTACGTAGCTAGTTTCTCTAGTTCAATGACGAAGATATCAATATTCTTGTAAAGTCGACCCTCTGTTCAGGATGTCGTTAGATATCTGGATGATCAGAACACGGGAAGAGAATGTGAAATAAAGCACATATTTTGAAGCCACCTGCTGCCTGGATAAAAAGTTCACCAACAGCCTATAAAAAAAATAAAATGAAAAAGTATTGAATAATAAAAAAATATATTTTTTTATTTTACTTAAAATTAACTTAAAAACAACATGTTTATAAACTTATTACAATATAACAATAACATCTATATATAATTGTCATCAGCAGGGGCTCGCTTGTAGAAGGCCCGAGACACGTCTATGGGACCCCGGAGCCCTAGCCACGAGAGGTGACCGTGTCGCCATAACATCATCAGACCGAACATTATTGGCACCGCCAAGAGTACACCTGGTTTGAAAAAAGAACAGTGAAACTTTATTTGATGATAACCGTTATCTGCATCTAATAATACAGAGTATATTAGTTGGTACGTTCAAATGTACACGTTGGTTGAGTACCACCACCCATGGAATACTTCTGATGGGAAGGAAACCGTTCCGATGTACCCATATTAAGAGAAATACTAAATGATAGAATTCCAAATGAACCAATGGTGATGGTATTAATGGCTACACTATCACATACCAATAAGCGTTCCCATCAGCATAGATCCATCCTTCTCCGGGTGGTTGCCATACTTGTCGGAACAGCGCATGGTGCGGTGAATATCATGGAGGTGCTTCATGGTGTAGCCCTTCATCTCGATCGGCTCCTGACATCTGAAAATTTAATACAAAAAATCCTTCGATGATCTTTAATTATAAGTAGATTGATTTCTAATAAAAAATATTGAACATTTATTGGGCATATTATGTCCTTAAAGAATTTTAAATAAAAACCTGCCAGAGTCTTTCCAAACCTTGTTTGGGGTTTTAACAAGATGACCCCTCTTTAAAAAAAAGCCTAATGAACTGTCACTAAATCTATCCACTTACACCATCTTCTCTGATCCGTTGACGACTTTGGCTTCCACCACCGGTACTAGCATGTCAACCATCCACTGAGTGCTGCAGTCACATAGATATGGATTGTCAGAAACATCCACTTTTTCTAGAAGATCCCATCGCGAGACCAGACGAGAGTCGATCTCCGTAAGGTTATTGGATTGGAGGTACAACTGAAACAAATTAAGGTCTTAATTATAATGAGTTGAGGGAGGGGGGGGGGGGGGGGGATTGATCGTTAACAATAAATAAAGTACTAAATATAATTTAGTTTTTGATTTTTAAATATTAAAAAACCTCTTTAATAATCGGCCAATCGTATGTTTCGCCAATATCATCAGGTCTCGCCAGGGCCTTGGGGTCAATAAACTCCAATTTGGGATTGAAACTGATGTGCAATCGCTGTACATTTTCCAAGCCCGAGAGTGTTCCTGCTCCGATACGAGTTAGTTGCCTCATGTTGCACATGTGCAGCTCTTGTAACTTCCGGAGACGAGGGAATCCACTAAAAATAAACACAACAATGTAACATTAGGTGAGCCCATTGCTGGGCTGGCACTTGGTTGCACTTGTTTGATAAGATTTCTAAGATTAATTATAGAATTTCCTATCAATGTTTGTTCTTGACAAAATAATAAAAGAATCAAGTATGTATACCTACAGGATAATATCTGCATATTAATAAAATATTTGTAAATAATAATAATAATTATTTGAACATACGGATATTTCTCCGAAGACCCATCCAGTTGGACAATTGGATTCTGGTTCAAGTTCAGGTACAACAAATTCTTCGTTTCTTCCAGCTCTTGTGGGATACAAGTCAGTTTATTATCACTGAGGTCCAGGTTTTCGAGGAAGCGAGGGGTGTGTAGGAACTTGTCCGGTACAGCTGTGAGGCCGCAGGAGCGCATTCGCAGGACCTGGATAAATTGGATTAAAACAAATGATGGGATATTTTAAAATTAATTCATCAAGACGAGTACCAGAACAGTAGGTCATGTTAAAAAATGATGGGAAAAGACTACCCGAGATCGTAGGTTCTAGTCCTGCTGACGTTTTGATTTTATATTCATTCAAAATTCTATGTTACTGTACAGATACGATGACGGCAACTTTAATAATTAGTAATAATAAATTAGTAGAAAAACAGGCTAATATCAACAAACCTTCAACATGGGCAAGCTGGAAATCGCAATCAACGTGACGTGGTCAATAGTGGTCAAGGGATTTCCACTGAGATCCAGCTCAGTGAGTTCAGGCAAATGCTCGAAGAGATCCTGGTTGAGCGAGTGCAGGTTGTTGTAGGCGAGGCTCAGAGTACGCATCGAGGCGAGGGGCTCGTACTCCTCAGGTGAGTAACGACCCTGAAAATTGACAGTACAAACCTACTTAGTCCAATAACATGGAAACCCCGAGACCGCATATTTGGCCTGTTAATGGTATAAATTCTAACGGTTATAAGCATTTAATAATAAAGTTTGTTTTTTAAACAGTATATATATTGAGTATAAATTATGTTAGCGTGTATTTTTTAATAAATTTAAATAATTAGAACCAAAACATATTCGTAAAAAGACAACATTAGCTGTTTTTTATATAAAGATCAAGCTCACCTCAAACGCATGCGGACTGAGTCTTTCAGTCGTCAATTTGTTGTGACTCAAGTCCAAAACCGACATCTTCTGTAAGTCTTTGAAACTTGCATTTTCTATAAAGTCTATAGAGCATCGCGACAAGTTTAAAACTTCGACCGGCAGTTCTGCCATGACTGTCACATTTCTGAACATATTGTCGCTTAGATCAATGGTTTTCGGCTTGAATTCTTTTAACACTGCAAATATTAAAAATGCTTGTAATGGTACTGAAATATAAGTTCTACACCTACAACTACATTTAACAGTTATCATGAACTAATTAATAGATTGTTACTAATTAATGTTTTTAAGTGCTAATAGTTTTGTCTAATTGGCAGGCGATTGTCCAGACTATCATTTTAATTAAACATTTGGATGATGATATCGTCTGAACTACTGCCGTTTGATTATTCTCGAATAATTTGTTATGCTTTGTAGAATACAGTTTTATTCGTGCTCTGTAGAATAGTCCCTTAAAGAAAGTAAAAACTTCCAACGAATTTTTATTTAAATATTGGAATATAACTTTGATCACTAATTATTCTACAACTCTACATATCATACACTGGTGGAACATCAGCGCCATTGTGGCGAATTATTGAATTATCATTCAGCTCTTTATGCTTGCCAGTTTCTTAATTTATCTCCCAGTATCAGATAGTAGGGATCCGTAGACAAAACTTTACTATATATATAGAAATTAGAGAGCCATCAATATAAAATGATTGTAAGATTGTTCAGAACCATTCGCGTTGATTTATATATAATATTTATTTACCTGTCCAGTCCTCCTTGCTAAAATAATCGGTTAAACCCTGGTCAAAACAATCTACTTTATCATTTTTACACAAACATTTTCTGCAGATTCCCGTTTGCTTCCAAGCATCATTTGGCGCTGTGATACTACCTGAAATGGAACTAATTAATGACGCTATTCGATAATAGATGGCATTACTAATATCATTTACAGGCACTTGAAATTTATATATATATTGATGTCAATCATATTCTGTCCTGTACTAGCAACCTTCTAATAACTTTATTGATAAGCATATTTTATTTTGTATTAAAACAGGATAGAAATTATTTGCGACAAATATATACTTACTGTTCTCGCTGACGACATTTGCCACAAGAAATGTGAAAATGAGAACTGGAACGATTGATTTGTCCATTTTAACTAAAACATGATACAATGGTTATTTTAGCGGAAAACAAATGAGGTCGCCTTAGATACTACTTATCTATTTAAGTTTGCTTATCTCTACTAATGAAATTGTTTGTTCTTCTTGACTGTCTATCACCGTACAGACAAACTAATGAGCCTGGAAAATTGGAAATTGGACCATCGGCCAATATAAGCTTTGTATGAAATTTCAACTTTAATAGGGGAGGTGTAACTTTGTATGAAACTATTTGTCGTTTGAAGTTAGATTTTAACATATATTTTATAAACGGATGGAGCCTGAGATGTAACTCATCTAATTATCTTCAAATAATAATTACTAAAAACAAATAATTTTGTAGTGCAATTGCATATGTCTTTTATAATTTATAATTAAACAAGCCAATTTTTTCTTTATCTGAATGGCAATGCTTTGTATGAAATCAAATGCTGAAGTGAAATAACATTAGTGCATTCAAATCTAAAAGAAACTGAAGAATACTCACTCACAAATCACATAACACAGTTCAGGAATTATTAAAACTTTTAATAACAAAAACTATACTCCTCTGTAGTTTGTAAAACAGTATGTCTATAAGGAGTAAGGAATTGTTCACAAAATGGCTGACTTGTATCTTATCAGTAAAATTATCAGCTGGGTAATCAAGAAAGGTAGAGTGCTAGTGTCGGCGGTTACGTGTATATCATTAATAGCTATAAAAATGATAATGAAACTGTTCGCACTGTTCAGGATTCTGACTATTCATTTAAATATACCATTTAGTCTTAAAATCTTTTAATAATAACGAAAAGTACATTGAAATTTGATATAAATTATGAGTGTATTATCTGTTTTTCTCAACATAAAAGGTACATGTAACATATGGAATTTTATGAAGTTAGCTGAGCTACACCTCACCTCGTTGCACGCAGTATGCCATTGTGTCACCACTATGCAACATATTATACAACATAAATTAAAATTGCTAATAACTGAGTTATATATAGTAATCGTATACTCCCAGAAGGTGATATCCGGAGCAGCTATATATTTTTGATAAATATCTTCAATGTACATGTTAATACATATGCTGGACCCGCCCGTAGGGGGGCCCCACGTTACCACGTTACCACGTTATCGTGAATAGAATGCACCTGATTTGATATCTTTCAATATTATACGAAAAATGATTCATAGTTTTCACACTAATTTTTAAACTATTACAATATATGTCATTTCCCAGCGTGACTTTAAAACTAAATATACACATAAGTCATAATTACGATTACAATGATTCTTAGTTTTTATATTCTTTAGATTTTATAACCTTGTTAAATTCAACGTCACCAAAATGCAGACGTGTTCATTAAACGCCAAGAGGAGCCCTTTCACCTTGGCTCCTACTTTCCAGAATGTATCTTTGGAATACAGTGACCGACTTCAGTTGCTAGGGATAGAGATTTCCTCGAACCTCAACTTTGGTCGGTTCATTGAGTCTAGAGCAAGAGCAGCCGCCAGCAAGCTTGGCGTCCTTGCAAAGGTCCGGCAGTACTTCACACCGGGACAACTTCTTACATTATATAAAGCACAGATCCGGTCGTGTGTGGAGTACTGTGGCCATTTAATGGCTGGTGCCTCAAAATGTCATCTTGCAGCTCTGGACTCCATTGAGAGGCGAACTAAAAGGCTAATTGGTGAGCTGGTCGACGCTCAACTCCATAGCCTCGAACACAGACCTATAGAATACATTTTGGGTAGTGGGCGCTGGAATTGCATGATCTGATGTCGCACGGCAAGCATTCATCCTTTCGTACGAAACGTTTTGCCTCGTGTTTTTTAATTCGTACAGCGAAGGAGTGGAACAGCTTGCCTGCGTCGGTTTTTCCGTCCGAGTACAATGTGGATGTCTTCAAGACAAGAGTGAATAGGCTGCTAGTAAGTTGATGTGTCTTACCACCGACGACTACATTTTACTTACCATCAGGTGGAATGTAGTCAAGCAACAACTTAGTTCAATGTAAAAAAAAACTCAGAAAAGCAGCAAAAAAATTATTAAAGGATAATAAAAATAGTTAATACATATACAAAATAAATACCAATAAAAAGTTAAAAAGATAAAATTTACGACAGAAATACCATATTTACTTAAGTTTGTTTAATTTTTAGGCGATTTAGGATGTCATTAGAACTGTCTTAACACGACCTTCGACAATCTGCTGAAGTCTGTAAGGCATGATAAAATAATATCAATATTATAGTAAGTGGTATCACACCCAGATAAAAAACATGTATGAAATCATAACTAAAAATAAAATAATTAAAAAATAAAATATTTTTTATATTTTCCTGAATATATAGTCAATAAACTAGAAAAACATTTTTTTTATACTCTACTGAAAGTACTGATTTTCAGAAGGCCCTGCAGACTGTGACTTCATTAATGAATAACCTGAATACAAATTGCTGTTAAGAATCGCTAGGACAGAGTATAAAGAAAATAATTCCAAATCAAGTTAACATAATTAATTAAAAAATAACTCCTCACATGTGACTTAATCGCACAGTTCATTAGCTGCCAATGGAAAACCTACACCAGTGATTAAACGAATATATTGAAGTTTTCACGTAAGGCTACTAAAGATCTACTCTATCACTAATCTTTAATCAGAATAACCACATTAAAAAATAATGTATGTCTGAAGTCTGAATTCTAATGTATGTCTGAGTCATTTGCTATCTATATTAGTTACATTTTTTTATAGTTTATCTTTGACTAAATACTCGCCCTGGTTTTACTAATGAAGATAC
This sequence comes from Dircenna loreta, assembly GCA_963555665.1. Classification (NCBI taxonomy): domain Eukaryota; kingdom Metazoa; phylum Arthropoda; class Insecta; order Lepidoptera; family Nymphalidae; genus Dircenna; species Dircenna loreta. Next base: position 7,308,300 of record OY743088.1, on the reverse strand, counting down.
TAAACTGAACAGAAAAAATATTAAGTATTGAACTTACGTATGATAATTTTTATGTAAAATAAATATAAATTAAATAATTAAAACAAATTTAGAGTCAAAAGATTCTGTTTTTTTCGAATCAATATTATTAAATTTGAAACACATTACACAGTTACATTAAAAAATAAATATCACGGAAACATAAACAAAGCTAAAATTAAAAAAGAGGAGATGTTTTCAGAACGTACTAATACGTAAGTTCCGTAGTTGAACATTCGCTACGACACATCGATAGACCGCGGTAATGAATCTGAACTCTTAACACACTACAGGTTAGTTGTTTGTTTCAGTAGTTCGGAATAGTTCCTGCTGTTTGGATCACACTGGGCAACTTATTTAAATTTCTATTGTCTTCTATGTAAATGCATTCGAAATTAAATTTTAGTATTCCTAAATATTTAAGAATATTTAATATGGTCATGCTTCATTCTATATTCACGACATACTTACCTATATTTTTAATTAATTTAGAATTAAAACAAACCAATACGGGCAGGGATTCGGACCTTGATCTCTGAGAAATCGTCCCGTCGCTCTAACAATTGAGCTTCACATGGCTATACATGTTTATAGATATTTTTAAACGTACGTTATTCATTCTTATACCAACAATATTCACATCAAATTAATAGGCCATTAAAAACAAAACTGTTTTCAAAATATCAAATAACACATTTATTATTGATATATCAGTTTATTTGAATATATATCTTATTCCATGAAAATAAAGTTTACATTTGAATAGTATCAAAGTATTTCTGCAGAATAGTAAGTCCGGTAATTCACTAGGGACAGTAATCCGATGCGCGCCATCTAGCGGCGAGTAGGATAATCACGTGGTAATTGACGTTAAGCATACACTGACGACAAAACGCGGGAAATTGGCCTAAGTGCCGCCATTTTCTTTTACTAGTTGTGTTCAATGTTCAATCGTTTTGTGAGATTGTGCTGGTTTATTTCCAATACCTTTATGATTGGGTATCAAAGATATGCGTTAATTTATTTAAAAGTCTACTAAAAATTACGAATTCACATACTCTCATTAGTCTATTCTCAAGCGAAACCACGGCATACTTGAACCCACTTTGTCAAGCTCCTCTTAAAAGTCTTTTAAAAGTCACAGAACAAATTGCGCCTTAACTAAGGCACCTCACTCTTCAGCCCTTCTAAGAACCAAATTGTTTAATCTCCACCTTATAAAGAGACGTTACGGTTGAGTTTCGTTTGTAGAAATTTAGTTAAGTTCTGGGCTGACAGTGACGGATACTAACAAGATACCGTTGACAAAAAAATAAGATTGTGTTGTTATTATTCTTTGAAGAAATATTAGTATGTATATTATTTTGTAAACTTACTTACACTACCTATATTTTATAGCAACCATTTACTATCCAAATCTCCCACGCCAATATTACGGAAAGTATTTTTATGAAACTTAAAAATAGATAGGCTGTAATTTAATGAGATATTGTGTAAATTATCAAAAATATTACGATATGACAAATCCAAAAATATATGCTTTCTGACAGTTATGTTGGCGTGCGTTGCAAAAGCCGTTAAAGATGCACGAAGTGGTGATGTTTGGATTGGAGTGATCGTGGGATTGATTATTTTCTTAAAACTCTAGGGGTGTGAAATGGTACATATTTTTAACAAATAACTGTTTTTTTAGAAAGTACTGCAGAAACGCTATCCAAATAAAGAAAGTGAGAATAAATATTAGAAAACCTTCAAAGATTAGGTGAAAAGGAACAACATTATATATGTTCCTATATTGTTTTAAAATAAATTTATTATTAATGTTATTTTACTAACCGTACACACGCGAAGTGAAGTGCCTGCTACAATATCAGATTACATCTGTGTTGACGCGTACAAAGCTCGGCTAGTTAAGATCATCTATTGTTTATTTTGTTCTAATACTTTTTATTAAGTACATTTTAATTGTCTTCAGAAAAAAATACTAGATGATCATCTGTAGTGTGAGGTTTTTATTTACATCTTTATTAATTTTACATCCATATGTATACTAACGTCTATACTAGAATTACCAAATATACATAATAAAGTGTATAATAATAAAATCACTCAGGTAATTATTTTCTAATTTTGGTTGATAACACCATATGAAAATAATACTAAAAGATAAACGTGATATTACGACAATTAATTACTAAAAGGTTAAAGGGTTAAAAAATCTTATTAACAATCACTTAACGTCTAAAAATGGCGCCATTCTGAAATGTCAATAAGTCCCGGGGTGACGTTTAACCTTTTAAAGATATAATTTATAACAAAGCGACCCTAATGATACGGAACGAAACTGAATGACAAAGTTTTTATTACATTATATTTATAACCAAAACTATGAAAAGTCTACAGAAAATATGAGATTATACGATGGAACGAAAAATTGTATTTTATGAATTACGGAGCAAACAACTTTACGCGTAGGCAAAGGTAGCTAGTTACGGTAATTGTATTAACTGTCAGAAATATAACCAATAACAGATTAACAAAATTATAATGATATGTAAACAATTATGTTTTTTTCTATTTGTTCAAAATAAATATTAAAATAATTTATTATTTCCATTATTAACCATAACTTTAAATCAATATTAAAGCCTCTGGGGTTTTTTGCCAAAAAAAAATTTTTTTTAATCCGTATTGCCAACTTAAAACTTAAATTGGCTGCCAACATCAAAAGAGTAAATACCTATTAAATAGTTATTTTTAAAATATTATTTACTGCCGCAGAAGTTTTTAAGTCATGTTATTACATCAAACGGTATTTACAAAGAAACCACTTTTGTTCCTCGTTTTTTCCTCAAAAAAGATTGTTCCTTGGACTGGACATAAATGTATGAACACACCACGTTGGTTATTTACGTAATTGGATTTGCGTGAACTGTATGAAATTATAACCATTAAACGAAAATGAATTTTAAAAAAATATTTTAAGTGTACTGTACTTCTGTTGTACTGGCATTAAAACTGCATCCAAACTAATTTATCCAATACTATAATTATACACCGTGGGCGGTAAGGCTTAAAAGCTAAAACCTACATACCTTAATGCCAAATCAATCCGGTTATAACTGGATCAAAGCAACGCATTCCCGCCTATAATAACTTCGAATTACTGATTGCAAAGTTACAAGAGTATTCACCGGAATATATTAAACCTTATTCGAATACAATAAGGCTTAGATTGGACAATTTTTTTAGCTCAAGGACATTTATAATTTTGCCCGTATCAAGTACGGCCATATTGAATTGTCGGTTCGAAGGGAGAACGGGGCGAACACAACTCTTTTAATTTTGTGAGCTTCTATTGAATGATTTGATTATGGACCGCGTTATGCAATGTGTAAGTATTTTAAAAATCTGTATTGAATTAATTTGTAATTAAATGGTACAATATAAAGAATATACAAAATAACACCTCTTATGGGAATTTTTTTAAATCCATATTTATAAAACCGTTTGTCTGGGCTGACTGTCAAAGATACTGAGGCTGGAAAACTGTTTTTTTAAACATGTTTATTTTACGACGAGACCAAAGTTTTTATGACATTCTGTTATTTTCCAAGTAATATTTATGAACATTTCATTAAAGCTTTTAATTGAAATGTATTACAGACATACATTTCAGAAAACATTTTCACGTTAACATTATACAATAAAATTATTTTAATAATATAAAAAAATATATTTGTACAAGTTATACAAAATATATAAATCGTAAGGTATTTTTTTTAATTGTGTAAATGCGTTTCATATAGCAGCACGCCGTCCCCGCGCTCTGACATTTTTGAGTAAACTGTAGGTGTGTCGTAATCTCATTGTGAAGACTATTACACCGTCTGTTAATAAAAGCTTTTATATTGTCACAGAATAGAAAGATAATACTCCGGAATCTAGATTATTTTGACACATGGGTCTTTTATGATCGAAATAATAACCGCTCTTGATCTCATTATTACTATAATATTGTATTAAATTATAACTCGTTTGGAATTATCTATATACGTGTTTAGTCATGTTAAGATTATTTAATGTTTAAATATAGTATAGAGTGATATTCATCGATGCAGACTGGATCCGAACCCGGTCGATTCGATTTGATTGCAATATCTGGAAACCGTCCTGTCGCTCTGGCTTTAGAACTATTTGATGAAGTTGGCTTGTGTATGAAGATCAATCATTAATAGCGGACGTAAAACTAAATCCATTCTATGATTTAATAGTTTAGTAGACATTTTGAGTATCGTAATATCTATATAATCTATCCATCAATTAATTTGATAAATCTAATATATCTATTAGAGGTGGAGATCAAAACATCGAAGAGAACAGACAGACACATTAAATGAACTTACCCCTTGTAATAAAGTTCAATTACTTGTCACGAACCCTCTACCTAGCGAAATGACGGTATTGTAGTAAGACAATATTTGTAATTAAATATTTACTCCACTTTTTATATAAAATCGTAATGTAATTTCCATATTTATTTTATTTCATTAGAATATAAATAATAGATATTAATTAAATATATTCTCCACAAATGTTTATTTTTCGATTATTTCGAAGCAGATAACAAGTATTGCGATCTCGTTTATTTTATATAATTATACTTTTATAATTGTTTGTATTAAAATGTGTTGTTTTTAATCAATATTGCCACATGTCAATAGATAAACAACCGGAACCACTGGAGATAGATATTTTATGATTTTTTTATTTGCAAACTTTCAAATTTAGTAATACATTTAGACACAAGAAGTGAAACAAACAAATTTATTTATTTAACAATAACATGTGGTTTTCGGTATATTTTTTGGCAATTTTAATCAAAGCTTTTTATAACTTCACGTTGTCAATTTTGTATATCTAAATAATCGATTAAATGTGGTTACTAATTTAACTGAAATACAAAGGCTTGCGTACAAAGGAGTTGTTTTAAAAATAGTTTTTATTGAGGGTAAAGATAAATTGAGCGCATTGTAACTGATTGAGGGTAAAATTGACACGTGTATATAATTCTATCAGATAGATCCGTTGTATTATTACAGATAATTGATTGTTATTATTAATTGTATTCAATATAACATAGGTCGCATTCATCATTTATTTTCTCACATTTGCGTCCATTAAAATCGTCATTATTCACCTTATTACAATTAGCTCGTATGGGCGCCAATACGTGGTTGGTATCCAATATGGCCGACAATTAGTCTGTCATTTGGTAAAAGTTTTAGGACCGGCTTGACGTCATTCCCTTGAATTGCGGAAATTCCACCAAGAGTGGAGATTCGCCAACATTGAAATACGTGATTTAGAATGGTATTTAGTGTATTTTAGTTTCTTAGCTGACGGACAATATGTTGGGCGGACTTTTTTAAATATGGTAGATATATAAAATTGTGTTTATTTTTATTTTAGGTGATGATGGCATAGTTTTATAGACCTTTATCTATTTTCCTAAAATCGTAGGTTCAATAGCTCATTGTTTAAGATGTTTTAACTGCATAGGGTAGGAACACTTGCATTTAGATAATATTTTTTAATTTTATTTAAAGCCCTTTATTTGTATAAACTAGATTTAACCGGCGACTTCGTCGTACCCTCGGACTGCACTTCAATTTATATGCCATATTTCATGAGTTAAAGTTCTATATGAACATGTATATATATATATACATATTATAATACATTTATATTAGATATATATGTAATAGTTTTAATTTACTTATATCCGAAATCATATTTGAATTTTCCCGCGAAAATTAGACAATTTTCCGGAGGTGAATACTTTCCTACTATATCAATTAATTAGCCAACTTCAAACAAAATAACAACAAAAATATGTGAGTAGTTTTGTTATATTGTGACTATAGTTGATATCAGTTTTATGTTTTTTCGTGAAAATAAGAGAATTTTTCAGAGAAAAAATGTATATGAGTTGACTTGGATATAGTCTTTAACTTTAATTTTAATGTCATCAAGTCCGTTCAGTAGTTTTATGTGATGTAACGAAACAAACAAACGGATAAATAGACAAACAGACAAAGTAGTTATTGCTATTGTTTGGAATTTTGTGAACACTCAGCAATTACTTTTTACAAAATATATTTAATTGTATGGACTTTGCGTCTTTACCATTTTATTATATGTATAGATGTTATAAAAAAAAATGTTTATACGAATCTTATTTATTGAGCATTTTTATTGTAATATTTACATAATGTGTTTACTATTAACGATTATACATAACTAAGAAATAATAGAAAATAACTAAACGATATGGATTTCTTTGACAATTCTATTATCATTTATTTTGTAATATACGGAACGTGGAAGATAATTGTTTGAAAAAATATTTTTTCCAACTACCTACAGATGACTAGTTCAATGACAAGAAACAGTCCTACGCACATACATACAATTTATATCATAATTATTATATTATACACACTATTGCACATAAATATATGAATATCCTTTTAATTATTTCATTTGTATAACATTTGCAGAAAAAATGTCTCATAGATTTTATGTTTTTTTTATAATTCTCTAAACTCAATTGTAGTTTGTGTTTTATTGATTTCTATTGCTTCGTTGCTACTAAACTTTAAAAAATAACTTAAATATTAATGTATAATTTATCTATCCTCTTACACTATTATTGATAAAACCGGTACGTTACCATAGACATTGGTATATTTTATCAATTAACAAAAAAAAAACAATATTTACAAAAACTTATTACAATAAAAAAAAATACAAAATTATTCCATTTTTAAAATAACATATTATTATAAAAGTTTCCATAACAAAAAATATAAACTAACAAACTGTTATTCTATTCATTTTTTACATAAAACCCGTACATCTACGTGTTGTAGTGTGTGTAGCTCTCCCCTACGATGTCGACGTCGCTGTCGCTGTGCTCGCTCTCGGAGTCCGAAGTTTGAGTCGTGGATATTCGAGAATCCTCCTGTATATAAAACAATTTCAACGGTAAAGTCTACCATAACTATATTATTGAATTGATGGATCCAAGAGTAAAAATGTCAACTTATATTTGGTCTGGTTGGGGCAAAAAATCCTACTTGAAAGGAAATAGATTTTACGTAACCTACCAACGCAATTAAATATATTTTCATTTGAAATTATACTTAGTCTGTCCATAAATACTGTTACACTTAAAAATAAAAAAATATTACATTTGAATTTCGAATCTGTCATTTTTATACGATTGTTCATTGTGTTTTCTCATTTTGGCGTGTATTGTACAATGTATTGGACATTGTACAATATTTTGCGATATTAAAATGGAGTGGGGTGATAAAGAGAACCGAATCGCTGTGATTGCATTACACAAAGTAGGTATGGAACCAAATGCAATTTTTAAAACTCTTCATACAATTGGTATTAGTAAAATGTTTGTGTATTAATAAGTACATCTGTTTGTGACAGAAAAAGATCTGGCCGTCAAAAAGGTGGTCAAAGCAGTAAGAGAAAGAATTCGAAGAAATCCTGTCCGAAAGAAAAAGATTTTATCTCGGGAAATAAAGATAGCACCTTGAACCATGTCACGTATTTTAAAAGATGACTTAGTACTTGCAGCCTATAAGAGACTGGTCATTTCTTAACTGATAATTTAAAGAAGAATAGGGTGGTAAAATCGAAACAACTTCTGAAGCGGTACGCGAAGGGAGGTCACAGAAAAAAAATTTTTTAGGGATGAGAAAATTTTTACAATTGAGCAACATTTTGACAAATAAAATGACCGTATTTATGCTTAAAGCCCTAAGGAAGCTTCCCAAGCATACGATTGGCAGTGAAGTATTTTCCCATGGAAAGAATGCATGCTTCTATTGATAACTGACCTCAACGTTTAAAGGACTGTATTGGAGCCAATGGAGACCACTTCGAATGAGATTTATATATTTATAATTGTTTTATATTTATGTACTAAACTAACATACTGTAAAAGTAATAAATGTTATTTGAAGTTAAAAATTTGTATTTTTAAGTGTGACAGTATTTATGGCCAGACTAAGTGTATTGTTATATATTTTCAATAATCTCATTTAATATGTGGGTATACAACATTCGTTGAATTAAGGTAAGGTGGACTTCACAAGTGATTAATATTTGAATAATATTTATTAATATACATTTACAATACATATCGTATACGACAGTGTGAAACCTACTTTACAATACCGTATATATAAAAAGTGAAGTACCTTTCTTTCTGTGGGTTGTGAATGTTTTGTGGTGAAGTCCACAGCAACAGCACCTGATAAAGAAACAATTAATCATTTTCTATTATTTCTATATACACTTACAGTTATTTATTTCTAGTACAAATAAATACAGGTTAACTCAACTGTTTTAAATGACGAAAAATGTTGTCTATTTTTATTAAATATTAAGGGAATTAAAACAGTTTTTAGGTTTGTAATCTATAATATACCTACTTTATACTTTCATCGTAACATTGAAATAATTATTAGGGATGTGCCGACTACAACTTTGACCGAGCAGCCGACTAGCCGATTAATCTGATAGAAAGCAAGAAAATGTTGGTGACGTGGCAGTAACAAAATAAATATTGTCACCGGGAAATATTATTTATTAATATTATCATTTTATAATCAGACTTGCAAATTAAACTTTTCTTTGATAATCAGTTTCTAAAATTCAATCAATCAAACAAAATTAGTAAAGATATTTGTATCTTAAATATATATTTTTTCTTATATAAAGAAGAATGTAGGTTTGTTTTTATTAACAAAACAAAGTAATATTAAACCAAGATTGAACGTATACCAACATGATGTAGGTACGGTAGAAAAAATAACAAATATACTGAAAAATTCTAATTATTATTAAAATTAAAATAGAGATGATTTATAGCCGTACATTACTGTTCAAATGTAAACGGAGCGTTAGGGAAACCCCCCGAGACCGTTATCGGCTTAGCCGACTAGTCGCCGAGTAGTCGGCACATCCCTAATGATTATAAAGATACGAACGTTGCTAAAGAGACGAAGCTTCTTAGCATTCTATAGATTCACCGTGCGGGTGCCGGGCCCATCGTGTTGTAGGGAGAGGAGTGCAAACAGCTCCTGGGGCTTGCGACCCAAGTGTAGGTGTAAGGGACCTCTTTAAAATGCGCATTAATGCTCACCTTAACTGATGCACTCCTCTCCCTACCTAACCAAATTTGAAACGAACCTACTAATGCCTCCTTTGAAGTACGTTCTAGAAATGTACTGATGATAGTTCTAGAGAGGCCGAGATCTTTAAGTAGGTTATAGAGAGATTTCGCTGTTATACCTCTCGCTCCCACTTCTACCGCGTACAAATTAACTATATACCTATTCCTGGTCAGTTCATTGCTCAGTTCATAATACTTGTTTACCTTAAACGTGTGATCTTTGGGATGTTTGTTTCCCATGGAACAGTAAGCTCCACAAGTATCACGCTCTTTAACTGTCTGGAGTACAGGCAATTAAGAAAGAAAGAATTAAGAAAGTCTTATATTATGTAAATAGTACAACTATAATACATATAATACAATTATGTATCTCAACTTCTCTGCTGAAAATCCGCCCCAACCTCCTTAAATTTTAAAACGTTAATAAAAGATAACTTCGTCGACATTTAATTACCTTTTAAATATGCAATTATGCTCCTTAATACAAGATAATTAAGTACATTTTCCTTTATACAACTTAGCGGCCACTATACAAGTTACTCCCATTTAAATTATCAAAAGCAATCAGCGTCCATACAATTTTGAACCTTATCATTATGTAATAAAGTTTAAGCTAGTTTGGAGTGAATTCGAAGACGTTCCGTCGCCATGACAACCGAGACAGCCATCTTGGATACCTAATAGAATCAAAGAACGTCTTGAGTTGTGGCGCGAAAGCGACGATTCCAAATTTAATTTTAGCGTCTTTGAGGTTTCCTACCCTTAGCAAGTAATCAATGTCTTGTATAAGGAACGCTGTCGATGTGTGCGTGACAAGTACACAGAACTTAAATTAAACTTTATACTATTAATAATTTTATTGGATAAATATGTCTGAATTTTTACAAGTTGCTTATAATAAAGCTATAATGAACACGATAAGGTATAAGACACATCGCCTTAGAAAGCACTGTCAGTCTGTCTGTTTATATGTTCGAGCTTCACCTGAAGAATTCTAAACAGATTGATATCCGGTCTTAAATCGAGCTCGTCTTATGTTATAACTTACATTGTAATCTTATAAGTAGAAGTAAAGCAATCCGAAAACATATTTCCATTACGAAAAATAAAGCGACTTGTGAAGACGTATTTGTATTGTTTAAACAATTATAGCGTTTAGCATATAAAATATTTGATACCTTTAGTAAATTTAACTTTGTTTTAGTAAAATTTTGTGCTTTGTGTTTTAGAAATTGAAGCTATTTGACTTAAACGTCTTTGAACGAACGAGATATGTTTTTACACTAAATAGTCGAGATAAACATTACAATTAGATTTATGGGCTACATGTTATAAAATTAAATATACTTCACAACGCGGCAAATACTAAAATATATTAGTAAATCATATTTATAGGTAACTAGTTTTTGTTCGCGGCGCCGCTCACGAACTAACGATGTCATTTACTACACAGCTACTACAGCGCCATCTGAAGCCTAGATTTCGTTTTGAATGTAAGTACAGAATTAAAATATTACAGATAAATTATTAAATCATCCGCTATTTCACGCTTGATCTATTTTGCAAAAACAGTGCCATACTTCATTTTTAAATTTTTAGAGAAAGACTTGATATCATTTTTCGTATTTGATATTATGTCTTTAAAAAAAATGTTGAACATATTATCATGAGATGGAAAATATATCTACTGACGTTACAATAAATTAAACCTGAATTATTAATGCGTTTCTATACAAAAGCAAACATATTTATTAAGTGGCTTACTTACTCAAATAATAATGTATTTATTTTAAGAAATAAATACACGCTGTAGCTTAAATAACATTTACTAAGCACAATAGAAACAATATTAACGTACATTGTCGTATAATCTATCTACATTCGAGAGATTGAAATCAACCTTAGATAGGTGTTTATTTGCACTGAAAACTTAAAAATCGGATTATAACTTCAATCTGTATAACTCATCGATGTAGAAGGTACTGTTTTTGGTTTTAATTATTCTGCAATTTTATTTACTATAAAAATATTTTGTTTTTTTCAGTGTTGTGATTTATTTGATTGGTGATTCGAATTACCTATAGAATGGAATTGTCTGTCTGTACATTTAATGTAATATTACATGTAATAATTTCCTTGTAATAATACATATATGTATGTAAAAAATAATAATCTGAAGAGCACTGAACTTTTATTCTCATTTTCATAGAATATACCTCAATAATAAAAAAAATCTTTTGTTGTAAATATTTCCAGAAAACTCGAGTGAAGATAATTAAAGTAATCAATACATGTAAAGTTAACGAACAAAACAACTAACAACTAACTAAGAAGCAAAGTTCCAACAACTAACTTAGTCCATAGTTAGTTGTTCACCGGAATTTATGTATCAACTAACTTATTACTAGATTTAAAAGCAACGTACAAGGTCTTAATTATTACTAAAAATAATATATAAATATTTATTCATTTTATAAGTAAATTCATACATATGTTTAATAGATTTTTTATATAAAAGCAGTTTTTTAATATCTAAATGTATTTTTTTATTTTCATTGGAAGATTAAAGTTTCAGCACATAAATAATAGTAATTAATAGTTAATTGCGAAGTCAACGTTAAAAGTTTTGAAGAATAACATTAAACCAAACCAATTAATATTAAAATCTGTCCAGTAGTTTTCGTTTGATGCCGGAACAGACAAACAGATAAGCAGACGAAATATTCAAAACTGAAAAAAGCTTTATCCCTTCATTAGACTCTTTGATTCATTTTTTTAAATATATTTAATGTAATAATGGCGCCGACAGGTGGACAAGGGAATAGACTTACAACCCCCTTACCTAAACTTAACCATGGCTTAATAAAAATATATGCAAAAGAAGGTATGTAAAACAATTTTGATAATTTTCCGAACCTAAAATTTACACTCGTCTATCATCTTCTATGAGCGCTATAAAAGTATTTAGGGACTAAAACGGCTCTTTACAACTTTTGCCACAATTCGCTCGCGTAATATTGTTTTGAGAATGACACTTTGGTCCATTTGGCAAATGATAAAGGACACTGTCTATCTTACACTGGATTTTACGACGCCGGCCATACTCCGGTGCCAGAGCTCATTCAAATTTTTTTCAGACAATAAGCTGAATGGAGAACTCTACTTTCCTTGGACGTTCCTAAGTAGAGTAAAGATATTTATTTTTCCAATAACAAGTGATTTATTATGGAGATGTCATTTGAACATTCTACAATAGACTACCAAAATATACAAGGCAATTCTTTCTTTCATATTGATGCACTTAAAAAATAACTAAGGAATAGTTAGTTATTTTAAATAAAATTATTAAATAAATTCTAAATACACAAGTTACAAATGAAAATGTATATATTATGAAGTAACGTAATCTTAATAATTATTTTACGGATGAACATAAAATAAAAACAGTTATATTCAAAATGGCGACCATTGTCATACAGGGCTATTATCTGTCTGGTCACCAATTTATAGATTTGGATGCAGTCAACTGGCGCAGTAAAAAAAAAAAACATAAAACTAGATACGGTGTATTATTTACAAGTGTGTGCCGAGAACATTCACAACACGTTCTGAGACGGTCTCTTGATACACTTTAGCTGAAACTTCACTCCTGTTTCAGAATAATGGGTCTTTCTAAATGCTTTATTAAGACATCCGCAACTAACCTGTCTGATATATGATCATCTCGATCTTATATATTTCCAAATACTTCCGTAGCTTCTTTTAAGCTATGAGCTTATATCTCATTGTTTTATTATAATGCTGTTAAATCTTCAGATTTTTTAATAATAATAATAATTATTTATTTATTTATTTTGAATGAAAATTTTGACAGTTGAAATATACAGATAATATGATAACTCAATCATTTCGCCTGTTATGGCCAGGCAAATATATTTTACAATATTTAGAAACTATATTACAATATAAATGAAATTCTAGTTTAAATTCATAAAAAAAATGTCTGATTATAATTAAGAAAGTATCTATCTGAATGTTAAAAACATGTGTTACGAATGTTCGGTCACTATCCTGAAGAAAATGTCGGTTCTGCGCTCAAGATTGTACCAACTTTAACAAATTCAATAATAATAAATATATGTTAGCATGGATATTATTAATTTGAAAAAACTTTGAATATATATTATTTTGTAATTTACAATAAATATAAGGAGTACAAACATAATATTTTTTACGGATTAAAAATACCTTTTCATATATTCATTATACATTATATATTAATTAGTGTTAACGTGTAATTCCGATCCGTGTAATTCCATCGAAACTAATATATAGGGAATATTCCACAATACTGTTTCATCAAAATCTTGGATTATTGACTACTGATCGTAATTCATAGACCATCGCTTATTGAGAACTGATAATTCAAGAAGCGGATTGCAATATCAATATTTAGTAGAAAATAAATAGTTTTAATTAAAGAATTTTAGTGAAAAAAGACAATCTATAAATTTTGAACTCCTTATTAAAATAGTCTCACATACCTCGCTGCTGCTGCTGCTTCCTCATTTGCTTTTTATGTTTCATCCGTCTGTTCTGAAACCAGGTCTTCACCTGCGTCTCAGATAGATTCAAGGCACCCGCCAGCTCTACGCGCTCCGGTGTTGATAAATAGCGCTGTGACTCAAAACGTTTTTCCAGACCTGTACCCGGAAATATAGTTTTAAATATTGTAAAGTGAAGATCTCGGATCTCTCAAAAATAAGTAAATTTTAAATAAATCGTTAGAGTGGTCGCTGGGATAGTAGATATTTAAAATAATATAAAAAATAACATCAACAATATGTTACCTGTCAACTAAGGGTCAGGTGTTACCTGTTAATTGAGGGTCAGAAAAGACTGTCCGAGCCTTCCGCCGGCGGCAGTGCTTCAACGCTGACAGCGACAACTCTGATGGAGTGAAGAGTGCGTGATACGGAACTCCTGGATAATAATAATATATGAAAATAACAATGAATACAATAAAAACAATTAACTATTTTATTTTATGTAAATCGATAGTAAAGTGAGAAAATTCCTTCAGTTAAATGTTAAATTTAATCATCGATCCTGAACTTATTTTCGCCATTAATTAAGAAATATTTTGTTTCTTGAATTATCCGTGGAACCTAATGTGGATAAAATTTGTAGGAAGCTCAAAAAATTATTTCGATGACAGTTTCTAGATCAATTAATAACTTTAATGAGACTCTGTCGTGTATTAAAAAAAAATATTATTATTTTTCGTCACGTACAATATGTTTTAATGTGATTCAAATAATAATGGTAAAAAATAAATAACAAGAAGCAGAGTTCTTATATATATGCTTAAGATTTAGCTAAATTTCTTTTCAGTCTATGTAATATAGTTATAGGTTTTTTATAAAAAATATACATTTAATTTTACAAACAATAAACCTAACAACTCTGTTACATTCTATGTATTATTAAAATCTACAAATAACAAAGGTTAAATGTACACCACTTGCTTTTACCAATGGCTTCGCCCGCACTTTATGTAATTCGAATGGCCGTCTACAAGTTATTTTTTATCCGCCAAGAGTAATTTTTCAGGAAGATGGAAGATAGGTAGTAGTCTATATTTATTTCTGTATCCCTACCGTCTATGGTTTTGAGATATTTTCAACATTAATTGTTCAATAAATCAGTATGTTTGTAAAATAATAACACTGGAGAAGCCGTGTCGCTGAATTTAAAGAACGACAAATGCGTAGCTATGCGAAGCAGTAGACTTTCGTAGCAGTAGACTTTCGTAGCAGTACACTTTCGTAGCAGTAGACTTTCGTAGCAGTATATTCTCGTAGAACAACGTTATTGCTCCAGCATTGATTTCAGATTATTGTATCTAGTATATTGTGGCTTACCTTTGTTAAATTGATACTATTACGTATTAATTAAATACTAAATATCCCAGACGATAGTTTGGTAACACTTACTTTTGAATTACCTGTTCTGTGTTTCGATTCCAAGTTCTTACATAAATATTTACATAATGTTTATATTTGTCATATACCCTGAAAATTTCTTATTTTTATATAATTCTAAGATTATTATCCACCTATCCACAAGCAGCGTGGTGGGTTAAACATAATTTCAGTACCCTTTCCGAAATAACATACATTGCTTTTTATATATTTATTTTATTTAACGTTTTTAACCTAGCAGCACTCGTGTTCACGGAAAGACGAGATCCAGGGGTCTGTCAGTGGGTCAGGTAATTACTTATCTACCTCCAACGGTTCCTAAGATTCCAGCTTGATCCGTGCGTTCTGTGTTCATCCTGAGCTCTATCAGGATGCACACAGAACGCACTACCAGTATCTAAAAGTCTCATTGGGGTCACAGACATGGAATTTTACATTGTTCATGAGATAGTTCCAGGAATTATACAGTCTCCGAAATATTGGATCTTTTTTACTTTCCTTGTAAATCATTATAGGAATGAGATAACGAATATATGTCATGTAACGAATGTTTGTCATGTAACGAATATATGTCATGTAACGAATATATGTCGTGTAACGAATGTTTGTCATGTATACTAATGTATAATTTGTACATTATATTCTCCGAGAAATACGAGTATTATTTGTAATTACTTTATAACATCACACGACTCTTAGTTACGGGTAACTAATAATATATAACTATGCTTGTCGGATGTTTGTTCAATGAGATATCTTCTCCAATTCTACCCGCAGTACTTCTCTTTGTTACTCCAATGGACGATATTTATATTTCATTTACAAAAACTAAATGTTTTAATTTTAGACTCTTAGATCCATAAACTTAAAGAAAAATATTATTGTAGGGTTAGTTTCATAATATTTATTTTGTAATATTAATATCTATTTTATGGACGTTATTATACAATTTAAATTTACTATACCTAATTTCGTAGACAGCGTAGCTTTCGTAGCAGGTCTACCATTTTATGTAGAATTTATTATTATTATCTTACTTGAAATAAAAATATAAGTAGTAAATAAAAATGGTGTTATATTAGATATATTTATATTTTTTTAAAGAAAATTACCTTGAGATAGAAAATAAGGGGTTTCCACAGCTTTAAAGGTATTTGGAGTATGAAGATAAGCTCCTAGTGCTCCCATAGCCACTTGGAGGTACGAGCCCTCTCTAGCCACTGGTCGGACTTCACTTGCCACAGGAAAATACTTGGGCTCCCTCTCATATTCAAACCTCCTTGGATCTGGCTGTTTGAATGTGTTCCTTTGTCCCCTATACAGAATGTCCTCTATTAAAAATGACGTCTTTGATTGTTCCTGACGGTGACTATCACTTGGGGAATCACTCCGTAATTCCGGATTCATTTTTTTAATCAAAAAACCCACACCCACATCTTTAAAACATTTCGATTTTAATATAAAAAGTTACAAATTTAGCGGCAAAACGAAACGTTAATATTGATTTATTAGTAAATATAAAATGATTGTCACAATTTTAGCGGGATAATGAATCGTCAATATTTTTTAAAATTTAAATAATCGTAAAACCGTATAATGTTTACAATAATCGATAATTATGTTTAAATGTCGGTTAGTTGTTTGGTGAACGAGGTGATTGGTACGCGGACCGAGATAAACTGTCGTTACGAGGGTAGGCCGGGGTGGGGGCGGCGCCGCCCTCATCTGTTGAGATTTATACCGTATTTGATTTCATAGATTTTTATTAACTTATCCCGTATATGCGATATGGCTTACGGTATAAAAAAACATTATTTTTATTCTGTTTTACTTTTTATTTTTGTATATTTTTATTTATTTATAGTTTCCAGACAGTTTTTTTGAATGGATATAAATATCATTTATTCCATGTGTAAAAATAAACTGAAAATAACAAAATGTATCTTTCCATATATGTATCATATAAAAATATACATTTATTTGTTATTTAAAATAAAAAGAACAAGTAGGACCTAAAAATATTTTATATTAAATTTCACTAGATTTTCATGTTATTTATATAAACTGGATTATTTTAAGAAATATCATATAAATATAATTCCATAAAAAATGCATAAAATAACGAACAGACGCTCTTACTATGGATGTTATAAGAAATGATCATCTCATGTAGAGCGCTGCACGGTTTTGACACTTTATATTTAATAGATAAATTCATTTTATATATATTTTTTTGTGTATTATATTTTTTTTATTGAAACAAAACTAAACATTAATTCGCTTTGTCCAACTTACATTATTTTACAAAAATAAGTGATTAAACTAGTATAACCACTTATTTTTGTAAAGTAATGTTTTTAATATTATAATTCATTTTTTTAATTTTATCTTTTACAATAGAGAAATTTAGAGAGCAAGTTCACTATTTTATATGAAAATTTCCAAATGAATCCAGTTATAGTTGATTGAGTAATTTTGAACCGCAATGATACGACTTCAGTGGTCAATAGTTTATTTATTGGGACAAGAGAATAAGAACCCTTTGTTATTGTTTTCAAAGGTTTATGATAATAATACCATATAACATATTATCTCTCCTATTCATTAATTAAAATCGCTTCAAATTGTAAACCACAACTCTACTAATTATAAATAATATCTGTACTGAAATATGAATAACCATTAAATCCTTAATCCCAAGTATCAAAACTATTTCCCCCTGCCACCCTCACCCTAATCCTGGAAGGGGGGGGCGTGGCTTTCAAACGGACCAATGAGAGGGCCCTTTTCATTGGCGCTCAACATTCTAGCCAATCAGAGCTCGCCAATTAGGGATGAAAAGCTCAGCCGTTTGGGGTTACTCAGTGTCGTTAGCCGCTATAATACACTAGTTGGGATTACGTGGATTTGCTTCAAAAATTAATATTTTAAGGTTATTAAATTTGATTACGATATAACTACTGAGGGCAGGTAGCGGCTGTCATTTAAAGGCTGTCATTTCGATAGCTTTTAAACGGTTACGTTTGAAAAGTTTTTCTCGAAAAGCCCTATCATATTTATAGGATAAAATAAAGCCTATATACCTATGTCGTCCTGAAAGTTAATTTTAAATATCACTGTAATTGTTTGAATGTTTAAAATCTGTTGTAGTTGTAAATGTTATGTAGGAGACATACAAACTTACAAGCCTTACCTCTTTATAGTATTAAATATGTTACATAACCACGGTTTCCTCAAATAACACAATTTATAAAACATATTTTAATTGCGAGAGAAAAAGAACTCTTAACTGCGAGGATACAAGTCATGGATATATCAGAAGTTACTCTCTATCTCAGATAGGTATCTGTCTGTAGTTAATTGTGAATACGACTTTATCTATCTACCTTTAATTATTTTTCATCTGTACATCTCGGCCGCTAAAAATTAATAGGACGAAATAATAATATACTAATATACTCCTGTATTTGTTTTTACTCTGAAATTATATATATTATATATATATATATATATATACAGATAAAAATACCATAACTTTCGAATTCTTTACTTAATGAAAGTTAAGTTAATAACAGAATAGGAATACAATAGAATGCGAAAATAAAATAGATTTTAGATAGCAAATTAAATTCTGAGGTCTGTTATTGGCACTACTGATTCAATAAACATATTATTATTACAATATATATTAACAATAAGTGGATCTATATATAAATAATTTCGTTTGAAATTCCTGTAAAGTCCAAATGAAACAAACATTACAATACATGTTTATGAAAAGGTTTATTATCAGATTATTGTTACGAAACAAAATAAAACAAACAACTAATATTAAATGCATCATCAATTATTATTATTAAGTATTAATTAATTGTATTTAATGTATTATCTATAATTAAATGTAATATAATGTAATATGTATAATCATTTAAAGCATATTTACAATAACTACAGCATTTATGTTATGGACATGGCTAAAGTAAGAAATACTTAGATTTTTATTTATATATTTTTATACGTGACAAACGAAAAATAATCCAATTTATCGTAAGTGGTAGTGTCCAAATTATGATATACGTAGCCAAGAGGAATTGGGAAGGATGGATTATATTAGGACACACAGAGACCGCTCCCTGTGTCCTAGTATAATCCACCTGACTACCGCTGTCCCAGGACAAAACATAACTATAATAGCTACTGCATGAATATTTAATTCAGTTAATATACTTCGTCTACGTGTATAATAAATTGTTACACAAATTATCAATATAGACCTCACAACATTTGAAATATATTTGCATACAGTGTTCATCAACATGTACCGTTAGTAAAAGAATTTGTTTGTATATTTTTTGGCAATAATTGAAGAAAATCTTTGTGATATCATATCCTCCTATGCAGTTGTTCATAAATTGCTCATTATATACTGACGTTTGTGAAACAGTGGTCGCAATAATGAAACACCCGACTGAGTTTGTTGTGTGGTTCTTCTCAGAGCAGGGCGCGTTTGGAACACGAGTCATTTTAATTTTAAGGTGAGCTGTGTCCTTGCAGGGCTTATTTTGATAAATATGGTATCAAAATAGGCCTCCTGACTCTTTCATTTGACGTACACAAGTACAAGTGGTCACTGGTCAGTGGTCAATAAACATATTTTAAAATTCATCAGCACGAGCAGCACCTACAGAGGTCACAGAGGTCACAGAGAGGTTCACAGAGGTCACAGGTTCGAGGCCTGCTGAGATTGACGATTTTTTCATTTTCTATTTATGTATTTTAAAATATTTAATAGTATCCGAGAATTCAAGAACATTCTCATTTACCGAAAATATAATACAAATAAGATTATCAAATTATGTTATTATTTTTAAGGTTTTGTCGTACCTTTAATAATAGTCGTAACTTTACGATTAACAATGTCGTATATTTTCGTTATTACTTGATTTTATTAATTAGGTTTTAAAAGTATTGCATACTTGTATAAAATAATGTTGAAGAAAAATAAATATTTATCAGTAATATTTTAGTAGTTGTAGGTTAAGGAACAAATTACTTAAGAAGAATATATCAATTAAAAATATTACCCGTTTAATAAATGTAGTTGTTTTTTTATTATTACTATGTTATGATGTCACTGCACACACCTAGTAGTTGGTACGGTCAGCATAGCAGTAAGATAATAAAGTATATTTCTTATTATCAAGTATGGTAGACCGTTTCTTTTTATTTACTTGCTTGTTGATTTATTTTGTTATTGTTATAGTGAGAAAATAAACATAAAAGCCAAATTTCATTAATTAAAACAATACAATTTGTTTGTTTATTAACATCGCTTTTATCAAATTCAAAAAACAAATAACAATATTATATAAAACAACAATGAAATAAAGTTAACATTCTAGAAGGTAAGATGCTGTCGGTACTCACATAGTTGAGCGAGTAAGGGTACTTGCACACCGCATCGGAGTTTGTAATCTCAAGTCTGAGCGTGTTTGAATCGGAATACATTCATAGTATGAGTTCAGTTCGATGTTGAAACTGTTTAGTGATTAAATATTCAATATTTAAGCTATTATATAAAAAATAACATTAAAATTATATATATTCTCTAATGTTTCCGTTTAAATCCTCAGATATTTTAAAGTAACCTATACCTACAACCAAACTATCATGCCCACAGTAAAAAAACATTTAATTTTTTTCCAATGACATATAGCGCCATCTTTTGGCACCTCTCAGTAAGATTATTTTAGTATATACTTTCAAATTAATGATGCAACTATTAGTCTATCTAATGAAATAAAAAACATAATTCCCATGACTTACGCTATCACTAAATCAGTGTTTAATGACAATATTGTGATGATAGAGCCGGTCATTAAACACGAACACTTCACATCGTGATGTGGGATGATACGGCACGGTCTGGTCGCGACTCTACAAATTGCCAGCTAGGTTTATAATTGGGTGCTTGGAGCCGTGAGAGAGTTGTTATAGGAAGATTTAAAATATTTATGATTAGTCAGCTTTAGTGGAAAAACAGCTTTTTAAATTAGATATTTTATAAAAATCATGGATAATGAAGTAACCGCGGAGATACTAAATGAAATTGTGGCTTTACTTATTCCTTTATTTTGACTAAATCTGAATCATCTACTTGGAAATGTATTTTAAAATTTCATACAACTACAGCTACAAATATTATGAAATAACCAATGTGGCGGCGACTTACGACTGTATAAATAACAGAAAGTACGTCAACTATCAACAACACACACTCAGAACAACAGTCTGTGGATCACACAAACCTCGGGTGATAATAGAACCTACGATTTTAGCTCAGCAGGGACCACACTACAGACAAATAAGTTATGTTTAGATACTACGTATGAAATTACACCACAGACATTTTATATTTGGACTCAGGAAAATCCACACTACAACCCTTACAATGAAATAAAGACAAACTAGTTAAGTAGTTATTATTACCTATACCTATAGTTTTAAATTATATATTACAAAGAATTGCAATAAACTATGCTTTCCAAATATAATAAACACTACTTCGTTAATTTCGATAAGAAATGTTTCTTTTATATTTTTTTATATTACGTTTACATTATATGTAAACTTATTTATTTATTTACATATTTAAATGTAACTTTACGTTTACATTTAAATATGTAAATGTAAAGTGTGGAACATTATGTAAGTTTTATCTGATTATAAAATCTCCGAGTTCAAATCAACCTACCCAGTATTAATAGATTAAATAATTTTATAACTTGTTATTTGCAATTATCTGGCTAAATAGTAGGTTTGAACTCCCTTTGGAGTATACGAATTATGGAAACTTGGAGTACGAAAGGGTTTGATTCATTTCTATTCATAAGAACAGATCAGCATATATGGACTGCTTTGTTTGAATTATATTTTTAATTTTGTAGATTAGTAGCCGATATCGACTCTACTAAAGCAAACATATAATATAGAAAGTTAATTAATGAAAAGTAATGTAGTAAAGTAACCTTCACATTATTTAGAAACTATTTTCTTTTGTATGATTTATATTTCTGTTATTATAAAATTATGTTTGTACTTTATAAATGAAACGCTTTCAAAAGATAAATTTACGAATAATTAAATCTATTTGGATTTATTGTACACAGTGCACGTCGCCGCCACGCGTCGACAATTTGTACTCTTTCAAGGTAATTAGTTTTGACAATGATTCGATTTTGAAGTTTGGGGGAAATCAAAAGAATATTATTATATTGTAATTGTTTTGTCGGATAGTTTAGTGAACATTGTTCTGTTGTTACGAATAATAGTCTGTGATTTTATAAGATTATGTTGGTATACCTGTTTATAAAAAGAGTTATGTTGAGTGATTTAAACATTATTAATATTAGTCTGTTTTATCGACACAAACGTTAAATTTTGACTCTTACTACATAGGAGAAAAAATATTTGTCCTTGGAACGATGAAATAGGAAATGAAATGAATAATCATCATTTAAAATAAGACACATACAATGTATATTTAAGGTTTTAGATAAATATTAACTTAATATAATCCGTCGAGATCGAGATACTTAAGAGTATAGGTATTTTAAAAAATATGTTAATGGATTAATTTTGTAATTTCAATAGAAATACCACAAAAAAATATTTTAATCGAATACAAAGAGACTTTAAAGCTAACACTAAAAATAAATACTATTTCTCCAGATAATCCACAAGTTATAAAAACAAAGGTGTCAAATAACAAGAGGGTAGTTCCGCTATCGGCCGCGTGGCGCGCGCGTGTCGTCTCCAATGCTAAGGGTCGTCCATTGTTTAAAATATCCTGCGTTTAGAATTCTTTGACGAGACTCTTGAGATTTAAGACGCTCATTTCAAGGGCTTGCTTCCATGTTTTAAAATGCCATTTAGTGTTTGCATAAGTTTTTATTATAATTATTCAATCTGAGGCTTAGGTTTTGTTAGTTCATTAAAAAAAACAAAACAAAATTAAATAATGTTACAAAATCGAAGTGAAATATGTTAAAGTAAATATAACAAAGACAATTTAGATGTTCAGTTTATGATGCAGAGCTTAAAACAAAATATAAGATACTTTTCACCCCAGAATATTATCTAAATTACAATTAAGCTATATATATATGTATATGGAATGTGTACCTACATTTTAGGTGTTTATAGACAGATGGCTTTTCAGTTTAGGTGGGAGAGAGGGGGCAAGGGTAGACGAAGTGGCTGGCTGCAGTTAATCTAAACATAAATCAAATAAAATTCATACACGATTTTATTTTTGGCGTACAGTTTTGTAATCCTTATTTTAAAAATCAGTACATTATGAAATTTCTTAGAGATCCACGAAATGTCTTTGATTAAACATAAAGTTTGTTTTTCTGTAAGTTGAATGTTACCTAATAAACAAGTGAACCAAAGATAGCAATTGTTTACAGTCATCCTTGGACATGTACAGACATGGGCAGTTGCAAATGCGTCCCTAACCTTCAAGAACGGAGAAGTATGCAGGAGAGAAGTACCTACACATGACGAGGAAGGGAGAAGGTTGTGGCGTCCCGTTGTCTACTCACCATACGAATTATAGTTCTAATATACTTCACGTGGATCTTCTATCGGAGGGTAGAATTTTGACGGCCGAGCCATCCTGCACGAGCAGACAATTGCAAAGAGAGAGAGAAAGAGAGTTATCAACAGAAGAGAATTGAATTGTTTTTCTTTAATAGAGTTTAGTATATTATAAAATTATTTATTTTGTTGTAACAAATAGTAGAAATTATGAGAATTAATAGTTAACTAACTAAACATAATTCTAAACTAATATGTAATTTCACTGAATGATAATATTTTAAATTCATAAATATTTTCCATAATATGTAACACTAAATGATAAATTCCCAGTACTTTAAGCTGGAGTTATAAAATAGCTCAGATATTCAGAAATATGAAAGATCTGGTTTTAAAGTTAATTAATTCGTTGATTTACATTACTTTCGGTTTTCCATAACAAAGACGAACAATAAATAATTAGCAAGGAAAGGCGTAATATAAAAACTGTATACAATAAAAGTAACGATTGTATTGAATATACATGATCTGGAAGAGAATTGAAGAAGAAACGAGGTTTTAATTCAAAATTTTACTATTAAAAAAAACGAGACATTCCAACCTCCATTTTTTAAATCTTACACTAGAGTTTGTAAACATTGACTTGGTGGATACTTCATCAATTTGTATTTATTATTTTTTATGGTAATCTTTCTTTTTATCATTAAATGACAGTTTAAAAGAATAAGCACTCTACACGTATCAGTTATATCTATTGTCAGAGACATCTATCATTGAATAGCGAGAAGTATTACATTTGTAGCGTGTTCGAATTGGTCGATAAATCCAAATAAATTAATAAATGTTATATTTTATTTTAAAACTTTCGTGAACCATGAGTTATATTCCCGGCTGTATTCACGATAATTGTATCAGAAGTTTCGAACCCATTTCATTCGGTCTTACTTGTGAGTTCGAAGCACGGCGCACTCGCGGCGTGATCTAAATATTTATATAATATATATTATCTATAAATATCCTTTTACCCTGGATATAATTAATTATCCAAAGAAGTTACTAGTAAAGTTTTTTCTCCAATAATATTTTAAAATCTATAATGTTTATAATAAAATTGTGGGGAAGCAAAACATTGAAGTACACATTTAATGTCATTATTCAGTTAATGATATAGAAAACAAAAAGTTATATGTTTTTTTTACGTTGTTTATCTGTTGGTATAAACAAGTCGTAAATTTCTTTTAATTTCTTAAAAATACAAAAATTATATATTGTTTTAATATTTAAAATTTTAATACAAGACAACATATTGCACGGTTTCTAAAAAATTCGTTGTTATGTTGATATGAGATGCTTTTAACATAGAAAAATGTTCTAATATTCATGGAAAAATACAAAAAATATAAATAATTACAATAGGCTACGAAAAATACGGGTTTGAGGACGTATTAGACAAAAAAGAATTCTAGTGAAATGTGTTATGTACCTATACAATAACAGTTTTTTTTAATCAAACTCCAATTTTCGAAATATTTTTTTGATGTTTCTTATAGCGTCGTTGTTTTGATATTTTCAATTTTAATCTGTTAGTCCCAACACCGCCTTACATAGTCCTTGTAGTAGAAAGCAAATTACCGATTATTTTTTGTTATATTATATTATTTATTATTATATGTACATTTTTGTTAGTGTATTTCTGTACATATATATCATCTGTTATTATTAAATAGATTTTAACCGTCAGTATGTATATCAGAATTAATCTTACTATTAGTACTTACAACCATTTTAAAATAGGTATCGTATGTACTTCAGATGGGGTTATATTTAAATAAATGGGTGTACTAAATCTAATATAATGTAAAGTATAACAGATCTCATTATTGAATAATTCACTGACACTTCTTTCCTATATATTAGTTTCCTTATATCTGTATCAACTTTTACTCTTTGATAGTAAGTTAGCTAAGCAGGCCGGGACACACCCAGTCACATATAATAGTGTTTAAACCTTCAAACATAAAATAATTAGTTATACGCCGAAGTTAAACAACCTTACGTTTTGTCGCACTGGAGTCACGACAAAATAACACAAACGTCACGTAATACTCGTATAGATTTGATTTCCACTACCGTCTCACTGTCTCGTACAGGACGCACTCGCCTTGCACAGAAAAATACGCAGATGTCGTACACCGCAGTCAAAGTCTTAAATAATGTTTTAATCTTAGAGTGATAAATAAAAGGTTATATAAGAGAAATTATATATATTTCAATATATTTCTTCACAACATTTATCAATACACGCCACCAACTACTTTATATTTCGTACAAATTCTTTAATTCGTTACATTCCTATCACAATTCTCACGCAAATACAAAAACGAAAAACATTCAAAACCATCTACAAATAAATAAATATCGCTAATTTATACAACATAAGCGTCAAAAAACTACCATGGCAAAGAGAACCTACCATTTTCTACCATCATAGTAGAAATAGTGTATAAAAGAAACATTTATTTAAATATGAGAATTATATATGCAATTGAATATGTAATAAAAATAAACTATACTTACGACATACAACTCATATAAACTTATTTCATACTGTCACTTTAATAAAAAATATTAGAACCGAAACGATATTATAAATCAGACATATTAACTTAAACATAAATTAGTCTAAACATGACTGAAATATAAAAATATCACCAAATATTATGAAAACCACACACGCACATACTTTGTTAATAATACAATATCATTCAACTTAATATTGTATGAAATAAACTTTTCAGTAGCCTCAAATGTTTTTCGACATGTTACTATTTTACTTCTTTTCTTGCATAATGTTATGTTTTGTGGAAAAATTCTGTATAGTTTATTTTATTTTTATAAATAAAATATCTATATATTTTTTAATGTACTATAACGTGATATTCCACAAAAAATTAACAATATGTCAATTACAAACATAACGGTTTTAGACCAAAGTTGAAAAGTACTTGTATATTAATTTTTAATTTTGTTTTTGGATACAATAGTTTTAGATAACTTTTTGAAACTTATAGTTCAAAAGATAAACAAGTCTGGGCTATAGAATATACACTTTTTGAAGGAAAGAGAGAGTATATGTAGCTTCTTTCTATCTCTTTCTATCAGCAAAATTGTGAAGATTGTACAAATATTAAATCACAAATCACGCATATATCTTCTAAATTCTAGCCACCAAGAATTTTTTAAATTCCTTAATCTTAGTTTTCCTCTCCTATATATTTATATTTAAAAAAAATACAAATAAAAGCATTCGATTTTACTAAATAATAATTTGTATACACTTGGGGAGAAATATATTGGAAAAGCATAGTTATTTTAAAGCTTATTTAGTATTTTGAAAATATTTAAATATCAGTTGTTTCATTTAAATACATATAAATTGAATTAATATAAAATATTTTTTACCAGGACTTGATAAACAAATAATTGTAAATGAAAATAAATGATAAGAAATACAGAACCGATATCT
This sequence comes from Dircenna loreta, assembly GCA_963555665.1. Classification (NCBI taxonomy): domain Eukaryota; kingdom Metazoa; phylum Arthropoda; class Insecta; order Lepidoptera; family Nymphalidae; genus Dircenna; species Dircenna loreta. The sequence goes on along the minus strand of OY743088.1, from coordinate 7,280,909 downwards.
GAGCACTCAAATATTTCTTATAATATACAATTTGGCAAGAATATATATTTAACTAACTTTTGGCTTCTTTATCTTGTAAAGAATCCAAAAGAATACGTAACAGAATACGACATTTCTTACACATTTTCTTTTTTTTTTTTTTAATAAACAGCGTATATTCTACATTCCTATTTATGAGACACACGGTGGTGTTGCCATTATAATATATTCTACTAATTTATTTAACCTACTCACGCTTAGCTTCTACAACTAGGCACCTTGCTCATATTCTGGACTAGTTAAATTTTATAGAGATTTAAAAACTTAGATTGGCTGTATGGAGTGAGTCAGGTTTGAATTTTTTAAAAACATAACTGAATTATTGGCGGGAATTTTTTGGTATTTTAATTAAAATTTAGATAAAAAAATACTTTCTTTAACTTTTTATTTATCAAACTGTAAGAAAATAATGTTATAAGTAGGTTGCCAATCTAAGAATTAAATCTATTTTAGTTAAAGACTACATTAAAAAAACTAAGTTAGTTAACTTTGTTCGAGATGAGATCAGAAAATTTTAACTAAAAATGCACATGGAATTTAAAGACAAATGCAAATATGAAATGTTTAAAGTACATAATACTGTAAGTGTTTTGGATCCTAACTAATATAATTGTCTGTTTATTTTATATTTTAAAATATTAAAAACACAAGCGAAATCCCGATATACTGTTTGCCATGATATTATATTAAGCTAAATCTAAACATAAATGTTTTTAAACTCTAAATTATAGAAAATTACAGATATAATTCAACGAATCTACTTTGTTTTTTGTATTTTTTGTATTTTTAATATTGAATTCACGTCGAGGCGTTACGAGCGTAAATAATATTGAGAGAAATTGTCTTCAAGCGGTTGTCATTTGATGTTTCATGATGTATATATATATTTATGTAATTACCGTCTAAATCTAACACCATTATTAATAATTTTAGGTACAAACGGTGAATTAGATTCAATTGTACTGTATTATTAGTCTAATAAAAAAGACAAAAAACAGCAATCAAACATTTTGTTCATTAATTTTAATAAGTCATGTTGCATTTTTATTGCAAATAATAATATATAATTAGTTTGTTCTTTCTTAAAATGATTATCGATAATTAATTCTCGATAATTATTGCATAAATACGAATATTGCTTGAGTTGTAGCAAATTTTTATCTGATTCATAAAGAATCCATTGAATTGAAGCCGTGAATAAACAAAATTAGTTCAGACAAATCTGATACGATCGCGTGCTGATGTAGGAAGATATATATTCCTTGAACATTTCACAACAGTTTTTTTCAACAGCCAAAAATGTTACGAGCCAGTCATGAAACAAGTGTGTCTACAACGGCGTCTCCTTCCTCCACTGGAAGGCGTTGGTCTTGACGGCCGGGTTGGAGGAGCTGGCGCTGGCGGCGAGCGCCACGCCCGTGCGCCGGATGTTGGCGGCCGCGTTGTCTGAAACAAAGGTGCTCGGTGAGGACCGGGACATGGATCACCGAAATCAGACAATATATGACACGGAATATGCAGTAAGTACGAGTCTAAAAACTTGCACGATTTTGCAAATTTTTAAAAAGCATTGTATTCTTTTTCGGAGAACAATGAAATTTTATATTAAGACATTCGACATAATCACAAAAAATAAACAAATATGTTGCCACAGTATACATTTGTTTTCGTTAAATATAAAATTACACGGTCGTTCAAGTTTCTTAGATTATTATTTTTTTTTTCCAGAAAGTTAAAATAAGACTTTATCAATTTGAAATGATCTTCTAGCGACTGAAGAGATTTCTTCTATGATACACGAGAAATACAAATAAAAAATAAACCATAATCGTTTTGAATCGACGATGTTACAAACAGACACACACCCCTCTTTTTGTGGGGGTTAAAAATATTGTCAAAGTAATTTCCACTCACCTAGACCATTCCTAACATTAGCGACCAAGCGCATCGCTGGGTTCGTCACAATACCGTTCCTTTTGTTCTTACTGAAACAAAATAATAAATTGAATTCAATTATAAACAGACATGTTTTATATTAATTATATATTTATCCAAGCATTAGTAATAAAAAACAATGAAGCTGTTTGTTAGTACACTGTAACTAAGTTAATGTGATGCCATTGTTATTTGTTCAGCGTGGTGGAGTTAAGCAATTGTGATCCAGGGCAGGTAACTGATGGGTGACCAACTAGTTAGACACTTTTTGGTCGATTCATAGGATTATTATTAATATTATAAAATTTGGATCACAGGTTTCTAAATTATGTCCAAAAATAATTACAATTTTTCATTTACGAAGACAGATATTGGGGATACCGTTTGTAAATTACAGATTACTATATTATTAAATAATTTTATCTACCTACAAGGTGACAACAACTTAAATATTAAATAACTAGTTAGTTACAATATTAATTGAATTAATAAAATAATACTTTATCCTACATTTTATTTCAGTCGGTAGTTTACCAAATGAAAGTATGACTTAAGCTTATCATTATAATGAGTAACGGTTTTTATAAAGAATAAAACATTCATTAAAAATTAATACAAACCTTATAAATAGAAATGTATCAAACGACAAACTCATACACCTTGAAGCTGCACACACACACATACTTAGAATATAAATATAAATACTAAAAACTAAACTCATGTAAATGAAAGATGATATTCAAACTTAGTTACAGTTTTCAGCCAAAACCACGACGAATTAATGTGACACTGAAAAATATTATCAAACAATGAATTAAAATGTATTATATATATAATGTTTCAAAACAGATGGTATATAAAATCGATTATATATTTTTTTTAATTCAAAATGTCACAGTAATTGATCATATATAACCGTCCTTATCACTCACGTTCTTTTTAATATTCTCCCCCTCGCTCTCCCAAAACTGCCGACTATTCTGTTGTAAATCAGTCGAGTCGCCAATATCACCTCGCTAATATAATATTTGTAATAAATATAAAACAACTCTATTTCTAATAACATTCCTAGTATATATACCAAATTTTAAATAAATATATAATAAACACATGCTGTATCTAATATCGTTTAGACTATTATAGTAAGTGAGATTATAAAATATTGTGAAATTTAGTAAGACTTATAAAATATTGTGCTATTATTATTTCATTTGTTTAGGAAAAAGAATAATTATATCTGTTTTAAGATGTGGTAAGTGAATAGAATTATCTATAGAATAGTAAAAATCTCTTCATTAAATATAACTTCGAATCCATCTAGTATATATTTATAATATTAATTGAAGTATATTAGTTTATTTGTAATTTATTGGAATAGAAAACTCAAATAAAGTAAATTCCTATAACATAAAAATTTTAAAATATTTTTTATATCAAAATATATCTGGTATTTTATAAAAAGACACTAATTTGACTGCGTCATTTACAGTTATGCTGACTAAACTACCATTTTAGGACAACTTATTTACAAATCATGCTCAATATATAATTATATAAACATTTCTGAATATTATTAAACATTACATAACATTTAAAGCAACACAGCATACTATTAGGCCTGTTATAAATTGAATTCTCTACAATGGACTAATAGTTATATAGAGAGGTCAATTTATGATTTACATCCACAATTACAATAAAGATGCCACATTTTCATTATCTCCACGTTACCATTTTTGTTTTAATATATTTATATGGTTATTAGTATCTGGGCTTTATAAGCATCATGTAGCTACATAAAAGAACCCCACAAACTACACAACCCCATACATTACAACTTATCTTTTGCTGGACGTACTGGTCATGTCTCATTAACCTCTTTTTGACCAAATTAACTACACCTCTATGTACTAAGCACATCTTTACATTCCACAGATTACATTAAACTGTACGTACCTGTCTTGCCTGTCGGCAGCCTGCTTGTTGTCCCTCCCCAGTATGATGCGCATGTGTGTGTCTCTATTGAAGTGGTTGTCTGTGTGTGCGGGAGCGCTTGTAAGGCTGGCTGGCTGGGAGCCTGGAAATTATTATTATATGTAATTGTATTGCTATCTCTTTCAGACATAACCTCTCCCTTTGCTCACTTCGAAATGTCACTATAGTAATCTCGCCCACACAGTGAGCTTTTTTCATGTTTCTTAATTATTCGTGCAGTAGAGCAGATAGTCTTTACAATGATATAATATAAAGTCACCATTACTGGAAGAGAGTTAAGTTCAATCACTCATAATCTACACTCTCACTCTATAATTCTCTGTAAAGATGAAATAAGTAATAATGATTTGACAGCAATGTCAAGAAATCTCAGTCTATCACGACATCAACCAATCAGAATTTTTGATAATCACATTGTAGCTATTGCTATCTATCTCGCTCTTTTATGTATATCCGTCTCACTAGGTGTTAATATTCATGAGTCTAAAATTATCACTCTGAAGCTTTCTGTCTCTCTCTATATATAAATACTGGTCTCACCGGGCGGGTCGGGGCTCCGGGGCTCGCTGGGGCTCCTCGGTGGCGAGGCGTACAGCGGGCTGGCGGCGCCGTGGCGCTGCTCGCGTCGTCTGTCCCGTTCACGTGCGTAGCCATGTAGCTCGCTGTCTCGCTCGTTCGCTGTGTAGCTTCTGTTGGGGATATAATGAAAGGAAGTGATCTCTATGTCCGTTGCAATAAGATTCATTATAAATCCAGTGGTTCCTTTTAAAAGATACGTGGTTGAAATTTGTTTTGACTGTGACTAATTGTATTTTATTTTATATTAAACAAATAAGAACGTTTGATATCTATCATATGTCGTTATATGTTACAAAAAAACATAACGAAATATGGCACAGCAATAATAATGTATCCAGTAATCACAGGATCTCACAATTCTTATCCTATATTTATTTAAGCATCTGTATAATTATTCGGCTTCCAGAGTTCTTAAAAAAAGATATATGTATATATATAATTTATAGGCTTTTGTTTAAAACTAACCTGAGTTTTGAGTCTTGTACGAGCACTTGGTGCTCTGGAATCGGTTCATCTCTCTCTATCTCCCGTCTCGCTCTCCCGCAGCGTGCAACCTGCTGTGCGAAAGAGAGTGAGAGATTCGCGCGAGCGGCCTGGAAATAAAAAGTTTAATTTTATGAAAAAAAACACGATAAAATATATAATACTAAATAAACCATCTCAATCCGCCTTTCAAATTTCATTCCTAGTTGAGACGCAATTTGAAATGAAACAAAATAAAAATATCATGTATTATTATACAATTACCTTGTCCACCTCTTCTTCATGAGACCTGTTGGAGCCGCCCGTCATGTTGGACGACGACTTGGTAGAGTTGGAGCTGTGTACACTACGACGCTTGTACTCCGGGGATGCTGGAATTATCATTTTTTTTTATATAATAACATATATTACTAATTCTATATAAGACACCATAATTTCATATGTATGTTACGGTGTGACGTTACTCAGTAAATGTCAGACTGCGTGTACTAGGTACTACCACCCCCCCTAGTCAACATAAACCTTTAATATATTTTTATGTGTAATTGTCTTCTTTTGTAATGTAAAAACCATGTACATATAGGAATCATCGCTTTATTATCTTTATCTAAACATACTTTATTATTAATTAAACATTAGATTTGAATAATAATAATAATAATAATAATAATAAAGTATATTTATTGAGCATTTACAAGACATAAAGCATAAAACATTAGTGAATCTACTGACATCCGAACTAGTTTAAGCTGTGTTTCAGAAGTCAGAATTTAATATATATCGTATTTCAATCCGCCTCAAGTAGTGTAACACGTGTAAGCGCGTCTGCTAGTTGTAGTATAATAGTTGTTAGTGTGTGAGTCGCACCGGTCCTCTTGTCGTCGTGGGGCGGCGGGGCGGAGGGCGGCGCGGGGGGTGGGGCCGAGGGCGCGGCGCTCCTCTCCAGCAGGCGGCAGATGTTCGCGTGACCGGCGCGCCACGCTACCTTGGCGGGGGTGCGACCTGCGGGGAATGACACATACATGACAAATAGTATAATATCTACATGGTAGTGTAACGTGAACGTAAAATGTGTTTTTTAGAAACTACTTTAATATATAATTTGTCTTTATTTTAAATACATTTGTATCCATTTATTTCTGAGTTAATTATATTATAAAAAATAAAAAAATATATTTAATATATAAATACCTTTAAACACTGTTATTTTATATAATTTAATGTAGGGTCAAATTTATCAACGGCTATTCTAACAAGCACATAGTAGAAAATTGTTGGGACTCGAATAGAACCCGATATGATCACATAATTTCCCTCACGATGGTGCATCGTATGATTCAAATTTTCCCAAGAATAAAAAGACAAAATTATCAAAACCAGAAAAAGAAGGAAAAAGGAATGAGAAATAAAAGAAAAAGTAAATAAAACCAACTGACCACAGTGGTCGGCCTGCAGAGGGTCGGCGCCGTGCTGCAGCAGCCACAACACGCACTCCTCGTGGCCCTCCTGAGCCGCTATACCTGTATAACAAAAACTTACTAAGTAGCTATTTTCCACGTATTAATATTAATTGGAGTTTTATATAAATAATAATCAAGATATGTTCATATTAAAACAGAAAATATTATTTAGAGAATATGTATATTACCCTAAAGTAATAGCTTCTTGGTGGATAGTGGTTTTACTTATATACTATACTACTATAACTACTATACTGGATTTTTTACCGAGCGGCGTGGCGCCCTGTGCGCAAACTGCAGCGGGGTCGGCCCCGTGGCGTAGCAGCGCCCGCAGCACGCCGCCGCGCCCGCGCCACGCCGCCGCGTGCAACGCCGTGCGCAGGCAGCGGTCGCGCGCCTCCACCGCCGCGCCGCCTGCGGACGACAAACACTATAGACACGGGCACCGAGATTAGATAGTAATGTTAAATATTAAACGACTACTCACCGACTTTGATCAACAGATTAACCATTTCCGTGTGACCCTGCCACGCCGATACGTGGAGAGGTGTACGGCCCTGAAGGAAAAATAATATTAGTTATTTTAATTAATTTTTCATTAACTGAATAAACGCACATATTATAGAATCTTTGTTTTTTGATTTTTGCTTTTTTTAAATGAAATTGTAATTATTTTAATTCGCATATTATTGTAAATTATTAGTTTACGATTTTTATGTTAGGATTAAGCTAGAACTGAACAATATTTCAAGGATTGAAATACATTATTACCTGTTGCGTAAAATACGCATCGTAGCATGAAATACACTTATTAAAAAGATACTGCTCAAACACTGGCCGTGTGTAAATGTACATGATTCACCTCGGTGTCGCTGGAGTGCACGCTGGCGCCGCAGGCGAGCAGCTGTCGCGCCATGGCCAGCCTGTTGTCGAGCGCCAGCACGTACAGCGTGCTGCGGCGGTCGGCGTCCAGCGCGTCCACGTCCGCGCCGCGGCACTGCAGCGACGACACCGTCTCGAAATGACCTTCCAGCGCCGCAAGCCTGGGAATTACAATTATACTGTTGATATTAAATTACAAATTTTAGAAGATTAGACAAGATAAGATTGAAAGAATAATTTTGCAAACTCATTTCATTCTTTATTTGAAAACAATGGGATTTATGTGTAATATTTATGACCGAGTGGAAAGAATTTTAAATTTAGAACATTGAATTGTTTATTTTTTGTTACTTAATTTTGAATAAAATTTGAAATTGGAATATTTAGAAATAGTGTTTGAGAAAAATACAACACAAAAAATATTTCAATGTTGAAATAATGTGTAATTGTATACCGCAGCGCAGTCTTCCCGTCGTGTGCCCTCTGGTCTGCGGGGGCTCCCCACGCGTCCACCAGCAGCTCCACTAGACCCGTGTGCCCCTCCTGAGCGGCTAGCATCAAGGGTCCCTTGCCATCGTTGTCAGCCTCATCAACTTTCGCCCCCGCTTCAAGGAGCGCTTCACATACCTCTATATGACCTGGACGATGTTTAAATCTTTGAGTTTTATGCATTCAGTTAAGTTTAAGGGAGGATGATTTAAGGAATATCGTTTCTATTTCATTAGATGGACTATATGAGTTACTTCAGTTTACAAACAATTTACTCTCCCGTAAGACAAATCTTTTAATCTATGATCACATCACGATATTAGTAGCTATTGTCACCTTCGAATGCTGCATAATGTAGGGGTGTCCATCCGGAGTTGTCTCGATGATGTTCATCCAGACCGCGGTCTAGGAGCTGACGGACCACTTCCACGTTGCCTGGAGATATGTTCATAAACGATTAGTTTAACATTTTCAGTTTTTCAGATGGTTTAATATTATTGACACAAGCACGCGTACCTTCGTTTGTACCTTCGCAACTATACGCATAGTCGCTCGATGTGGGTGGGTGGATGCTTGACGCACACACTAACGCAAATAATTTATTTACTAAAGAACGCCTGGTTAAATACACAAACGGTCACCTTGCGCGGCGGCAGTGCTGAGCACGGTGCGTCCCTCGTCGTCCATGTTGTCGACGCAGGCTCCCCAGAACAGCAGCAGGCGCACGGTGGCGGCGTGGCCGGCGGACGCGGCCGCCCACAGCGCCGTGCGACCCGCCGCGTCCGCCGCCTCGATGTCCGCCTCCGCCTCCAGCAGCAGCTCGCATATTTCGCTGTAACGGTCACATAAATAGATGCATATAGAATACATCACCACCTCTGGTGGCTAACAGGTGTTGAGCGCTGTGTACTCACGTGTGTCCCTCGAAGGCCGCCACCAGCAGCGGCGTGGCTCGGTCCCGGTCGTGCCGTGCGGGGTCCGCGCCGCGCTCCAGCAGCAGCGCCGCGCACGCGCCGCCCGCGCCGCACAGTGCGGCCACTGCCAGCGCCGTGCGGCCTGCACACATACACACACACGCTGTACGAGCGGCACACGGAAGAACACACACACTACATGAGCTCCGAGCGAGTGCCCACCGTCGTGGTCTGCGTGATCAGGCGAGGCGCCGGCATCTAGCAGCAGGCGTACGATGTCGGCGTGTCCCATGTACGCAGCGGCCATGAGCGGCGTGCGACCCTCCGCGTCCGCGCGCTCGGGCGCCGCCCCGCCCGCCAGCAGCCGCGCCACCACCGCCTCGTGGCCCGACCACGCCGCGGCCCTATGGACGAGAACAGTAATAATATTAGTCACAGAGCAAAATCTGTACAGTCAAAATAAATATAAAAAACATCTATTCAGTATACGTCTACAAAATTTTAATGACTAATATCAATATAGTACTGTTTATTGTTTATTTACCTCAGAGCTGTCCGGTTGTCTGCATCGACGCAGTCTACGTCACATCCGTACTCGAGTAGTACGTCTACGACCTGCGAGTCATATACGTAATAATATATTATTCATTTATCTGTACTTATACAACATTTTAAGAATTTGTTTATTTTTGTTTGAATGAATATTTCTGGAACCACCGGTCAAGTTTAAAAAAACAATGGGAATATATCAGAAATGACCTCACCTCGGTGTGTCCCGCCCATGCGGCGGCGCGCAGCGGGCTCCAGCCATCCCCGTCGGCTGCGGAGGGCGAAGCCCCGGCGCGCAGCAGAAGAGCGGCGCTCCCAGCGCGGCCCGCCCGCGCAGCCGCCTGCAGGGCGGAGCACCCCGCCAAGGAAGGACGGCGCTGAGGGACATAGGATGGTTCTATAACCTCAACCACGACCACGAACTAAGTACCTCTTAGTACTATATTAAAGTGATAGTAAGTTAACCATGTTTAAAAAATAAATGCATATCGCAATACACGTAAGGTATGTTTTTGTGAGATAATACATACATTATGTCACAAAACCGTCGTGCGTGCGCGTGTGAGTGCGTGCATGTGCGTGTGTGTCGTGGGTGAGTACGTAGAGTGCGTGTACCTTGAGCAGCGCGGCGAGCCCCCTGTCGTCGCCCCTGGCGGCCAGCTCGTGCAGGGTCCCGGGGTCCGGAGGCTCGTCGATGTCGTCGTCGTGGTCGTGGGTGTGGTCGCGGTGGTGTTGGCAATCGTCGTCGTCCCCCGTGGCGCCTCCTTCGCTCTCCGGAGCCGGTTCGGTCGAAAGCTGAGATTTCATTGGTTCAATATAATCTGAATGTCATTGTATACGTAATAGTAATAAAAGTTCAACTACCCAGCAACCCACATTTGACACGTATTTTTTTAAACATCTATAGATTTTAAAACTGATTTCGGTACCTCAATATTTATAAAACATTGTTATAAATCGGTATTCTAAATTTATATTTGTAAGTAGATATTTGAAAACGCTTTCATTAAATCAAGTTATAAAAGGTATAATATCGACTCCACGACCCTAACGACCGGCATAAGAAAGCGGATTAAAAAAAACAACATATTGGTCCATTTAGTGAATATCAAAATGTGTATAATTAACTAATTATTAGAGATAATATAAATTTCAATGTAATATACATAAATCAAATATTCAATTAGTAGATGTAAACAAAACAAAGTTATATTATTACAGCTATTGGGAACTTCCTTTTACAAAAAATATGTCAAATGAGAATAATTCCGTTTCTTTCCAAGTTCGATGAATAGTTCTCAACAAGTTTGAAAATATCCATTAACATGTATAGCCATGTGAAGCTTATTGAAATTTAAATAAAATGAAAAATAAACCGATACGGGCAGGAATTCGAACCCGCGATCTATTTGAAAACGTACGTCTCTCTACCAATTGAGCTACCGTATCGCAGCCAGGCTCAGTGAATTAAGCACTCTATACATATTCATCTTTACGGGACGGTGGTGACATCTAATGAGCTTCTTTCGAAAATCCTGTTTCTAACTTTCCAGTATAGACGGATCCCTGCCCGTATCGGTTTATTTTTAATTCTATATTTATTTAAATTTCTGAACATATTCAAACTGAACTGATCATATAACCCTGTTCTTTAGTGTTATAACAGAGCTGTTCCTACTGAATTAAACGTACCTGCTCGTTAGCATCTTCCTCTGTCTCCGTCTGAGCTGAGTCAGTTCTGCTCAGCTCCAGTAGTGCTCTCAGTACTCGTCTGTCTCGCGGCCATCTTGTAGTAGTTCCGTTAACTAGTTCTGGCATCAAATTCTCCAGGGTCGATGGTTCCACTAGAAATAATGTTAATATAAGTGATACAACAGTACATATTTATGATCACAATAACGACTCACGTACATTATTGATAAATGATTTTGGCTTCACAATAAAAGGACAAGCTCAAAATTGTCTGATCTAATCATGGATGTTGCTTTAAAAGTGCACGCTCACCCTCCTCACACTACTCGCGGAGTTGAACGATGTTGACGAATACGAATAGTGTAGAGAGGCACTTCGGCTTACTTCGCCAAAATTTACATCACCTTGGGCGACTTCCAGGCCAAGGAAGAACTTTGAGAGTAGTGTGGAGGGGCAAGGTACAAAATTATTTTGAGAAATTCATCCATCTTCAATAAGTATTCTAAATATACAGTACCTTTCAATATACCGATTGAATGTATCTTACAAAGAGTAATGGAGCCAAATAAACTTGAACCAATTAAAAATTTAAGTATACTTTATTAAATTTATTAGTATATTTGATTATCTAGCTTTGGTACAGATATGGATATGTTTGATTTTGTATGTACTTATTTTACAAAACTGATAGATGTTTATTTTTAAATAATTGGACACCCACAAAATGTGACTTAGAAGCGTTTTTAACGTTAGTTGCACCTAAATTATGGGCATTCCGGTTTCAATTCAGTCAAATTTGTGTGTAGTTTCGCGGTCTCCTGTACGCGGCCTAACAAACAAACAATTTGATATTTTTGAGATCTCACTAAACTTTAATATATATAATATCACAATAAATGAACACGTTTTACTGTTTGTTAATCAAATAATAAAATATACAAAAGAATACTGGCGTGGGTGTCATATTTCTTTTTACATATCACACCTAAATGAATTATTCACACTTTTTCAATTACGAATGTAATATTTGTTTGTTTTTATTTTTTATTGTAAGCGTCTATTTGAATATCCTTAACTAATATAAAAGCACACAGGATATTCCTTGACTGGTCTGTGATGATGAATCAGTTGAAAATGTAGAAATTTTTGTGACAAATTTCAATTCCAAGAAAATGTTATTATTTGTGACTAAATTTTTACTTTTTATATGATTGTTTTTCTTAGAACTTAAACAACTAATACACCACTAGACCAACAGCTCCTACTATAATAATTCCGAATTTATTGTAAGTATTTAAAGCAGTAGCTTTGTAGTAACAGACACAGACCTGACTTAGTATAAAAAATAGAAATGAAAAGAATATTTTTTAAAGAAATAAAAAAAAACTTTTAATGTACCACAATTATAAATTAAAAACAATACATACTGTATATAAAATCGTATATATTCATGACATCGTTCACTGTGAACACGCTCTTGTTGACACAAATATTATTCATTTTGATTATTTTACAAATAACACGTCCTCCTCACACTGAACCTCACACGACACCTCTCACTGGACTTAAAATAACATACGACTACACAGACTGTACTGTGCTCTGAGCTACAGAGAGCGTCACCGCCACAGCGGGCTGATAACAGAATTACTAGAACATATTAATAATTAGTAATTACATAAATGTATGTATTTTCTTAGAATTATGGATAAACGTATTTCGATTAAATTCTTATCATATAAGCTTTATTTCAAATATATTTTCTGTATTAAATACTTATAAATGGTATAAGTATTAATTTAATGACACGCTTTCATTTTAGGGGCATTTAAAGACTCCCTCGAGCCCCGTGTGCCTTATTATGACTTATTATTATGATTAGGTATTTCTAAACCACCACCAGCTTAGATTATGCGTTGTTTGTCAGTCAGACATTTTTCTACAAAATCCGAACTATTATAGATTTTCTAACAATAAACAAACTAATAATAAAAAACATCAAAAACTAATAATCCTAACGATTAAATCATGACCTATGAGTAAAAGTTATTTTAAATTCTGAATGAACAATCTCATGAGAGAATATTTTTGTTTTTTTTTTTGTAAAATAAAACATACCTACCTACAAATATCTTTCAGTAAACGTCATATATTTGTGGTTTTCTCTATTTAGTATAGCTGTGTAATTAATGAGGGTCATGACCCGCGGTGAGTATGGGAATATAGATTTAGATAACAGGATTTTTGAATATATTTAATCATTATAATGCCGCTGGTACTACAGGATGTATTGTTTTTATAATATAATATTGTTAGTGAATAATATATAAATAAAATATATTAAACTTACGAGATTTACAGGAAATTGACTCCCTGCCTTCTGATTCGGGGTCAGGATCTTTTTCCTCGATTTTATCCTCATTCTGTAACATGCTTCATTGTATAAATAAACAATCTAAATAGGTAAAATAATAAATATTACGGCTATTTACTACATTGATATAATTTTGATGTATTTGATGTTTTTAACGAGAGGTTTGACTGATTACATATAACACAGAACAAAACATAGAATATGTCTTAAAATTGTATTCATAATTGTTATTTTAAATCAACTATCTTATAAGAGAATAATATATACATAGCGGGGAGTTGTACAAACATAACTCAAACAGACAATATAATTTAATGTTTTTTTTTTAATTAAAAAAAAAGTAAAATAATAACCGAAAACCTCTAGATCGAAATCAAAATTAGATAAACCACAAACCCAGCCCACGGGTCGGTTATAGGCGCCGATAAAATAAGATACGGTTTATAATTTCAATGACGAGCAGCAAAACTTTCATCAAGACCCATAGTGGTTTTGGACTGTAACGTTGTGACAGTTCTAAGTGGTAGGTGGTGGGGGGTACCTGAGCGCGCTCCTGCTGCAGCGCCGCCTCCACGGGGCAGCCCGACCCCAGCACCCACAGGAGCACCAGCGTGTGGAGATCCACCTCCACCGACCTGGCACAATGAGAAATGATTAGCAACACCACGAGAACACCATCGGCTCCCATTACAACTGTTATAATATATGATAAATAATTTTAAGGCGGGCACGCGGTAGCTCAATTGATAAAGCGTCGGGAACGGCCTCACTGAGGTCGCAGTTTCGAGTCCTGCTCGTGATGATTATTTTTTTATCATATATTTAATTTTAACCATATGAATTACATGGCTATCAAGTATATTTATTTACACTGTAATAAGATTTGTGTTACAAATACATTTAAACTTCAATGACGTAGAGTATTGACCATCTGCTCATTTAATTATAGTTAAACAATATTTATAGCAGATTTAGCTAATATCACTTGTATAAATATATCAACTTATAAAACACATATATTTATTTATTAAATAAAAAAATATAGCAAAAGGTAACTCACCCCAGTTTCGCCTTCTGCGTGCTGAGGTGTGTCTCCAGCTGCGTCATGTGGTACACGAAGTAGTGGGTCTCCAGCGCCGTCAAGCTGGTACGATTATAATTTATATTCAATCTGTAGTTTTTGTACTTACTGATTGTAAATCTGTACCAGAGTTATCTTAGCATGTATTAATTTCCAAGACATAATGAATGCCTCACCGCTTGGCCTCCAGCGTGTAGTACATGGCGAGCGCGGCGTGGCCGTCGGCCGGGTCGCACAGGTAGCGCCGCGTGCAGTGCTTGACGTCGCCCAGCCACGCCGCGAACGAGCGGTGGAACAGCGACACGTAGCCCGTCGACCGCTCCACCGACACTATGCTGGGGGTCACGCGGCACACTTACTCGGCTGGCGAACAACGGACCCCGGGTTCGATACCGGTCGCATCAGATCTCTATCTACAAATAGAAGTGCTAGGTACCGTCTGAGTAGGTGCATCCTCCTGGTGAAGTCGTCCCTGGCCACGCTGTACTCCCTCGTCAGCAGGCAGCGGTACAGCAGCTCGGCCGTGACGCCGCACCGCGCCGCACGCAGCACGCACAGCAACAGACGCACCTGCACGCACGCACACAAAGACTAGTATTTGTTTTTAATGTTAAAGACATAAGAAAAAAGTTAAACCACGACGCATAATTATGTAATTGGACATATTTGGTCTGTTCTAGGTGTATAAGTACCTTATTGAATCGTCGTCCATGGAATAGCCTCTGGGCCAGCCACAGGTACAGTCCATTGAGTGTCCCCGGAATCTCCCTGATTTCCCGCAGAGCTATGAACCCGTCGGCCACGCCATCCAGCACCTTGGACAAACATGCATACAGTTCAACATACTTTGTACTTACAAAGTGAATCTATATATTTTTGTAATAAATATATAATAGAAAAGTAATCAACAGGGGCAAGTCCTGAACTCGTCTCAGTATATATCTCTATATTTATTTATTTAGGAGATGAATTCTTCACAGTATTTGTTCCCCTCCCCTCCTACCTTCTCCAGGTACAGCAGGCAGCCGTCGCTCTTGATCCGCAGGTGGTCCAGCGCGGCCGCCGCCGCCGCCGCCGCGCCCGCGTCCCCCGACACGCGCGCCCTGCACACGAGCGCGTTACTTACACACTGCACGTAGTGGGTGGAGGGTGGAGGGTGGAGTGTGGAGTGTGGAGTCTCACCGCAGCCGCGGCTCGTGGTCGAGTCGTGCCAGCACGTAGCGCTGCACGTCGGCCGCCACGTGCGCGCGGCACAGCTCGTCCAGGGTTATCTTGCGGAAACCTGGGGATGACGGTGTGAGTGAACATTCATGACTTCTTTATAAAAACGATTATAGTTCATAGGACAGTCCCCGTACTGTGTGTCTCATGTAACGCTAATGTGTGTTAGTCGTTTATAATAATTCTGAATTAGCACCGTGCAAGTTAACTTTGAAACGAAATGTACATATCATCTTACGGTTAGTACGGTGTGTGTGTCTGTGTATTACCGGTGAACATCCTCGCGAGTGGTCGTGCGTGTCTCCTGGCGGTGGCCACTAGCAGCAGCCAGTGCGGCAGAAGGTGCTGGTGGCGGCCCAGGAGTCCGGCCACGCTGCCCTCGGTGCCCTCGGGGCCCTCTGAATACAGTGACCATTACGATATCGTCAATAACAAAATAATTACACCGCAGTAAAGAGTATTTTTATTAAAACAAGTAATTTAAAATGCCGAAATGAATCCGTACCGTTCAAGGCGCCCTCGTCGATAGCGTCGACGAGCAGGAACAGACACTGCTTGGGCGGGTCGATCTCTAACAGCGGGAACAGGATCGCCTTCTTGAAACACTCGTCCGGGTTCTTGTCTAGGTTCTGAGGTAACAGAGCCTGCTGAATTTCAGTCTCGGCCAGCAACTTATCGTAATAGGCGTTGGCGATCAAAGTCCGAGGGTTCACGGGTAAGCTGGGTATTGGCGGCGGCTCATCCTCGGACGCCGACCGCTTCTTCTCCAGGAGTCTCTCCATATCCGTCTGCTCGTCTTCTTTTACGGGATGCACTATATTCGTATATTCGGGCAAATCGTCTTTAGGTTCCTTTTTAGGGGAATTTTCAGCTGATCGTAAGTCATTTTTGTTTGGATAACGGAAGTTCGCGACCGGGATTCTGGATTTAGGTGGGCTGTTAGCGTCTCTTCTATCATCGGGCTGGTCTGTGGAGAGGCTCTTTTGCAGCCCGGAGGTCCTTTTTTCCTGCAATGGTTCTGAACTTTGCCGCAGAAGTCTGGAATTCCGTAATTCTTTAGATTGCCGCTGCGAGATGTTACGAAGAAAAAGATTCTCGTGGTTCTCGTACAGACGCAGGTCACTCTGGTCGTCGTTTACAAACGGATTTGTTGGTTTTATGTTCGCTTTTGGTAATATTTCTGGCAACTGTAAATATCATAAAACATTTGTATTATTCACAAGATTTGCTTACTAGAACTTATAAATAGACATAGAATTAAAAAAAAACAAGATGAGCAGGATCCCATTCTGACTCTTTTGGTAGTGATTCCTGGTTTTGGCAATATTGAATCAGACAGAAGTTTTCTATCATTAATATATCTTCAGGAATCGATCCACTACCACCAGCACCATAAACAGGTTTAGGGCCGAGACGTCACGTTAAGAATAAATACAAACTTTGTGTCTATACTTTAATTTAAACAGATGGTATACTTGAGAAAAATCGAACTTGATGCAATTTAGCGACTAAAAATCTAAATAATAAAACATTTCTTGTGGTATCAGTATGAAATGACCGACTGAGAACAGGTCAGTGTAAGCTGTGTGAGCTGCGGTGTATGAGCTGTAGATCCATTATAGAGTAGGTAAGCACTGACGGCGTGTCCGCTGAGCGCGGCGTCCTCCCCGCAGCCGCCCCGCTCCTGGCGCTCCACTGCCGGCTGCTGCGCGACATCCTCGTCGTCTGTGCGTTGATCTGAAACATTTAGCACATTGATAGATTTTAAATATATTTCATTAAAAAACATACACAGGCACTGGAATTAAAGTATTACACATTCTGACTAGTTATCCCGTCAAAATAAAACGACTCTCCATCTTTATAATATTAGTATAGGTTGGTCACCTTCACTGTCAGCCAGCAGCGGCTTTGAGCTCTCTTCACCATCATCACCCAGGTCACAAAACCTCTGTATCAGATTCTCTTCCGTAGAATCACTACAAAAAAAATATATATTAGTATGTTATAAAATAAAATGAAATGTGAAGAGTTGCCAACCAGTTCTCACCCTTATTTATATTTAGTATTGTGAGTCGATTTGATTGAACTATAAGTTTAGTTTATTAAGATTACTTTACCGTCTTTTATATAATATACAGTTTTCATTAAATAAGCAATAAATATACATTTTATAATTGTATTTTTATATTTATTTCTACCAGGCGTGCATGCATAAGAAAATTGGGGAAAAAGAAAAATGTATAAATGAATGATTTAAGTGCTGGATGACTATATAAGTTGGGCCGGTGTGTGTGTGTGGGGAACTTGGTGAGTGAGTCCCACCGGTGGGCGTGGTCCAGCCCGTGGTCGTCGTGCCGGTCGAGGCGCGCGTGTCGTGAGTGGGACAGTATCTGCATCGCCAGCGAGCGGACGAACTCGCCCGGACGAGGACTGCTTTCTCCCGGACCCTACAGACACACAGACCGAATAATTAATGTTTCTTCTGTCAAGTGTGAGAGATGAGTGGAGAGCTATTCGAATATAATGACAAACGTATTCATTAGACAAAAGACTACGCTATAATATCACTTACGTCCATACATTTAAGTAGAATCGACCTTGAGCGTTTGAAGTATTTCTAGTGACTTAGAACGAACAGAACCTCCGAGACAACTACAAATAGCGGTGTCTATGTGTGGAAATATCAACGTTGTATTATATATAGTATAGACAATACCAGTGTTTGTTCAATTTAATAAAATGAAAACTATTATAACTATTAACTCCAGCACCACAGGAGAAGGATACGCCCTCCGGTCCTCCTTGTGATGTACCTGCTGGAAGTGCCTGGCCAGCAGGCGGCGGTGTAGGGCGACCCGGGGACAACGGCTCCTGCACTACAGGAGCATGACGCCCCCAAACTCGGACACTAACTCCTGGACTACAGAAGACCAACACGCCCTCCAACCCTTATTGGGGTGTACCTGCAGAAAGTGCCTGGCCAGCAGGCGGCGCTGCAACGCGCGCTGCTGCCGTGCGGCACCTCCTTGTCCCGGGGACGATAACTCTTGGCACAGCGCCGTCTTGCCGCTGCCGGCGTCCCCTGATAGTAATATGAACAAATATAGTACGGACACCGCGGGTTGGAATACATGAGGAGACTTCACAACAGAGCCAACTATAACTAAAATCCCCTTTATTATCGATCTAATGTCTGTTCCTCATATTTACATCAGCAGCGCCACCCCATAGTCAGACACCATATTCTAAATTAATAGCTATAATAAACTAAATGTCGTCAGTGAGAGAACTTATTTTTTTACTAACTAAGTCTACCGGCCAATCCAGCCAGTCTATAGTTGGAGTTATCTGTAGAATTATCAAATTTTAAAAGTCACCTCACCCAATATAAGTGCCCCAGCAGTCTTGCTGACCGCTCGCTGTTCCAGACAGTGCGCGATCTTCTGGAACACCCACTCTCTGCAGAAGAACCGTCTCTTGTCCGTCACGAGGTCTGTCACTCGCTGTGATGAAGTTGATTTACGAAATCTTTCCCTTTCCCTGGGAGCTGTGGGACTTAATGGTGATCCTGCAAGTTCATGGCTACCTTCAGGAATATACTCTTCGAAATCTTCATTAATATATATTAATTGTGGATTCACAACCCCCGGATATTTAGTTTACCTGCCTAGGAGTTGTTATTACTGGTTCAATTATTATTTATTTGTATAAAATAAAAACCGACTGACTGATTAAATGAACTGACTGGAAATAATTCTAGTGATTATAATAACATTGTGCTTTTATATAAATACAAGCACAATGTTATTATAAGACATAGTGTAGCATTAGAATTTATTATACAAAAAACTAAAAAAAAATAATCAATTTTGAGGAGTTTGAAATATTTTTTTATAAATAAACAAGCTATTTATGGTATAAACTATATAGTAAGAAATTAAATCCGAGAATCAGTTATGAAAATATTTTATAATTCCATGAGGACGTAACAGTAAAACTATTTTCGCATACTAAAACCAGTACATACCATCAAAATCAAAATCTCTCTCCCGATCCCGCTCTCTCTCCCGGTCTCTGTCTCTATCCCTCTCTCTATCTCTATCCCTCTCTCTCTCTCGCCGGTATTCCCTGGAGGCCTCTCTATCTGGAAAGGCACGGTGCCGGTCCGTCGGAGTCCGGTCCTGACCACGAGCTGTTATTTCGTTCAGGGGGAGAGATCTAAAATATTTATTATAATATATTGTAAATATTAAAATAGTGTTTTATTTAGAATGTGATCTGATCACCTGAATGAAATGTTTATAATTACCGTAAATTAACCCGGTGCTCTGCTTGCCGGACCGCAGAGTGCCGATGCTGCTGCTGTCTAATGCTGACTTGATTCTGCCTCAAATACGCTTCCACCTTCCCTTCATTTGCATCGCATCTGTTCTGCGTTCTTTTTACCCTAGTCTCATCCTTCCTTCTCGACTCTCTTTTCTCCATCTTTTCAATCCTACTCTCTAAGGGCGCGTTTAGTAATTGAATATTCCCGCCGTGATTGTAATTCAGGGGGTCAAATTCTCGAGGGTTCCCCCTGTTTTCCCGTGTGGAATTGCCTTTAGAATTCTTGGCTCTATATTTTGGCGCCACCTGGCTGTATATTGGCATGTTCGACATCTTACGCTAGCTTTGGTTAGAAAAAATATGTTTTTTTTTGCTTGAGGGTGCTTTGGTTTTAAAATTGACAACTAATTCTAGAGGAACGCGGATATTTTTTATTAAGTTTTATATTAAAATATTGTTATTTTATCACATGCGTGAGGTTCATAGGAGATTCCAGTACGTCTAATGTATAATTACGTATATTCTAAAGATTTCAACATGTTAGTGGTGTGCCCGGAACTGAAACAAGAAGAGACATTACAGATTAAGAGATAAACTATACCAAACATGCTAACTTTTAGCTTTATCTTTTAAAGCTTACTTAATAAATAAAAATATTTAAAGAATTTTAATCCATTAACAACTATTAATGTCACATCACGTGTTACATTTATACGAGTAAAATGTTAAGTAATTACACGTTATATAAAAAACATTTCAAAAAGCAGTTTCATACGCTTCATTTTAAATTATAAGCCCCAATCTAGGTCTAAAGCTAACTTACCCTCAATATCTATTCAACCCTTTCAGAAGATATGAAAGAAGGCCATCTAGGTGTCTAAGGAGCTATCTTGGGTCAAACGTGTTTGGTTGTTTTATAGCACGGACTTTTTACGTCGAACTTGTTTTTTATTTATTTTTATAATGACTTACGAATTTAAGATTAACGCACATACTATGAAGTATAATATATACTACTTGAGTACTGAGTACAGCCTATATCTTACTAAATACAAAATATAATTTAAAATAAATGTTTTTTTTTGTATTTATTTACTTAACTAATAACTTCATAGCTTTTTCAAAGCATGGTTTCATTTTAAGAAAGAAAAATCTGAAAAGGTTTATCTTTTCCTTTTATTCATATTTGTATCTTATTTTTTTTTATTACCTCGAAGTTTGTACTATCTCCTACCACAGAATGAAGGGTACACTTACATCACGGAAATCTTGAAGCATAAATATATAAAATGTCTTATATGCATACAAATAAGGTTGTTTTTTGTTTAAAACTCATCACTCCAGACTCAATTGCCGGACGTCCTAAGGAGTAATTTAAAAAGCTTTGTCACTGTTTAAGTGAATTAAGACTTTATTTCAACTCAATAAAGATTAAAATTACAAATGATAGTTTATTTTTGTTGTGTCTTCAATAATAACACTTATTTATATTAGGCGAAGTTCGTTTTTTCTTTCAACATTGTATAAAGAAGGAAGTAGATCATTTCACACCATGTAATAAATTAATATTTCAATGATATATAAGTAGACAGTCGAGAAGTTGTCGCGAGTGGGGTCACAGTCGCTGGTGTAGTTCAGAATTCAGGTGTTTTTTCTTCAACTTCACGATTGTCATATGATTGTTTTTTTAATAAAACTAACTGAACTGATAATAGCGTACAGTTTACTATATATTCGATATAATATTATATCGGCAATATTTTTAAAGATGTCCGCTTACCTACGGTAACTAAGAATCGATATAATATATTGATTATAATTACTTCTAAAGATTTCAAGTAATTGTTTAATTTTATTTGATTATTGAATATGAATTTATTTCTTAAGTTATCACAAGAAATATCCAGAGTTGTTGATGAGTTTGTTGGAAACAATCTTAAGTTGTTTCAATAAATTCAAGATCCATGAAATCAATAATTACTTTCGTTATATAGTTTGTTTCAAATTATTTTGTATGTTATATATAGATTTATTTTCCCAATTCCCTTCCCGAACTTTAGTACCGGTGCGCTGTGAATATTGAAAATTTAAACTAGACTGATTGATATAATGAAGTTCGTATTCAATGAGTGGACTGGAAGTGCAATTAAAAATATACAATAAATATATTTTTTATATATTATAAATATGTCGGCATTGGCGGTACTGTATCGCTTTCGGAACGCCAGCGCCATCTATTGACGCTCGATGAAGTTAGTGTTAGAATGCACCGGCGTATGCCGTTGGGCGCGTCACCGGTGCAGGTCGCGACATGTCACTGCTCGGTTAGCGATTGCGACTGAAGACACTAAAATCATCACGCGTTCCCTGTGCGGTGTATTTACCTGTTTATTTTTAAGTTAATTCTGTGTTGTAAAAGTTGATTTAAGATTATAACGATTACTGAGTTCAATAGTGTTTTTATTAATTTACGTGCTAACACTGACCACTGAAGCCCACAGTAAATTACTTTGTGACAATGAGTGATACAGAACCACCTCCTCCGACATCAGAAGTGGGATCGGTGTTGGCACAAAACGAGAACAATTCAGATAATATCTGGCGTGTTATGTTTGAACAACAAAATGCGAACATGCGAGCACTGATCGAAGCTCTGCAAACACCGAAGCCTGCTCGGGGAGAACTACCTTCATTTGATCCTGACAAAGAAGACACGGACGCGAGATCGTGGTGCTCAACGGCCGACTTGTGTTTTTCTCACAAACCTCCGATCGGCGGTCAACTCGTGCTTGCTATAAGTAAGGCGCTAAAAGGTAAAGCATCTACGTGGCTGTCTCAAATAGCTTACGAGAACATGACTTGGTGCGAATTCAAGATTCTTTTTACGTCACGATTTATTTCGACCGAGACTTTGGCGGGAACCCTTATTAAAATTAATAACGAAAAACCGAGTGACAAAGAAACGTTATCAGCTTATGCGAGCCGTTTAATAGCTTCCCTGACAAATCGCTGGAAGGATATGAACAAAGAAGAGATCGCTGTAGCTACTGTGCTCGCTCACATATCACAGTTTGACCCGCGATTACAACGCTTGGCGTTTACGACAAACATCGCTTCAAGAGAAAAATTACAACAAGAGTTAAACGCATACACTCACTTGAAACACAAAATGAGTGCCACCGGTGATTCATTAAGTTTATACGAAAATAAACGACAGAAAATGATGTTACTGAAATGTTTTAACTGCGGAAAAACGGGCCATAAGCGAGCGGAATGCAGAAGTAAGACTGTTGATTCGAGAGGACGCGCATCAACATCTGCAACGTCGAGTCACGTGACGCAGCAGCCAGCGGCGCGGCCTTTGGTGTGCTTCAAATGCGGTAAGCCGGGTCACATCGCCGTCCGGTGTACGAGCGGCAGCGGCGGGCGCGACGATGGTAGCGGGGCCGGCACAACTCGCGGCGAGCGACGCGTGGATGTTTGCAGCGTCCAAGCTCCGAGGGGCACATTACAACACAGAGGTAAATTTATTGGTTTTGTTTACGATTCTGGCGCTGAATGTTCGTTAATTAAAGAAAAGTTGGCTGTCAAATTTAGTGGCCAACGATTTAATAATGTTATTACTATGACTGGTATTGGTCAATCCCGAGCATTCAGTACGGAACAGATATTGTGTTCTGTTGTGATTAGCGGTCACGCTCTTGAAATTTAATTACATGTTTTGCCTGACAATTACTTACAAAGTGACATCATGATAGGACGCGAGATTTTAAATCAGGGTTTTACTGTAAACATGACTGCGACTGACGTTTCGTTTGATAAAATTATGTGTGTAAATTCAGTGAATAATGATAATGCGAGTAAATTGAAGTTGACTGACGTCTCGACTGATATAACCGGCTGTGACAAATCGAAACTATTAGAAACTTTAAATCGGTTTTCCGAATTTTTCATAACGGGTTTTCCCACAACTCGCGTAAATACTGGAGAACTTAAAATAAGATTAATTGATCCGAATCGCACAGTACAGCGGCGTCCATATAAAATGTCAATAGAGGAACGGAGAATTGTACGCGACCGAGTTAAGAAACTGTTAGACGCGAATATTATCAGACCGAGCTGTTCTCCATTCGCAAGCCCGGCTTTATTAGTAAAGAAACATGACGGTTCAGACCGTATGTGTATTGACTACCGGGAACTTAACAATAACACCGTCCCGGACCGTTACCCGCTTCCGTTGATTACTGACCAAATTTCACGTCTTCAGGGAGCTAATTATTTCTCAAAGCTTGATTGCGCTAGTGGCTTTCATTTAATACCCGTAAATGAAGATTCTATAGAGAGTACTGCGTTTATAACGGCTGAAGGGCAGTTTGAATTTTTGACCATGCCTTTTGGACTGAAGAACGCAATTTCGGTATTTCAGAGGGCTATTATGAACGCGTTAGGAGATTTAGCACATGATTACGTAATCGTGTACGTTGATGACATTTTAATAGCTAGCCCCGATGTAGAGTCAGGTATAGGAAGGCTTAATACAGTGTTGGAGGCTCTGACAAAGGCCGGTTTCTCTTTAAACCTGGAGAAGTGCTCCTTCCTCAAGACGAAGGTAGAGTTCTTGGGGTTTGAGGTAGAGGCTGGTCAAATCAAGCCTAATCGTAAGAAAATAGAAGCTTTGACATCTCTCCCATCTCCGGAGACTGTGACTTAATTACGGCAATTTATCGGATTAGCTTCCTACTTTCGTCAATTTGTGAGAGATTTCTCTCGAATAATGGCGCCTTTGTACCGTCTCACGTCATTAAAAGGAGATCTGAATTGGAAATCAGAGCATGAGGCTATTCGTCAAAAAATAATCTCTATTTTAACAAATGATCCGCTGTTGAAAATTTATGATCCACAGCTTTCGGTAGAACTCCACACTGACGCGAGTAGCTTAGGCTATGGGGCAATTTTGTTTCAAATAACAACTGATGGTAAGCGCCGCGTAATAGCCTACTTTAGTAAGAGAACGTCTCTTGCGGAGAGCAGGTACCATTCTTACGAGCTTGAGACTCTCGCGGTTGTCAACTCTATCAGACATTTTAGACAATATCTCCATGGTAGAAAATTTACCGTAGTAACGGATTGTAATTCGCTAAAATCGTCTCAAACAAAGAAGGAGCTAACTCCTAGAGCTCATAGATGGTGGGCTTTTTTACAATCCTTTGATTTTGACGTAATGTACAAAGAGGGAAAACGTATGTCGCACGTTGATTTTTTTCTCGAAATCCCTTGCCCTCCGATTCGAAAACAGTAGAGTCCCGTGTAGAGCCAAAACGTATTGACATTGCCGAACTCTCTCCCAACTGGCTTCAAGCTGAACAGCAGCGCGATGTAGAGATTTCTAAAATAGTAATCGATTTGAGGAAGGTAACTTAGACGAACAAATTGCTAAAACGTTTGTACTTCGATCGGGTATACTCTATCGTACTATTCAACGTAACGGTAGGTCAAAGAGTCTACCTTACTTGCCTCGTGCTCTTCGATGGTCCGTAGTAAATAATTTTCACGATTCTATTGTTCACCTTGGAGCTGAGAAGACCACTGAAAAGCTTTTTGACTTTTACTGGTTTCCGGGATTGTCACAGTATGTGAAGTTTGTAGATAGCTGCGTTACTTGTAAAGTCGCGAAATCTCATTCTGGAAAAATTCAAGCAGAACTTCATCCGATCCCTAAAGTGACGATACCGTGGCACACGGCTCATATAGACGCGACAGGTAAACTCAGCGGCAAAAATGATAAAAAAGAGTACATTTTCGTTCTGATTGACGCCTTTACGAAGTACGTTCTTTTGTTCCATACGACAAACATTGACTCCAAGAGTAGCATTCGCGCGGTGACTCAAAGTGTAGCTCTGTTTGGTTCGCCGACCCGCATCATTGCCGACCAGGGAAGATGTTTTGCTAGTAAAGATTTCCGTGAATTTTGCGAGAGCAAGAACATCAATTTACATCTTATAGCGACAGGTTCATCTCGGGCTAACGGGCAGGTAGAGCGCGTCATGAGTGTTTTAAAGTCAATGTTGACCGCGATAGAGACTAGCGATAATAGGTCGTGGCAAGACTCTATAGGTGAGGTACAACTCGCAATCAATTGTTCAATGAACCGAACGACAAAAGCTTCGCCTCTGGAGCTTTTAATTGGTAAAGTTGCGAGACCATTATCATTGATGTGTAGTAGTGATGTGGAGACTGACGTTGACATTGACGAAATTCGTAAAGTAGCATCTGACAATATTAAGAAGTGTGCGGTATATGATAAGTCCCGTTTTGATGTGACAAAAGCAAAAGTTAATAATTTTTCGGTTGGAGATTTTGTGTTGTTAGAAAACGAAGAGAGGAATCAGACAAAATTAGATCCGAAATTCAAAGGTCCATTTAAGGTTGTTGAGGTTTTAGAAGGTGATCGTTATACACTACAAGCTTTAAATTGTAAACGTACCTATAAATTTGCTCTCGATAGGTTAAAGAAAATGCCAGCAAGTCATGTACCGGTCGAAATTGATGTAATGGATGATCCTGTTGATGACAATAATGATGTTCAAGCTTGAGAAGTTTAAGAGACTCGGGTAAATGACTCTATCAGCCGTAATGTGTTCGACCGTACCAGTAGTTATTCCGTAGTCGTAGCCCGGTAGAAATCGGTATCTGTTGAAGCAATTCAATTAGTCCGTGGGTGTGCGGTGTGCGGTTAACTCTGGCGGAGGTCGTGGTCTATGGAGACCGTAACGTGTAGCCACAGGAGTGGTGTACACGGGCGATCCACTCGATGGATATGCGTACTGACATGTGTGAGAGAGCAGTGTGACTGCTGTTCGGCTGGTGAGCCGTGGTGTTAGAGGTCTTTACTCGAGGATTATTGTAAACTTTGTTGTAACTTGGTGTTGTAGTACGCACGTCTACAGTTTTGGTTGTGATGACGACTATGGTACATGACTGGTATTTGTGTGTAAATATTTGTCGTAATTTAAGATTAAATGATGATTATGGTTAAGATTATTGTAGAGTTCATGAATTAAATTTAGCATAGAGATTTTGACTGACTGAAATAAGGTACTGTTGTGGCTTTTTCTTCTACTTCAGATTAATCTACACACGAGGGCGTGTGCTAGCAGGATGGCCGTGTCGGCATTGGCGGTACTGTATCGCTTTCGGAACGCCAGCGCCATCTATTGACGCTCGATGAAGTTAGTGTTAGAATGCACCGGCGTATGCCGTTGGGCGCGTCACCGGTGCAGGTCGCGACATGTCACTGCTCGGTTAGCGATTGCGACTGAAGACACTAAAATCATCACGCGTTCCCTGTGCGGTGTATTTACCTGTTTATTTTTAAGTTAATTCTGTGTTGTAAAAGTTGATTTAAGATTATAACGATTACTGAGTTCAATAGTGTTTTTATTAATTTACGTGCTAACACTGACCACTGAAGCCCACAGTAAATTACTTTGTGACAATGAGTGATACAGAACCACCTCCTCCGACAAATATATATTTGAAAGTGAAAAAAATTACTACCTATGTCGTGTCATGTGTCCTATATTTACTTTTATATCCTAAATTGACAATAAATATATAATAAAATAAAATAATACAGACAGGATTCAAACCCACGATCTGGAAATCGGGAAATAAATTAAGTAAAAAAGTAATAAGCTTAATGTGACATAACTAAACATGTGTTTAGATATTTTAAAACATTTTATATAACAATGTGTTTACTCAGAATTCAGTCAAAAAGTTTGCATAAAAATATTTGAACAATACTCACTATATAAAGCTACTACATGGAGGCCTATGGAGGCCTATGGAGGCCTGTTCATAAAACATAACAAAGCGTCTACACTTCACAAAGCACCAGGCGCTGCATTAAAAATAAGACGGGAGCCATACTGACCGGACGTGCATGAAATATTCAGACTCAAACTACCCTCCAAGGGGTTAGTACTTTTAAGGGTGGGAGCAATTAGTACGACTAAATGAAATGTTCTATAATTAAATAAAAAAATACGACTTACGGAACCCTCTCTATATTATACGTGATCCCCATTTTTAATATATTATTTTAATTAATTTACCACATATACGATGTCGACTCGACGTTATTGTTTAAACAGATTGTTTATATTTTAATTAACTAGTTGAGATCGACTCGAAGTGCTTTAGAACTATATTGGTATTTACTGTGTTTTTATATTTTATTTTGTGAATTCTATATAACTCTGCTTATAAGAATCTTACCTAACTCATACGTATCGATTTTAAGAAAATACATATGAAGACGAGATGAAGTTTGTATGTACTCATACAAATAGTAGTATCGCTTTGAATTGTATTTTTAACCGACTTCAAAAAGAACATTCTTATGTAAATATGTAGTATTTTATTTAATTGTATGTATTTATATCCTAGCATATCTCGCATATAGGTATGTATATGAAATATATTAAATAAGCAGCTGCAATAATTGTTTATTTTATAAGGTATTTTATAGTTGCAAGTTTGATCAAAATCGGTGCAGTAGTTTCAAAATGTTATATGAGATCAGGTTAAGTATATATATATATATATTTTTTCGATAAAACTCAGTAAGACAGACAATAAGTAAATAGAGAGTTTATAAGTATCATATAATAATAATATAATAAATTATATTTTTACAGCATATAGATATTTACAAACATCAATATAAAACGTCTAAACAATGATAGATTGCACAACGGTAGCGCAGTGCCGCAGTACAAAGATAGCTCAAGGTCGCCGCTTCGATTCCAGGCAGCGGTTATGCAATTTTATTACTCTAGTATGTAAAGGTTTATACTATTCATATACTAGATTGGTTGAAAAATAACCTGTATATATACAACATACAGTGCAACCTCGGTATAACACAACGCAGGGGACGAGTAAATATTCGTTATATAAAGTAACTCGTTATACTGAGGTTTGTTATATATTGAGGTAAGGTTGGTCTAAAATTTGTTATAAAGAGGTAAAAATCTGTCGCGACTGAATAACATACTATGAGATTAAGCGTCATATATAGATACGTTATACGGGACGTTATATAGAGGTTTTGAATTGACACAATTCGTTAATTAGAGGTATTTATTTACACTTTTTTTTACAGTTTGAATTCGTTATAAAGAGATTGTTCGTAAAAAAATTGTAATGTATACCTTTACATTTTACGTTAATTCTTATAGACAATTCTTCTAGACGAAAAATTGGTTATATCGAGAAAGTCGTTATATTGAGGTTCGTTATGTTAAGGTTGCATTGTATATAACGATAACGTCTTTTGAATTACATACGTAGGCTGACCAGAGTTCCAACCCTTAAAGATCCTTCTTTATTATAAGCGTTTTGTAAAGAGAAAGAGAAATATTCCTCCCCTTCTCCCTCACCATGTCCTACTTCCTCTCGTAACTCTTGTGTTCTCAAGGGAGAAAAGCATAAGAGACCGCAAATGAGCTGTGAAATGTACCTATCAGATGAACTTTTAACATTCAGGGAACAAATTAACATTTAAATGTACTGTCTCAAACTAACTGGCTTATACACGAACAACGATGCACTGCTGTATGTTTTATTTAGTGACCTTTTACAATTAATAACATATTGTAGACATTAAAGTAAATACCTATAACCTTGCTCTTCCTATTCAAAATTCTCCCTCCCTCAGACAGTCACATTTCAGAGACAAGCAAACTTGAACAAGGAGTATACTATACTTTTTTATCATAACACATATAATGTTCCATAAACAAATTACATAAAAATCCAGCACTGAAATAATAATTAAAAGCAAAATTCATTTAAAATTTGAATAACAACTCTCCACTATGGCTGAGCTTCCCGCGCCTTTCAAAGACACTGAATGCATGTAACACGAAAAAATTATAAAGTAAACTAGTACAAGGAACTTGTGTGAAGATGAGCACTTCTCTATGTAGCCGGGTTATTATGATTAATGACAATGTGTTCCTTTTTTAAACAAGGTGTAAGCGGACGTATTATGTAACACGGACAAATAACAATTTCGCCTAGTACGACGAACTCGTATGGAGATGAGCTCTTCTAAATGTACTTGGATAATATTTCTATTTTAATGTGAATATGTTCGAGTACATAAAAAGTGTTAAAGTACACGGTTAAAAAGATTTATACTCAAGTACAAAGAATTCATATGAAGATGAAAATGTCTGTATGCAGTCGGGTTAGTATAATTTAAAAGTGAAAATGGCTTTATATAGTTTTCAAACAGAAATTGCTATTTTACAGATTCAGTATTCGCAAAATAGTGACAATACAATAAAACATTATATATTGTAGTGTAAACTCTAGTGTTACTAAAAGTGAGATAAATAAAATACTAAAAATCCTATAATTATGACTACTTTATTCATAAATATGTAACGATTATATGTATGTAACGTTTGTATAATAATATATTATGAAAATAAGTCATGAGTGCTGCTCGTATACGGGCTGGCTCGACCGGATAGTGACACGCTCGACATAAGATTGGCAAGAAGTCGACATTAAAGCTGCAAAATATACTGTGAGTGAGTGAGTCGGATAACTAACCTCTCTCTCTCTCTCTCTTCATACGAGATGCAGGAAACTCTCTCGCTCCTCGTGCGAAGCCAGAGAAGGAAAAGAAAAAAAAATCTCGCTAGCTCCTCTCTATTCCTCAAAGGAGACAACGCTTTTGCAATCGTCCATATATACTGATATCTATGGTATATTTATTTATTATTATCCAAACTATGTAAAAACGAAGCTGAACCCAGCAAGTTATTTCCGTGTTACAAGTAGTACGAGCCTCAACTAAAAAATAATGATAATTATTCCTGTGACATAACAGCATACATAATAAAATTTAATTTAATTTAAAATCTAACACAATAGATATAAAGTCTATTTTTATTGTTATACTCATATATCTTGTACCATTTCCTGTACTTTTTATGGTAGTGTTTACACGTTTTTTTTTACGAGTTCAACAAACTGTTAGATATTTTAATGAATCGTAATTTTTGTGAGCAGTAAATATTTTTTTGGAATGTAAATATTTTTATTTACTTTATACTATACTACTATGTACGTATTTATAAATTATTGTTTGGATTTTGAAGTATCATTTTAAAAAATACAAGTATTTATCTATACTTCAAAATGAAACTGAAGTCACACAAACACTGACTAATCATGAAATCTCTGAAACTAAAACAATAAAATTTCGCACAAGTTTTTTTTAGAACATAGCTGTGTTTTCTGAAAAAAATAATAGCTAATTAGGAATTAAAATAAAAGCTGGAAAAGCATTTTTTTTGCAGTCACTTTAACTTATTAAATGTCAGCTTTTATAAATACTTGACATATTACCATCGTTTATAAAAATAAAATAATTAAAACAGACATATAAAGTAATATAAAATGCATATTAAACTTTAAAGTAATATTAATTATTATTTTTCAGTATATACTGAAAAATAAAACTACCCTAACAATCTATAACAAAACTACCTTCATCCACAATTACCTGAGATCTAAGCTAGAATTAACTTATAAGCTATAGCTAAGTATAGACTAGACCTAGTCTTTGCATATATCCCATAGACAAGTTCTATAGTGTGCCTTCCATTGTGTCTATGAAAAGCTTGTGATATTGAAGTATACAAGCAGCACAACAGACAATATATAAGCAATCTTTGTATTATTAGCATATTATATTTATTGAATCCAATGGAGTGTAGTATTCTATTTCAGCGGCATTTGATTTATTTGTAACATTTATAATTTTTTTAATATCATTGATGATAGAAATATTACAACTTATAGATTTATTATTTTATTAAAATATTTAAGTGATGACAGAATTATTTTCATGTATAGTTTATCACAAAAAATACATGCTTTAACTACATATATGTATATCTGTAACATTTCTCTAGATTGACAATATTTTTGGCACTGTGTCAGCTGAGCCGGAAGTTTCATACTGGATATAAGAAAGATCATGAATAATGATCTCTGAAGCAAACATCTGATATAGTGATAAAATATTTATCATCTTAGATCCTCCTATTTACTGTTTATAGAGGAAGCTACATCCAATATGTCTGTGTATAACAAAAAAAAATACTATGAAGTAAATAGTTTTCTTACAGTTGCTGTCTTGACTTAACACTCAAGCTCAAATTAATTTTATTGTGAAATAAAAATATAATATATAATTTTACAAGATCATCTGTTTTTCATTATCTATATATTAATACGTCATACCAAACACTTTGGACCCCTTTTTACGAAAATTGAGCGGACGCAGGACCATAAAATTTGGCACACTTATAGTTTATGTGCAGGAGAAGTGCAGAATGCTAATATTTTTCAATAATAATGCTTATAAAGTACATTAAACCAATAAATAAAACATTACCCACACTACCTTGCATTTCACACACACACATGTTTCTTTTGTTTTTCATTTTGTCAATAGACATAGAGACATTACACACACTACCATGCATTTCACACAACATGTTTCTTTTATAGTACTGACATTGACATCAAAAATATATATATTTTGTTTTTTAATTTGTGCATAGAATTAGAGTACTCAAAAAAAAGTTTTAAGTCATTAATAAAATTATTGCAATATGCGATAAAAAATGCTCTAAATGGATAGTATTTTTAAGACAATTTTTTTGTTTTGCATCCTCTTATAGCATGTTTTGTTTTAGTAAACATTTTTTTAAATAGATATTCTTTATTTCACTTTCTTTTAATTTCATATAATTTGTTCAAAAAAGATATTGGCAAATAACAGTCTTGGTCAAATCTGTGGTTATAGAAGTTCAGTTTTCGACAGTAGTACTTTAATAATGTTTGAATATTATATTTTAATAATGTATATAAAGTTACTTACAATTTAAATTTATTATATGGTCGAATTTCGACCACTGGGCGACCACTAGTTATTATTATTATTATTTGAAAAATTACACTCATTTATACAAAATGACAATTACTCATTTTGTGACTGCTGTCATTTTTACAACACTTTTTGAATAATTATTTACTCTATAACGGATATCATAACGTACATAAAAGATAAAGATTCGAACCTGCGACCTCGGGATAACATTCCTATCGCTCTGCCTAAAATAAGTGACCTACCTATATTTATTTAAAAAAAAAAGCGTAACATGGCTAACTTGTCAATAAACAATTTTATTTATTAAAGGAAAATATGATTTATGTTTAAAAAATGTTTTTCTAACTGTTACAGAGATATGAAAACAACAAACTCCTACAGTTGAACATTTGTTCCCAGTCCGGGCTTCTGTTAACTTTTGTTGAAAACCATCCATACAATTACATAACGTTACATGAATACATTACATAATGGATATATCTAGACATGTTATTATAACTAACTGTTTTCCGCGACTCTGTCCGTTATAGAAAAAATCACTCAGTTTTTTTTTTAAATTCATAGTTGTAGTGCCATCTTTTTTTTTCCATTAAACCTTCTTCAAACTATTACAAATATTAAAAAAACTAACCTAACCTAACCTAACTATCGTCCTAGCCGTTCTTAATTTATTACAGACGACTCCTAGACCTACCATTATATCAGTATGTCTTTGATTGAAATCAAAGATTGTTTTCAACTTGCTTAATAATTATTGTCAATTATAATTACGTACAATTACGATATCGGAATATGAAATAATAGGTCTTTTGTAATATAATAATCTTTTATTATAAATTATATATATGTTATTAGTAATTGTGTATACCTAATAACATATTACTTATATTTACCCGGCTGTATTCACGTAAAAGTTAAATCGGAATGTGCCCGACTAGTTTCGAACCCCGGTAAATATAAATATAATAATCATGGGTCCCGAAAGTTTAAATATAAAACATATTATTTTTCAGATTTTTCTAATCTTCAGATAACTGTCATATATATATATGTATATTGCTAATATTTTATAGATTATAATCTAAAATATGTATAATATATTAGTATTGCCTTATTCGTATAAAAGAAGGCTATTTTTCAATAACAAAACTAAATCGTAAAATTGTATGAAATACTTAAAGTGGAGGGTTGATTTGAATCGGCAAGGTGTATGTACCTATCTAGACCTAGACGCAGGCCAGTCTGGATTTTATAAAGGGCTTCGATGATTGGCAGGTCGTTCACTCGTCTGGCCTTCAGTCGATGATCCTGGGCTTTTAAATATTGATTTTAAAGTAATAAAGTTTTTATTTTTTATAAAAAATTTTCGTCATTTACTACAATTTATTTTTTTATCATATTTTCAGAATACATTTTCATTCTAAAAAAAAAATTCAAACTGATAAAATGGTGAAATATTAATATATACCAAAATAAATAAAATATTTTATTATAAAGAATTATAATAAGTAAATAGTACGTAATAAGCAATAATATAATTATCCAGAAGCAAATAGTTACAGTATGTTAATTTCGCAAACTCTGATACAAGGCAGCGTGGCCGAGCGGTCTAAGGCGCTGGTTTTAGGCACCAGTCCGAAAGGGCGTGGGTTCGAATCCCACCGCTGTCAGAATTTTTATTTTATTTTGTTGATGAACAATTTAGCATTATTTTACTTTTTTATAAATTTTTATATATATATTATGTAACCTTCAGATTACAGCTATAGACATGCAAACTTATTCACTTTTTAAAATAAAATTAATAATACGGTCTTGTCTGTATGAATAAAGTTTTTACGATGAACGGAATTTTAAAGCAGTTGTTTACTAAAATAAACAAAGTGTTTGACGATATGAATATTTAAGACCTAGGCTAACAAGTCCATGACCTAGCCTCGAGAGTCTAGACCTACTAGACGCAGTAAATAAAAATATTTTTTCGTATTACTACTATAAATTTTTATGGGGACATTACAGCAAACAATTGAGCGATGTTGATTCTGATTCATCTTAATTGTAAATAAATTCATAGAACTAATTCTACTATCTTTTACATATCTACATATCTTATACATATATCTTTCTCTCTGTCTCTCTCCTTTACTCTATCAAATTCTCTGAACTATGAATAATAATTATGATGTTCAGCTTGCCAAATATACTTGATCAAGCTGTACGTATAAGAAATATGATTTTAATAAAATGATACACACATGACATGTATAGTATGAAATTAAAATACTATTATGCTTCCGGCTAAACGAAATGAATTCTAAATGTATTCAAGACGCCTCCTATATTTTATGTAGATTTAAATTAAATAAAAAAAAAAAAACAAACAATAGTTACAAAGACGCGGAAGCTGTCTTCAATTACGTTAACCTCGTCAGTATAATTATTTATATAATGTCCAGTTTCCTCTACAGATAAGCGGACATTGACGTAACTTACAAGGAATCCGCACTTGACTTTGTCTGACTAGTGCCAACGCTATCTTATATGGAGCTGAGGAATTTAACTATCTAATCGAATTAAATGTCATAGGTCATGTATATTTATTAAAACAGTAACGAGGCCAAGTGTACATTAAATACTGTTTGAAAAGTTATTATTAAGTGTACACATGATTCATCGATCATTTTTTTATAGTTTGCCTCTTTTTATCAGTTTGTTTTATTAAGCTTAAACTAGATGACGAGTTTTTACTAAGTTTCTTTCGTCTGATTTAACAATGATATTTCTTGTTCTAGTTTGTACATAAAAAAACACAATATAATTAAATATTTACGAATTCTTTAAGTTGTTATTTGTTGATAGATGACTAATATATTAGTTGGTTTGTTGAAGAGCAGCGCAGATAAAGTCGCGGGCCATAATTAGTATAATAACGTTATGTTGCCACCTAACTATTAAATACCAACATTACAGAAATAATTATTTTAAACGAATTTTCAAATAAAGAAATTTAAAAACGGATTGAATTTTTACTACGATTACTATTTTCCATAAAATCAAATAAAGAATAGACGTTGGGTATTTGTGTTTAAATTAAAATGTACAATATACAGTAATTCAATCATAATAACAATAAAAAAATTGAGTTTCTTAACAATTAAATACATTCAAAGATGCGCACATTATGTAACACGCGTAAATACGTTACGATTAATCGAGCTTCTCCTCCGGATTATTTTCTACAGACGGCTTTAGTTAAACCTACAATGACCGGTTTCTAAATACACGTGGCGTTCACTAGTTAGATATTCTCCGTAGTTTAGCTGAATTTAGATCCCAGATGATTTAGCAACGATCCCTTGTGTGTCAAGATATCAAGTACCAGTGAAGGCTTTATATTCGAAATTTTTTTAATATGGTTTATTTAACAAAAAAATACAAACGGAATATTTATTTGCTCTGCAATTTTTCTCTTTAAAAAGCAAACACCGCATTGCTGGAGACTGGAGTGTTGACTGCGTCGAGTGGTCTCTACAAACTCCCCTAAACTCGGTTCATTCTAAAGAAACGAAGAACAAACCAACTGCCGGCTCCAAAGCTAATAATTAAAGTCCTCTTTTTAACAGGATAATTAACGCATTAAGAACAATTTGCCGATGTCCTTTTTCTTTCATCAAAAAACTGTCTTATTAAAGAAACGTAAGTTTATTACATTGATAAATCAATATTTCAATTTTGTTTAATATCATATTTTTTAAAAATATGTATTATGTTAAGATAAAAATATTTATTTCTATTATCTTCGATTTTTTAACTGACTTGTCTAAATTTATTATAGATTGTGTCTAAAACATAATAAAAAAAAGCTAGCTAGTTGTAATATAAACTTCATTAGCTATTTCTGGCAACTTCATCGTAGGAACTATAAAAGTGAGTTACAAATTCGGCACATAATATTTCAAAACTACTGACCACACCCAAAAAAAATACTAGTTAGAATTCATTCGTTATTGGCAAGAGCTATATAATGATTATTCAAATTTAAGAAATTGCAAAATACATTACATTGAAACAAACAAATTCTTCTGCTCTATTTTATTAGTATACAAAATTAGTTTAAATCTTATTAAAAAACCAAACCAAGAATGTGTGAAAACAAAACACAGGTCTATCTTCCTTTCACCAATATTGATAGGTTTTTATAACAAAAACTTTAAGTAGGCGTTATATGTTAAGACATCTGTCCAATACTGTCATGACTGTCTTAATGTAATGTGCCTAGGACAAAGTACATATTACTTTGTCCTTTTAATCATAATAAGTCAAGTCTAGAAAACAAACAAATATATTTTTATCTATTTTATCACTATATTAATTATTTTTTTTATATTTCATTTGTACACACAGAAATAGCTTTTCATTGTCCTTTTCATGTTACTGTACAACCATATGTATGTAAAGTTTCTTCAGTTATTTTGAAAATCTATTACACTTAGTATTAAGGTATGCCCATGCAAAATATTTTTATTATCAGCTTTGAAGCTTAATATTCACTAGTCTTGTTACATCATGAACATGTTGATGATATATAATTAAACACAAGGACAAACAGACATAGTTTGATATTACTCATATTAGTTATGATACTTCATTAGAAAAACATACTCATTGTATGGTTACAAGTGTCAAGTGTTCATTGATTGTATAATTTTAGAGAAAATAAGCAGGTATAATATGAAAGAGAATGTTTTAAAACACAATGAAAAAATAACTTATATAAGTTTCATTTTCTCATGCCTTTTATTAATTAACTAAGTTTGGCCTGCAACTTCATTTGTTAAGTATTGTATAATTGTCTTATCATGTAATTTTACAATAAGATACACATCCAATCAAATTGTTTGAATACAATAACAACAGTAGGATTTCACCTGGTCATACACCATAGATTGTTCCTAGTTTATAAGAAAAAATGTTACTTCCTGAGTAACATTTTTTCAGTAATTGCAATATCAAAAGAAATACATCCTATATCCAATAAAAAATATAATTAAGTAGATAGGATTTTATAAAGTGTGATATTTTTTTATATAGTTCATTATTGTTGTTTTTTGTTTTTAATGGTGATCAAACTAAAAAGTTATGTTAAAAATTAATTAACATCACTTCACACATATTTCTTCATGTGAATGTGAATTACTGTAAGACAAAACATATCTCTCTTTGGATTACATACAAATAACATAATACTGCCTATAATATAAATAATATATAATAGGTCCTACAGAGTAAGTTTTAAAAATTAAGATGATACCATTACTTTAGTACGTTTTGTGCTTAGTAAGCAAGATTTAAATTATTTGATTAAAAAAGTTATATTTTAATGGCTAACTATTTAAAATGTAACTATATAAAGCTAATTTAGGTGTAAATTGGCCCTAATTAAAACAGTAGCCGCGCGAAATTATGGTTTGTATAAACAAAAACAATAAAATGAAAACTTTATAGCCATGACTCATGCCATGTTGAAAGCAGATGTTGGCTTTCGGTATGCCGCACTAAATCATATTATTACTTTGAATTAGGAATATTTATTTCATAATATTATAATTTCAAAATTTATAAAACGTACTTACTTATAAGCTCGAGCAGATACGGCAATGACAAGTGTTTAGATGTCAACGAGTAACGAAAAAAAGCACTGGTTGCAAGAATCCAGAACTGCATCAGTTAAAATCACATCACTCAGCACCCACGATTACTTTCACGTCCATTTTGTTGTTAAATTAAATAATTTATTTACATTTGTAATAACATGTTAAAAGTAATGAGTCTATTGAGTATTTAATATTAATCTGAATGTATTGAGACACAAAATATAAGCTCATTATATATCTCACATGTATGGAAAGGACATTATTAATTGCATCACTCGAGACTCGCAAGAGTAACTGCTTGAGACTGATCACTGAAGTGAAGAGAGAATTTATTGTATTGAGATAAAATAGATATAAAATATACAACAACAGAGCAGACAGCTCACAGCGGAGGGTGAAGAAGCTACTAGTATTGCTAGGTTAACAAACATAAATACCAAAAAATATTATGTTTAATAGGGTACCAGTTGTAAAAAAACAATACTCCTTAAACAGGAATAAATTATTTTTATGGATTTGATTTGATTGGAAAATGTATATTTCGTGTTAATTTTAATGTAGACGTCAGTGTAAAGAAATATTATGATTTAAGTAAAACCTGTAAATACTTGAATGTTATATAAATATGATGTGTAACTGTACGAAAAACTTAAATTTGTACGTATCTTAACATAAAATTAATATGTCCCTACTTAGGGCAGTAGTAGAGATAAAAACGACTAATTATGACAGTAGAAAAGTATGCATGTTCTTTAAGGTAAGGAAGGTAAGTAAATTCTCAAAATCTCTTGAAAAAATAAAATGTATTTGTAAACCAAACAATGAAAATTACTCGATACGGACAGGAATCGTACTTGCGACCTCTAGGAGATCGTCCCTTTGCTCGGTCAATTGAGCTACTGTATGGGTACCTGCTTTTATGAATTTAACATTTTATAGTTCACTGAGCGAGCGAAGCTGGCGAAGGCGGTTGCTTCGAAACTAGACAAAAAGCTTTTGTAATTTGTGTACTGGCGTAGAGACCACATTTCTCTACCAATTTTGATGAAACTTTGGATGGAAGACCTATTATAGAAAAATTATAAAACACGATTCTAAATTTGTTCTATAATAGAGCCCACGGAACAACCCCATAATTCAATATAAAACTTTATATTAAAAAAAATTGTTAACTTTCTCAAAGTAGTTTATTACTGGAGAATTTAAGACTGTTGTAACTTGTAGGGTTAAACTTAAGCTAGCAGAGCAATTTTGAACTATTTTTTCAAACATAATTACAGAGAGATGGTGTTTTGATATGATAAAAATTAAAATATTTTGGTTGTCTTGTCTTTAAATTTTTGTTGACTTAGTGGATAATTTAAAGAAAATTATTTTTCAATTTATGGCATGTTTGTGACTCTAATCTAATTTCTTACATTATATGTTACTCAAATTTGAATACATCGGTATTCCTGACACAACTATGACGTTTTTAGTTAATTCAGTTACATTTCATTTTACGCAAATATTTTAATAAATAAAATACTTGGAAATAAAAATAGTTTTATTAAATGTCTATTATATCACTTATTAATACAATTATTTTATATTTTAATAAATTCACGATTCTTATTTAGTCTCTGTATAAAAATATATTTTTTATAACATTAGTGCATAAAAGTTTATATGTATTATGTAACTGTCATTCTGTTATAAAATGGAGCGTACAGTGCAGTCTCAGAAAAATGGCTTCGCTGGTAAATGTTTTGCTGCGGAAAACTGCAAATTTGGGCTCTTCCAAAGCCTTATTGGGTAATTTACCGGCAGTTTATAATGCAAAGTGAGTGGTGGTATTGTTGAAAATATAATAGAAATATAGCCCAATACATTAGATATGAAATTAAAAATTATGTAACATTACAGGTTATAAGTCGCAATTTCAATGTTTTTATTGACAAAATATATTATTTATCGTTATAATACACAGCTGTACAATGAAATTTTTCACTAATTGTTTGTTTTCACACGTTTATTGTATCGGGAACAAATTTCTCGGGATTGTTTTGATGTACAGTGTAACTATTGTTTTCTTATCTTTCTAGCTCTAACAGACAAGCTCATCGATGGATGCCGGATGAAGACTTCGTTAAACAGTTCGAGGGTGCAGTCATGTATACCGAAGGGATAACAACACTCATAAAGCACCCGCCCTACAACAGTAAGTCTTTACTGGACTGAAGTTATGTATTTCAAAAGCTAAATGGTACATATAGTGAATATTAAATTGATGTAAAAATAACATGTTACCTACAATTACTAAGTTTGCATGTTCCATTAAAAATTCTAAAAACTGAAAAGTTTCAGGCTATATGTAAGATTTCTAAGTACAGTAGTCCTCTCAATAAACGCCTTTTCCATAATCTACTGCTTTCTGGGATTTGTTATTATAATATTCGACAGCTTGCTTCTCCACATTAGTATACATTGGACTTCCACATTAGAGCATTGCTTTAGATGTCTGCGCTCAACATATTCTCTTTTGTCTTAAATATATAAGGAACAATTTCACACTAAATCAATATTTTTTTTAAAGGGTATATACTAATAAATATTATAGTTTATTTTTCTTGTCTTATTGTAACAGAAATGGACTAAGTAAATGACCAATTATTAAAATGTTAGAAATATTTTTTTATTCTACTAATTACATAGTTTTGGAGATGTACTATACATTCACATAAAAAAAACTTTATCAGTTTTATATTATAAATATTTGAAAACCTAAGTCATCCAATTTATGAATAATTTATTTTGTGTTTATTTAATCAATGGTTTTGGTAATTGTTTATAAAATATATTTTTTCTAAGAAACTCATTTTCTCAAGTACCAACAATAATAATTATTCAATTTAGGTCTTGAAAAAGAACTGCAAAACGTGTACATATATGTATACTATATTTCTGCTAAATATATGTTAAGTTAGAGCAATAGTTAACATGGGACTAGATGTTACACTAAGATAGGTAGGATTATTTAAAAGAAAAGCTAAAGATAATTTGATACATTCACATTGTTTACCACAGTTCTTTACCACTCCATTCTCCAGCTCTGTGTTGTAGCATGTGGTAGTACCACAACTACATTATATACTAGCTTTTACCTGCGGCTTCACTTGCATTTGAGTCATTAATAAGTATTAGAGATTGTTGCGATAGAAATCAATCAGTACAATAACTATATTTTATTGCTTGGCTGGGATTGTCCATTTTTTAAAATTACTACATACAATAAAGTTTCAAAAACTTAAAATATGTTTTATAAGAAAACAACAACAAATTTATAAAATAAATATTTTACTGACAAAAATAAACAATTTAGAATTCTAACAATTTAAAAGATAAAATGCATAGTATTAATCTTAGATATTTTTATAGACTATATTATAAGTTTTTCCATCGGGTGCAAATATGTGTAAATTCCGAGCATTAGATACTCGCGAACAGGCTACATACAGTCGACCATGAGAGAAGAACGGCTTTTCTAAATGCTCTCCCGCTACCTGTAATGTTTGCTTTTGTGCTTTGTTTATAGTAATAGAAAAGCTAAGCTTGAAGGGAAACTGAACACTTTTGATTTGGAACGGAAGGTCAGTGGGAATAATTGGAATCCGAGGTAGGATCACTCTTTTTCTAGCTCCAAGTATATTAATAATTCTATGTAAGCAAATAGATTTCACATAAGCATTACTGGTACATTTAGTTTGAATTGAAGTTAGTATGTGACAGTTCAAGAGAACTTAAATACTCTACAGGACATGAAGTACATAGTTCTGTATCCATTGACAAATATTCCTATTTCTCACTGCGCCTCTTTTAAACTAAACATATATAGACATAACAAAAAAAATCTAATCAGCTAAAACTATAACTAACTGAAATAGATATTAACGTGAGGAATGCCAGATATCATCGAAGTAGCTAGATTTTGAGATTTATTGACAAATGATGTTTTTGTCTTTCAAATTCTTTTTTACTTTCCGCTAAAATATATATTATATATTTTTAATGAAAAGTATCCTATATTACTTCTAATACCTCCAAAACGATGTGTACAAAGTTATATAACGATCGGTTGAGTAGTTTTCGCGTGAAAGCGTAACAAACAAACTTACATTCGCATTTATATTATTAGTAGGGATATGATAAATAGCAGTGAAGTGCAATAAAGTTAATAGTCCTTGTTCAGAGCAGACATAGAGTGTATTTAATATAATGTACGTATTGCGGTGCACACCATACACTATACTATATACATTTTCTTCCAGGCATCGTGGCTCCAACGGAGAAGCAGGTCCGCAATATGATTCTGAACTTTGGGCCTCAGCACCCCGCCGCCCACGGAGTGCTGCGACTGGTGCTCGAGCTGGAGGGTGAGGTGAATGACTAAAATACTACTTAAAATTCAGTAAACCAGTGAACTTGATACACTATAGTATCTAAAGTCATTACTTTTAATATATTTCATAATTCTTGGTATTTATTTAAATACATAATCTACACACCATTCTGATTATTTGAGATAACATTATAAATTAATTGTTTTAATTTATCACATCACTAAAGAGGTAACATTTTATTTATTAAAATGTGATTCAAAATCTTTTGAATGTAGCCCACATTAATTTTTTAATATTCTATTCTGACACTTTTTACTGACAGACAAACATGGTAAACCAGTAACAATTTTTCACAACACGAATAAACATTCCTTTGGAGAACATTTTTATTTCGATCCAAATAAGTGAAAAGTTATTTAAAATCCATAAATAAGAAATGAATCCCTTCCAGACGGTCCGGGCGGCGGACCCTCACATCGGTCTCCTCCACCGAGGCACCGAGAAGCTGATCGAGTACAAGACATACACACAGGCGCTGCCGTACTTCGACCGCCTGGACTACGTGTCCATGATGTGCAACGAGCAGTGCTACAGCCTGGCCGTCGAGAAGCTGCTTAACATTGAGGCTCCTATACGAGCTAAATACATACGGAGTGAGTTAGTCAACTATTTCTACGAATTTAAGAAGTGTATCGTCTGGGAATCGAACCCGCCATATTTGGTTAATCCTTCATCTGTGAATTCAGTTTAATCTAATCGAAAAGTGATGTAATTCTCATCACCGTTGTAGTTGATAGTCACGTTATTATAACTTAGGGAATTAAAGTGGAGTTTAGTAGAAATGTTAGACTTCATCTATAGAGATAAATGAAAGAAGTGCTGTCTGAGAAAGTTAAGGAAATGAATTTAGAGATCCTGCTTTACTTCCAGTAAGTAGCAGCAGACAATAATAATGAATGTCATCTCCAGCTCTATTCGCGGAGATCACCCGCCTTCTAAACCACATCATGGCGGTGGGCACCCATGCGCTGGACGTGGGCGCTCTCACTCCATTCTTCTGGCTGTTCGAGGAGAGAGAGAAGATGATGGAATTCTACGAGAGAGTGAGCGGAGCCAGGATGCACTCCGCGTACATCCGACCGGGAGGAGTGTCGCTGGTGAGGGACATATGACACTTCAATGAGAAATAACTTCTCTTCTCTAACACTGAAAGAACACAATCATCAGCTAGCTATTGCGGGCTACTTCATATGCTTTACGCCATCTCAAGTAATAAGTGACCAATTATTTATATAATTTATAAAAACCTGCATATTTTGGTTTGATCACAATAATAACTCAAATCAGTTTATTTTTCCGTAAAGATGAGACATGTTCCTTGTGAAAAGTATCCTAAATATGAACACAAGAAATAATCGAACATAAAACAGAATTTCACCAAAACCGTCCTAAAAAGAGAAGTATTAGCGAACTGTGAAAACAAACTGAAGTTTAGTACTCTGTGTCACGCCGGTACGAGGACACAACTCACCTCCTGTTCTATTAAAAGTATAAATACCAGTAGTACTTGTTCCCAGGACATGCCGTTGGGTCTGATGGATGATATCTACGAGTTCGCCAGCAAGTTTTCCGAGCGACTTGATGAAGTGGAGGATGTGCTCACCACCAACAGGATCTGGGTGCAGAGAACCAAGGACGTGGGCGTGGTGACCGCACAGGACGCCCTCAACTACGGCTTCAGGTACAGGATTATTGAGTTGGAATCATTAATTACTGGTTATTCAAAGGATGTTTAAATTATATGCAATGTGCATTCTTATGATTTGTGATTGTCTGTCTCGTCATCAGTCATTATGAATT
Source organism: Dircenna loreta (assembly GCA_963555665.1). Classification (NCBI taxonomy): domain Eukaryota; kingdom Metazoa; phylum Arthropoda; class Insecta; order Lepidoptera; family Nymphalidae; genus Dircenna; species Dircenna loreta. The sequence goes on along the minus strand of OY743088.1, from coordinate 7,236,012 downwards.
CAAATCAATAATTAAATGAGTGTGAAGTTGACATCACCGGTGAGACAGCGGTGCAGTCCACAATCTATAGTTATATCATTCTAATAAATACATCATTATTAAAACAAAGTCCGTGTACTCTTTCAAATATACCCATATTTTCTATAAGGATTTATTTTAAAATATGATCGGTTTCATATAACCAGTGGTGTGATGCTGCGAGGCTCCGGCATCAAGTGGGATCTCCGCAAGACTCAGCCCTACGACGCGTACGACCGCGTGGAGTTCGACGTACCCATAGGAACTAACGGAGACTGCTACGACAGGTGACGACGCACTCGATACTGAGCTGATAATTTTAATTATTTATTTAAATTAATTTAATACCCAGTTAAAAAGAAGTACAGTACGGAAAACACACGAAAAGAAATGTAATATATTTTGGGAAGTACTAAATAATTATAAATATCTGTCTTAGATATCTCATTCGCGTGGAGGAGATGCGTCAGTCTCTCCGCATCATCGACCAGTGTCTGAACCAGATGCCGGCCGGGGAGGTGAAGACGGACGACGCCAAGCTCACCCCCCCCAACAGGGAGGAGATGAAGGTCTCATACCATTGTACACTAATATTATTAGGAGAAAAGATATGTGTCCGTAAACGATAAATTGTAAAACAATTAAACCAAGTTTAACATATTTACTTTAAAAAGTTATTTTATAGTATTTTTGATTTGATAATTTTTGTCTGAAAATATGATATTTGTAAATGATGTCGAAGCGTTGCTGAGTTGTTTTGTGGACGTGTGTTATTTAAAAAAAATATATATATATATATATACATTACGTCCTAGAATTTGAATCAAACACAGGACGGGATCAACTGTTGCAGTCTATCAACAAACATTTATTAAAGATAAAATGATTTAGTGATTTTTAATCTATAATATATATAAAACTATAAATAAACTAATTATGTAATGTTTTTTCCTCAGACGTCCATGGAGGCCCTAATCCACCACTTCAAGCTGTTCACGCAGGGCTACGCCGTGCCGCCCGGGTCCACCTACACCGCCGTCGAGGCGCCCAAGGGGGAGTTCGGGGTTTACCTCGTGTCTGACGGAGGCTCCAAGCCCTACAGGTTTGTACATACACCCACACAGACACGTGCTCATCTGCACGCTCATCATCATAAGTCAAACGGCACAAAGAATACTAATATTGCCCGCATCCCTCTCCAGGTGTAAGATCAAGGCCCCGGGCTTCGCCCACCTCGCAGCTCTCGAGAAAATCGGCCGCAACTCGATGTTGGCCGACATCGTCGCCATCATCGGCACCCTCGACGTCGTGTTCGGTGAAATCGACCGATAAATAAACACTGACCTGGATGTAGAATATTGTACTATATAAGTTAAGCAATAAATTATAAAAAATCACTCGCGACTTTACCTTGCTCCAGATAACTTAGAACTGTTACCGATAGTGGATTCAATATATTATCTTCCCTAGTACGAGATGCGGAATAGAAATGATTAAATCTTTTAACTTATTAAAGTTTCAATGCAGTTATTGTTGTTTTCTTGGTTTATCCTTAAATATAAAGAATGTATTGCCCGATATTTAGGGTTAGATGAGTCAGTTTGAAGTCAGAGCTTTGAAGTACCTGTTATTCGTTTAATATTACAATATATACATGTTCCATTTCTTTATCAATTTCATTTGTAGATTATTAAAATGTTGTTTCTGAAGTAAATATCTACATGTCTTCACATTATAAAAAAGAGGTTACATAATTTGTGCGAAGAAGTGTGAGAGCGGCCGATAGGTAGTTAGTATTTAGTACCATGAGGTCGATCAGCAACTAGCAACGTGCGTGCTTTACGTACGCGAGTACGACCGCGACGATATTTGATACTCAAGCGCAACGAACATTGCGTGCTCAATATTTTCGCCCTATGAAGCTCTGAATTGATTAGAAACTGCGTGCAGAGACAGGTTCTAAACTCAATCAACGCCGATCCGGCCGACCTAACACATCTAGTGATCCCGTCGAGCTGAAACATCGAGCCTGTAAGAACGTCTTTTTGTGAAAATCCTGAACTAGCTACTCAGGTGTACCCAGATCATCTTTTATTCGTATTTTTCACAAAGATTTACATTCGTACAAAATCCAATGATGCAGGAATTAAAGCCTCAAGTTCACGCTCCCAAGCTCTGATTTGCATTCTGGTTCACCAGCTATACCAACAATATTTTTCAGACGAGGCACACTTCCATCTAAATGGGCAAGTGAAAAGGCAAAATAGCAGGCATTGGAGTGACACTAATCCTGAATCCTGAAGAAGCATCACAAACCTCTGCAGTCATTGATTGTATGGGCAGCGGAATATTGCATTTTACAGAACTTTTTTTCATCAGCGCTGCAGGATTGCGATAGTTTTAAATATCTTGGTTTCAGCAAGATGAAGCAACAACTCATTAAAAGCTGCTCGCAAAATGTTTGGGCGAGAAGTAACATTAAATGGCTACCTCTTAGCCCGAACTTATTCTCGATGGACTTCTTTCTTTGGGAGTATTTTTAAAGTAAAATTTTCAACAGAAAACCATTGTTTCTAGTTCCTCTAGAAACAATGGTTTTCTGAAAAATATTAATGTTAAAGAAAAATATTCGAGTGGATATGCAAAAAGGTTATGTATTTCAGAAAACATTTCATTTATATTTCCGCTCCACGTACAGCTGTGTAATAACACCCATATGGCAAATGTAATTAAAGAAAATGAAATGTTGATTTGTGTACTTTAATAATATATATTTTTAAATATCGGAAATTACTAGTTTCTTTTGAATTATTGAAGGAATTTGAATTTTACCGATTATTCGTATACAAGTGAGTTTGAAGAGGTGCAACTCACCCGTAAGGGACCGAACTAGGTCACTTTGTGACAAGTATAAAAAATAACTCTATTGTATATTACTATGCTATTAAGCAATATAATAGCTTTTTGTGATAAATTAAATTAATCCGTAGTTTTACAGGAAATGCTATTGAAATTGTGTGTCAGCTGTACAAGTTGTTTGAACTTGAAAAGTATTAAACGTCACAGTATCTCTTATATTAGTTAGGCTGTAGGAAAGATCTATTATGGAAAAACTTGGATATTATTTATTTATTTATAAATATATTTGAGTCTATTTGACCTGAGTATCTCTCAGGAAATAAATAATCTTTTAACATAAAATATTTAATAGAAAACCTGTTTAAAAATTAGCCGTCGCCAAAATATGTAATAAACATTCTAAGAGTCACAGTATTTTACGATATCTTGTCTCTATAAGATCACTTCTATCATAATTAATGCAAGTTAAACCTGTTCAGATACTGAATAGTTAGTGTTTTTGTATAAGTTCATGTCCATCGTAAGTCTTGTTATAAATGAACATGTCTTGTTGTTAATTTTTGTACGTATGTATCTTTGTACCCATGTACTAAGTGTATATAAATACTCAAATTATCTACCTCATACACCCCTACTCTCATATCTGTACCTCAAGGTTGCCTGTCAGAGATCACTGCTTTAGCGATGAGGCCGCATTTGTATATTATGTATTGTTTTTGTTTGTAATCTCTTTGATTTTATTTTTCTTTTTGGTGTACAATAAAGGGTATTATTATTATATTATTATTAACAAGCCACAACGTCAACCAGGGAAAGGCAATAAAAGTCTATTTGAAATATGTTATTTATTGTTCTACTTGACCCTCTTCTGCTGTCGCTGCCGGTACACGTCGTTGAGCGGGGGCGGAGCGCCCAGCTCGTCGTCGTCGGAGTCCGAGCCCAGCTTACGTCGGCGAACCTGTACGTCGGGGTCATGGTCTCATTATGTATAGCTCATTATGTGAGCTCGTCTACTGAACGTCCCAACACATATTCCAGATGGGAGTCGGAGTCGTGTCCTCACCGCGTTGTTCTTCCCGGAGTCGTCGTCCATGATCCAGTGCACGGAGCGCGCCAGCTCGAACAGCTTGGTGTCGCAGCCGTTCTCGGCCGTCGGGGCCGCCGCTGGAACGACACGTACATACAGACCTACCACTCACTAAACATCATTTAAATGTATGTTAATCTGTCCTAAACGATGGACGAGCTACAAAGATCGTTATTTTTTTAATAGTATGTAATCAATTAATATTTTGTATTATAAAAATTATCAAAAATATTAATTAATTACATTACTGAAGATACAACGTTGACGTATAATGTAACATGAGACGACATGTCATCGTGTCGTCCGAGACAACGGCACTGCTTGCTACGAACTACACCGTTCATTGTATAAGGTATTTCGTTCTGTATTTAGTTCGCGTCAGATGGTGAAGCCGGTAATAGAGTCTCACGGCGGTCGGGGAGCGCGATGCGGTTGAAGAGCGCCAGCAGAGCGTCGACGGCCACGAAGGGTCCTCTGTAGCTGGAGGGGGGCGGCATGGACCCGCACAGCGCGGCCGCCGCGGGGGGGAGCGGGAACGAACCACCTGGGGGGGGGGGGGGGAACCATACATTGTTATTTCTGCTCCATCGATCTTTTCTAACAAGACAACTACTCACGGTACTTTTCAACCAGACAGACAACTGTAGCGTCTGATTGTGTCTCAGCGCACGACTTTGACTAAACTTTATCACTTTTAACAAGTTATTTTTGCTTGTTAGGTCTCAAACTTTGCATTAACATATGTCTTTTGTCTTCAAGTTTAATTTGTATTTAGAAAATATTTCTGTTTATTTGAAAAGTAAGAACATTGAAGCTTTTTGAATGTTATTGTCATACCCGGTATGGGATGCTCCCCGGGTAGCGGGTTCGATTTCGGCTTGTACGGGATCATCTGGTTGGTGTCGGGGCGCGCTATGTCCTTGTTGGGGTCGTTGTCTCTGGAATATTTGTAACAACATTACTATATCATACAGTTACCTCTCACTAAACATTTTATAAGACAACTGAACCTACTTCTGTCCTAATATGACCGCGGCTAGTTCCGGCGAGATCCCCGCCAGGGGTCCTCCCAGCGCCCACGACTTGTTGGACATCGACGCCACCTGGAGCCATATTTAACAACCGTGAAATAACTTTTAATAAAGTAACGGAGCTTTTAATTAATAATTATGATTATATAGAACAATGTTAAATTAAATCAACGCGTGTACATTTATATAATTGACATTTCCTACTAATAACTGAGTCACTCGTCACTGAGTCAATTATATATTAAATACAACATATTTGTGGAACAGTTTTCGTCTTTCGACTTATCAAGAGACAATAAAACTACTAACCTCAGTGTACCCGATGGACTTGAGCTCCGCGATGGTACAAGGATACAGATCCAGGAACTTGTATCTGTCCACCAGCTGAGCTGTCTCCTTACCCTCGAACTCTTTGATCTGAGGGCAACAGGGACGTTATAACATCATCATTATAATTGTCTATCTATTAACGTCTGTCAATTATTACAAAAGTAACAAACTCACTTGTGTTCGTTAAATTATTTTAATTTTTCGCGCAACTTTTTTAATTTTTTCTTTCATAAAAACCATATCTTGACGGTAACAAACAACACATAAGAATTAGAGAGAACTACAGTTCACTAGTTTTCACGTTTATCGCTTGCAAAAAAAAACATTTTATGTATAGATTATATGTTGCCGAAGAGTAATAGCTATATAAAAAATAAAGTTTCATCAAAAATGGTAAAGCAGCGTGTTTGCCTTAGAGCCGGACAAAAATTTCAAAATGTTCTTTTTGGCTTGTGCTACTTGTATAAAAACCCCTAGAGATTTTTTTTTAGTTTTTACAACGTGCAGAAGTGAACTCTTCTACAGTTTTATTACACGTATAGAGTAAGACTACAGAGGGCAGCCTCCGCGAGAGTCGTTATAAATACATGATGTGTAATAATTATAAATACATGATGAGACTTGTTTCACCGTGTCTGTAAATATATCAAAACTTAACCTTTTCCAGTACAGCCTGCCGTCTCTTCTCGACCTTCACGATGCTGACGAGGTCACCGATGTTGGACTCAAACTCCAGGAAGCGGTTCCAGATGTCAACAGAGCTCTCCGGCTTGAGGCAGCCAGACGACAACACTCGCTCGAACAACACACGGGTGTTGTTGTCCTCTACAGGGTGTTTTTAATAACTTACTAACAAATAATTAATAGTCACCTACGAGGAGGACTGTCACATATAGAATGATAAATTCATGAAGAGACAACTGACACGGCCGCTCAGTGGAACGACAGACGGACACAGAATTCTGGAGATGGTAGGTTTAATAAATTTTCATTTTATATTTATTTACAAAATGTAAAAAATACTTCAGTAACCAAATAATTGCATTTTGAAAAATAAACATTGAAAAGTAAAAATTGATATATGAAATATGAATAAATAAATATTACTCTAATACAATATGCTCTTATCTATGTATGTAATATATTTTAATATATATTATTAAATATACTAAGTGGTGTAGGGTGTGAGAGAGCTGCCCACCGTTGAGGTGTGAGAGGTAGTCGATGTAGCAGAGCACGTATTCAGGAATGTGCGAGAACTTCTTGAGGCCGAGCTCAAATATCCTGAAGGCGATGTTCTTGTCCTTGGAGCAGTAGTACTCCATGAGCGCGGCCGCCACGAACACGTGGTACCGGGACCTGGGACAGCTGCTATTACACTACTGATGTTTCAGTTCATTTACACTTCTATTTCTAAAAAATTACATTTAATATTATATAATAACGACAATTCTCCTTTTCTCTTTAATAGTTTTATTTATTTAATTTACTGTTTAAAAAGAAAAGATAACACACATAAATATCAATCATATCAATCGTGATATAGAAGTTATTCTGTAGATAAAATATTGAATAAAAATATATACTTATTATATTAAATTATAACACAAACTAGTAATGACCTTGGATCCTCTCTCGCTCGTTTGAACACAGTTCTGGCCGACTTGATGCCTTCAGCTCGTCGCGCGAACTTCATGTACTGTACGTAGGCCAGGGTGGGCTCGATGTCCTCCATGTCCAAGTAGCGGGTGTACACTTGGTGCACCTGGAGGGGGGGAGCACATCATAAACAGGGTCAGCACACTTTGTCATGCTCTCAAAAAAGTTCAACACTGATTGGGTTCAACTTTTTTACACCTACAAATTTAACCTTAACATTCAAACAAGAAAAAAAGCTCGTTCCAGCCGTAGAGGAACGGTCCAGTAAAAATGTACGTGTGGTAGCAGGGTGGCCTGCTGCAGGCCAGTGGCTCACCTTGTTGTAGTGCAGCCTGCTCTCCTCGTAGTCGGCGTGTGCGAAGTGCAGCAGCGTGGAGTGTTTGAGCGGGCCGGCCGTGGCGCGCTCGTACACCGCGCCCGCCTCCTCCGAGAACAGGCGGGACGCCGTGGAGTCCTGCGAGAGGGGGGACTTGAATTATAAGTGTTAACTTATTGATAACTGATGAGTTAACTGATGGATAACTGTTGAGTCAACTGATAGATAAGTGTTGGGTTATTTGATGTACCTATAAGTATTGAGTTAAGCGATGGATAAGTGCTGAGTTAACTGATGGATAAGTATTGAGTTAACTGATTAGTTAATTCTTTGATGTGTTAGTATAACTGATTGATGAGTTTTCGGTTAATAATTGATAAGTGTTGAATTAACTGTATGATATTTTTTTGGTTACTTATATGATAAGTGTTACTCTATAGAGTGAATTTGTGATTTACAACTGCAAACCATATGGCGTCATCTTATTAAACTATTCAATTTATAGCCCCACGCGTTGTATTATCTTTTTTTAAAGAGTGACTTTTAAAATGAAAAGACTTTTTTTTAATCTTTATAGTGTCTGATAGTGTTGGAGAGATTAAACCGAAAATGTTATGCTTTGATACAAAGAGAAAATACAAAGTAATAATAAGAAATAAAAACTGAAAAAACAGATCGTATGGTGACACTAGAGGCGACCTTATCGCTGAAAAGGGATTTTCCAAAGATAAGTTTCCCTCGGTCTACTGTCGTTGATATTGAAACGGCGAGAGGTCCTCACCCCCTTCTCCTGCAGTAGCTTGGAGGAGTGGTCGAGGAACTGCGCGGCCTGATGCCACACGTCGGGGTGGTGCGCCAGGCACAGCAGGCACTGCTCGATGGCGAACATCACGCGCCGCGCCACCAGCGCCGTGTCCTCCGAGCGCAGCGGGTTGGAGCGCTCCCACGAGATGTACTTCTTCCACAGCTCCACCTGGGGTTGGGGGTCCATTATGTATTATTTCAATCCTAAAATGCTGGGGGTGTTACTTATCACTTACTTAATCGTCCCAGAACTCATAACGGTGTAGTCACCTCCTCCGCCCTCTCTGTCAGATGCGCTCGGAGTATTCAATCTCATTCTAACCTGTTTCATCTCCTCTCTATCCGCGGTGGGCGGCGTGGCGGGCATGTTCCTGTTCAGGCCTCGCGTGACGGTCTCCAGCTCCTTGGCAACCCGTCGCGCGTTCATGTACTCTCGAGAACGCTCCATGGCCATTCTTTCAGCTGATTTGTAAATAAATGAGATGTATAAGAACTTTTTTTCTTCAAAATATACAATATATCTATACTACTATACGACCTATGAATTATATCTTTAAATTTGGAAACTTGTCTGTTAAGTATTATTTTATATGTATGTAAAATAATTTGCCTTAAAAAATATAAAACACACTGTCTCTGTCTGTTTGCCGACTAGTACATTTATAAGCCGAGATCCCCATTTCCTTTTTAGATATTTATTTCTTTTAAATATGGAAAAAAATGACGTGACTACATTTTAGCATACAATATGTAACTTAGAAGTTTAATAGTAGCGTGAGAGGGATGGGGAAGGCACAGATAAGATATCATCAACAGTCCTCACCAATAATGGTATTGATGCCTTGTTCAAAGGCGATGTAGTCCTTCCATAAGGTCTCGATTCCAATTATAGGAGTAATTACAGCTCTTTGATAAACCTGAAAGATATATTTAATATGTACTCCGCCTGCAGTCTTGCCGTGTGACTTCTAACAGCTTAAAACAAATATTCCATGAAGGGCACTAGCATAATATTGACTACGAAGGTGACTTTATTTTGTCCTCTCAATATATATTGAAATTGTTTTTTTTTCATAGTAGTGGTTTTTGTATTATGTTACAGAAGAGCGTAGTTGACTGGGTCCGTAAATTAAGGTTTTTACGTGATAAAGACTTTATATGAACTTACCACTCCCTTGTCACTCCAAATTGAAATTACCAAAAATAAAATAAACGATCCAAATCTCAGCTTTTTAGACTCGGTAGTTTAGTCTGTACTCGACAATACGACAGTAAGGACAAATGATTATATATGGATTTTAATAATGGCCTATTTGTTGCGTTACCTTTCTAACGGCGGATATTTTCTGGTTCTCTGCGTACGACCCGACCGCCTCCACCGCTTTCAGGAACGTCACGTAGTCGTTCCATATCGGATACGCGTGAATGTCTAGACCTATCTTATCTAGTGCGAAGTCATACGCTTGGGCCATTTTCTCCCTGAAATTTGTTTTGGAGATGATTTTATGACCGACTAATTAATTGATTTTGCGTGAACTTTGTTTAGGATCAATCATTATTATATCATGTATCCCAACTAAAATAGATACTGAGTTTCTCAACCACGTGGTTGTAATTGCAAGAGGTGATTTTTATAGATTAATTTAAAAGCTCAATATTCTTAAAAGTATATCTTACGCTGAAGCAATGTTTCCGTGTTACAAAACTCTAATAAACAGCCTTTTATTATGTAAAGTATCGAAGTTATAATAATATATTGTCTTGTTGGTTTTACGATACAAGCTTACTATTTTCAAAGATAATTGAAATAAATTGGTGAATTTTTTTTTTTAAATAAATAATAAAATGTGTTCCTGAATCTCGTAGAAAATAATACATACTTGTATGTGGGCAACATGCACTTGGTTTCTTTGACGTAGTTTAGGTACAGCCTCCACAGCTCTATGTTCAGTATCTTCATGAGACACCTCTGAAACAACTGGTTAGGGACGGGCGTGTTACAATAAAACAAAGCATTAAAAAAAATAATTAAAAAAATAGTAAAAGAAACAATATATCATTAAAATAGTCCAGAAATATATATAAAAAACTATGTAAGCTCCAATAACATTGACTTATGTTGTATGTTTGTTCTATGAATTTACTTTTTTATAGCACTACCTAACTGTAATAATAATTCTGTTACGGATGTTAGAAATACAAAGAACAAACATATTTTTTTTATATTTAATTAGTTATTAACTATTGTAGTATATATTTTTTTGTCTCACAATTTTTTCATAAATATTAACATATTTAGTTTCAAGGATAATTCAAATCTTCTAGTTTCTCAAAGGCTGATTAAATGTTTTAATTAGTGGCCAAATTCTGTTAATTTTAATGATTATAAAAATGATTTCCCAATACTAGAGTTGTTAAGGTTCTTACGACCTTCCTTAATCCTTCCAGAAGATGGTCTCATCTAGTTCAAAGTGCATTACTATATTCACAAGATCAATCAAATAATGATGAAATGAAAGACATTAAACCAATCAATCAAAATATATCTAATAAGTAAAAAAACATAACCTAATGTTTTTAAGATAAACTGTTTTCAATATATTTTCTTTTTCATCAATATTATTGCTTTATTACATTTAGTTAGCAAATATTTTTTATTATAGATATGGAATAAACTTTAGGGATAAATACATGTCAAAAGTGACCTTCTATGACAAATAGCAATAAATATATAATAAACAGAATACATTAATTTGCCAATGAAAATCTCCTCCAACATGTCTGAACACAGACACCCTAACCGAAAAAAAAGATGATGTCTTCAAATTCTGTATTATTTATTTCTCTTATATCTATTACACATTGAATGTGATTTAGTTTGTCCGTAGACATATTTTTATCACAGATAGAATTTCACATTTTATATTTATGCTAATACCATACTAACCTTTTCCACTTTTTCAAAGTTTCTCGCTTTCATCTGTAATTCAAAAAACATTGATTATTGATTACTAAAATAACAGAAAATCTATTTGGCAAGTTGTGTTGTTTGTAGTATATTAAAAACTTTATTTACCTCCTGTTCAATATAAATCTTCCAATACCTCCCAGTTGTGGGAAAAGAAGTGATGAGCTTTTCGTACATAGTCCGAACCTCATTTATAGGCCTGGTTTGGGCTTCTCGTATAAGCAGAGACCACGAATCCACATCATACGTGTTAGCTTCAACCGCTCGTTGGGCCCGGCTTAACCTCTCATTACCCCAGTCCTTTTAACATATAAATGTTCAGTTATGAATTACTGTTAGCTAGTAATAAATTTATGTTACGTGTTTCTTTTCTACTTACAATCTCAGCATTATCGTCAGTCATTTTTTTTGTCTTGATACTTTATAATTACACTCAAATAATGTTATAATTAATGAATTTAAGTTACATTTATTAGCATTTAAAGCCTAAAAATTATACTAACACAATTTGAATTTATTTATGCAATACACCTAAGGAAGCCGAATAACGCCATGCACTTGAAAATATTATTTATTTGACATTTCGGAACTGACATTTAGGTTTTGAATATTATTGGTGTAACGATTTGAGAATAATATGATGGCAACAAATAGAATTATCATGCTTTCATTTATTAGTATTGAGTAATATAACTTTAGATTAAAATATAACCATTAAAAAAGAAATATAAAGCACAATTACCTTTAAATTTACATTAAAAATTTTGTAATCTGTTTTACATTCAGACAGTTGCCAGAGGAATTTGTGAGGTCTATTTGAATTGCCTCAAGTCAAACTTTTATCTACCAAAATCAACTTACCTTTGTCTCAAAATGATAAAACTTACCACTTAATTTACCTTTGAACATTATACAGATATATTTTTTGTATTTTTTTTAAATCTTTGTTAATCATATCAGATTTTATAAAAAATACCATGTTTGTAATAAATACAAGTTTATTTAATAATTAAACAAATAGAATCAGCTAAACCAAAAGTATATAATATTATTTATTGTTTCAAAATTGTTACAGTATTTCTCAAACAATCGCAAATAACAAGTAATTGATTTTCGATAAATAAAAATACATAAAAATTTACTAGAAAAATCAGCAACTATAAGCATGTTTATTGCATTTTATATCAAAGTTTTGCAAGACAGAAGTTAAATTTTCCACTTTTCATTAGCCACCGTCGAAATCCATAACGCTGGCAACATTAGGCTTGAAAGATGAAACTTTCGGCTGCAAAACTTTTATCCATGGTCATGAGTAAAATTTATTAAAAAAAAATGAAACTTCAAGTTCTTATTGAAACATTGCTTATTGAATACGATTGCCGCTATAACGAACCAAAATAAACAAAAATGTTGTTTTACTCTTTCTTTAAATCGTTAATAGGTAAAGACGTTGTGGTAGAATTAAAAAACGATCTGAGTATTTGTGGGACCTTACATTCTGTAGATCAATATTTAAATATAAAATTGTCGGATATTAGTGTAATCGACCCGGATAAATACCCACACATGTTATCTGTGAAAAACTGCTTTATTCGCGGTTCCGTAGTCCGTTATGTGCAGTTACCTGCTGATGAAGTAGACACCCAACTTCTACAAGATGCTGCGAGGAAGGAAGCCACAGTTTCGACTAGATAGAGGACATAACCTCACCTTTTTGTCATTGGTTCTTCTGATTATGATTCTGAGTGTGTACATATATGTATTTAAGATAAAGTCTCGTTAATAAACAATTTTGATATATTTTTCGTGTTAATTTTTATTTTCCTACATTCAATTAAAATATATCAGGTTGGTCTTATGTAGTTAAATATATCTATGTTTTCAATTAGGATAAGGTAAAAAGTTTGATCACAAAACAATAATTTGTTAATCAGCAGGCCTGTTGTTATAGTTAATAATAAAATAAACATTAAGTAGGATATATTCTAACATTAAGGACTAAGGTTTTCATGAAAATATTCTTTATTCAACTTAATTTTTCTTCTATTTCTGGTAGATCTCTATCAGTTTCTTGGTCAAAATAATTTTCGGGTACAACATAGTTCTCCGGAGGTCTCATAGGACCATATTTTTTCTTTTCCAAACCCACCTCATCTACTTGTTCAACCTTTTCTTCTTTTATTGATGTCACTGGTACATCAGATATATGTTTATTTTTATTTCCTGTACTACTTGATTCAATTTCTTCATCAGAGTCCATTTCTTCAACAAAATCTTCCTCTTGCTTCACCTCTTGTATGACCTTTGGTCGTTTTGGTTTTTCATCTTTCAACCGTAACCTGAAACATTAATATTTATATAAAATGCTCTTAGCAATAACACAAAGCTAATTATTGAGTACCTTTTGCCATATATAACAGAGTTTGTCTGTTTCACTGTGATGTTGCTGTCATCTTTCTTGATAAGTGGTGGTGCATCTGCTGGTCGTGCTAGTTCTGCAAGCCTTCGGGTTCTGGCTAGCTCAGATTTTAATTTTTGTATACTCATCTGAAAATGTATGACATTTTATGAAACAAACCATATTGAATCATATTTATTTTCATTACCATTTTCTTTTGAAATTAAATAATTTAATCTTTGTTACTATCAATAAAAAACAAAAATACCTTAGTTTTAGATATCTCAGCTTTCTGAGCCATGCTCTGTCCGGGGTCACTAAGTGAACTCATGTATGCATCGAGTTCATCTTCATCGGTGTTCTCTTGCTTTTTCTGCTTGTTTGTAGCTCGTAAACACTCAAGAGATTTTTCTTCTGTTGCTATCTTGTTTTCTATTTCACTTATTTGTTTAAGCTGTAAGGATTACAATAGAAGGTATCGGGTGAATACATTATTTATATTTTAAAGATGTCTGATTATCTACATAACATTATATAGAGATGCATGTATGTTTTTCATTATGAGACTTCCAAAGGTTCTAGTACCATTTTGGCACTAACTGGAATCAAAATCTCATATCTTTAAAGCCTCTTAATAATAAAACATTTATTAAAAGTTGTGACATCAACTGCTTAATCAAAAATAATATTCTTAATTGATTATTAAGATATAATAATAACTTTATACAATTCTTCAATAAATCAAAATCAAATTCACATGTACATTTATTAATTATTCTTTTTGTAAAATGTTGGTTTGTTTTTTCTCTTGTTTGTACATCCTCAAACACTGCTTGATATTCGGAAAACGATATCAGACTGCCTATAATATTAGTAGACAATATATGTTTATGATAATATATGGTTTAAACAAAATATAGAAAAAAAGTTTTAAGTATAGAATGGACAACGCTAGCAAAAGGAAATACGGAAATACGGAAATACTGGGAGCACAAATCTTCCTTAACTCACCAGATCTTCATAGGTAAGTGGTTTCTCACTCTCGCCCAGTCCGTGCCTCTCCATCCTAGCCCGCCTTTTCTTCTCAACGCTGCCGGTCCTGTCCAGGAAGGTGTCTTCATCAGAATCGTAATAGTCATCGGCTCCCCAGTCACGCTTCTTCCGACGACGGGACTCTGATAGATGAGACATACAATGACCTCATATGTTTTACAATTTCCACATAGAAAACACGCGCTCAGTACCACCGCGATTTGGCAACAGTTGTTAGTTGCTCAATGAACATTGTTAGTTTTGGTGGAAATTGTAATTTGAATAACTCATACATAACTATGTATAGACTTTATATGTCGGATGTATATAAAAATGTATTAAAAGATGATATCCAATGTCTTCATCATGCAATAAAAAGAGAGTTTCAAGGTACGGGGATAAGGCGGCTAGGGATTCGGGCCTCTTGTAGAGGTCGGGGCCCGAGTGGGTAAGTTGGATCAAGACTCCTTGCTTCTGAGTGCCACATAAATGCTGTCGGCTCGGTGAAGAGGGATGTCTAGGCCTGGCTAGGTCGGCTTTACCGCTTTCGCTACTTCTGAAGCCAGGTTTTCGGAGTGGGATGCGACTGGGTCAACAGGACCAGTGGAGAATTTTGTGAAAGCGTTCTCCATAGTGCTTCACTACGAGGGTGAGGTTTGTTTGTTTACCATCTGGTTTAGTGGGTGAGAGTCTCACATAACCGCCCCCATCTGCCCCTTGTCCATTAGAATCCAGACAATAATAAAAATAGGCTATAATACTTATTCATTCAGATCATTATATCATGACGGTCTCATTCAGACAGCCCCTGACAACACTGTAGTAGTGTCCACATACCGTGCTTCGCCTGCCTCAGGAGCCCCGCGCGATCCAGCACCCTGCAGGCCTCTAGCGCGCATGCTACCACCGCCTCCTTCTTCTTCCCTCGATGGAGCACCTCGGCCGTGAGAGCCCTACCTCGGGCGTCGTCCAGCGGGAGCTCGACTCTGGAAATAATTTCCGCATTAGAGAATGTACCCTCTGGCACAGTCGAAAAAAAATAATAGACACATAGAACGCGAAGATTCGAACAACAATGGCGGCGTTATTATTAAAGAGCAATCTCTTCTAGGTAACCAATTATATAGATTATAGAGGATACAGAAGACGATGTGAGACATAGTGTGGGTGTGTGGGTTTAAAAAGTAACAACAAAAGGAATATCTACATACATACACATACTGACATACAAATAAATATAAGCAAATTTATAAATAAACATGTATATATCCTTTTTATCTCAGCGTGATGTTATATAGCGTATAGCATTCCTCGACAAATGGACTATCTTATACTAAAAGAACTTTTCAAATCGGTCCAGTAGTTCCTGAGATTAGCGCGTTCAAACAAACAAACTTTTCTGCTTTATATATTAAGTATAGATTAATGATAAAATAAACATTATTTTAACCTGCATAAAAACTGTCCCACTCCTCGCTCCTCACAATTGTACACCAACTCCAGGCCTTCCCTTTCGAAATAACCTCTCAATGTCTTCTTGGGATCATCTAGGAACAACTCCTCATTTGCAGTTGACGCATACGGGTTCTCTGACAAGTCTGTCTCATCCTCAGCGTCCTCACCTGTCAATTGCATTAAGTTTATATATTTATCGTATCTAAATATTTTGACTTGTTAAACCTAATTTGTGGTATAACACCGTCTGCGGTTCAATGTCGGTGAAGTCAAAAGCATCTACTATGTACGGAAATCCCTCTTAAATAATACTTAAGGATGTGACCGGTAATGGTTGCTGCAAAGCGATTTGACGAAGACTATGAGTGGTATCAATGTTACTAGTTATATCATATTTTACCAGACAGTTCAGACTCACCACGAACTTTGAACGGTACTACAGTGTGGATCGTCAAAATAAATATACAATATTTATTAAATAAGTTCTAAAATGTGTACAGAACTGCTAGATGGCGCTGTAGTAAAATTATCGCAAACACACGCTAGTTTAGTTTTACAATAATGTAAGTACTTTTAACAACATACCCATCCCCCAATCAATTCCCTGCTCTTCTCTCCTTTTCTCTTCGTCCAGTCTCTCCTTCTCCCTCTGCTCCATAGCTTCTTGAAGCATTCTATCCCTCTCAAGCTTCATAACAAGTGCTCGCTTTTTAATTTCAGTGACAGATAATTCTGACTCGCCATCGGCGTCGAAGTCTGGACCCTTAAATTGTTTTAGTATGACAGTATAAAGGAATTAAAAAATTAATATAGTGGTAGAGTCAGTAGACCGAGTTAACACACCCATTTTACAATAGATTGTCGGAAAGAAGTTATTATAGCTAAGTTTGGTAATTCGAGTGTGTGAGCCAGATGCCTAGTCTTTTTTCCTTCTTTCTTATTTCTATCAATTTCAAAATATCTTAATCAAGTAGGCATTTACACACACTTCTGAATCGTCTTATATCACATTATAAAAGATCAATATAGGCAGTCCGTGAGTAGGCTGCCATCAGCTTGGAATGCTGTTCTGCTGAAAAGAGCTGGCCGAAAATTCAACAGTTGTTTTTAAATGAATTTAACAATGTTTTATATATGCATTATAATATCAAGCCTGCAAAAGTCTCACACAGTTCAACAACTTAAGTTTTTAGATGATTGAAATGCAATAACTGTTAATGAAGAACATGTGACAGAGCACTGTTTACTTTGCATTAGTTAGTCCTATTACGCTCAACTTTAAAAATAAGCGATGTATCATCAGCAGAAAGTAAAATGTCAGATATTAAAGTATGTATATATTCTAATATTCTGCACTCTATTTCATTCTTAAACATTTGCTATAATCTATGAGTGGGCTTTGAAGAAATCTTTTTGCTATTGATAGCGTAATGTTGCCAAAGGCTACGAGGCTATATAATATCACACTACAATCGTAAAATCCTGATAATCTTGTCATTAATAATTTATTTACATCTTACCAATACAATATAAGTTCTTGTACTAGAACCAAATTTGATTTGATGTCCGACTCTGACTCTTGTATAGCAGTGTTCTTTTATCCTATCACGGTTAAGGAAAGTGCCATGGGTGCTCCCAAGGTCATATAAGTACCAGCCTTGGGCCGCTTCGCCGTCGGCCACAAAGGCTTTGTATTGAAGGACTGCATGGTGTCTGAAACATTTTTATTCATCTTAGACTTTTGAAATCCATTATTTTAGTTCATCTGGTTAGTTTTGTTTTAATACTGTAAACCTTACATACATCTATAAAACAGTGTTGTTTTCATACATGTTGTCCATATAAAGAATGATTGTTCATTCCAAACTAAATTACCTGGATATAGTGGGGTGAGCCATCACAACATCACAATTGGCAAGGCGTCCAAAAACAAAATATGCTTTCTGTGTTAGGTCTATTTTTTCCATGATCATACCAGATTTAAGCACTTCTAGACCATATTCAGTCCCTGGAATATGTAACTAAATAAGATAATCTTTCATCAATAGGTATTTATATTATTTTGTCCATCTTTTTCATATCATACAATGCTTTAATTAAAAGATAATTGAGTCCTAACAAACTGGATGAATTACAGTATATTGTTCAGTCTAGTGTTAACGTTGCAAAATAAGATATGAAATTTTTGTAAGAAAGTAATTTAAGTTAGTTCAACAATATTATTACGATAAGTAAAAAATATACAAGTAACATTTCGTAGTCTGTAATCAATAAAACATACCATCTGGACAAAATCCAGACCATTTCGGTTCTTTATAAGGTATAGGGGTTGATAATTCCTTTAACAAAACTGCGGGCGGCAAAGAACTTTTGGCACTCGTATCTGGCGTATTTTCTATTACTTTGTCTTGTTTATATTCCTCTACATGCTTTTCAATAACCTCCTTTGCTTTTTTCGGAAGCTTCCCTATTTTTCCAAAAAGTATCGGCTTTTTAAATTCGATTTTATCACGGTTTGGCGAGTCGGATGTTTCTGCGTTGTCGGACATTTTAGGTTACTTATAATATTAATGAATAATAAGAAGTCAACTATTCAACGTCTATATGAATTGTGTATTATCTAATAAATATTATTGGATGGTTGTAGTTTCATAGAAATTGAAACATAAATAAGTAAGACCTAATAATAATGTACTGATTTGTCAACAACGTAAACGTCAATTTTGACAATGATACTGATCATATGTGACTTTTGAAAGATGGGTTTCCATAAAAATAAAATAGGCATGTTTTTAGGTAGAATTTTTAATACTTCACTCGTGCCTTCCAAACTAAAGGATTCTTGAAAAAATATTTGTAGTCATAGGGACCTTTATACTCATTTTCATTATACTTGACGAGACGAATCGCTTGGTATGCCGCATGGTGCGAAATTCACAAAAAATATACATCTTCGACCTCGACTTTTTGGGGGGTTAGAGTATTTGAGGAATCTGCCCACCGAGTTTCAACTTCCCAGCATATCTGGAAGTTGGCAAGAATTTACATCTATACTAACATATAAAGCAGAAGAGTTTGTTTGTTTGAACGCGCTAATCTCGGGAACTGCTAGACCGATTTGAAAAATTCTTTGAGTGTAAGATAGTCCATTTATCGAGGAAAGCTATTGGTTATATAACATTACGCTAAGATAACTAGGGGAGGAGCAGCAATAAAAACGGCAAAATTTAGAGCTTTCCTTGCGTATGCTGAGTGAACGGTGAAATTTACGCAAAAATCATGTATTACAAAATTATGCAAAAGTTGCGGCGTGTGTGAAAGGTGTTTCTGCTGAGAAGAGCTGGCCAGAAACTAAACACTTATGAATAAGAACGCTAAATAAGGGTCTAGTTGGTTTTTTAAGTGGGATAAACAAGAAACGGTTAACGTAGATCGTATAAAAATATAGCTCTAGGTCCAAGGGGGGCTGGACTGTGAGGATGTGAAGAGGCCATGTTAAGCGTCAACTAGCGGTAGAGATATAATTGCGACGGCGGGAACTTGGGGCGCGAGAAATTGAAATTGAAACAAGAATGTTATGTTCATATTTAATTGCATTTATATATTATAATAAATATTAAAATAAGCGTAACGTGGCAGACTTCCATACTCAGATCTTATTATTTACAATATCAATCTCTTTCTCTATCTTCTTAATCTTCTTCCTAGCACTATCCAAATATATTTTTGCGCAGATACCTTCTAGTAAACCCATAACATAGAATACAAAATAAACGAAACGCGTCGTTACGACACTTATTTTTAAAATTAAGTATTTCTAACTACTCCAAATTAATCGTACAAGCTTTATTTTGTAATATAATTGAAAAATCAGATTTTGCATACCATACAAAAAATAAAAACTTCCAATTATAACGCAATATTTTCAATTTTACGTACAGACATATTTTATTTATAAATATCATCTAAGAAATATAAATTATTATTCTATAAACTGTTATATTATAATCGACTAATACTTATGTTTGTATATTTAGTTATGACGGATTTAATAATGTATAATCATAAGTAGATAAAATCTAACAATATCTAAATACATATATTTTAAGTTCTATATAAATATTACAACAGCTAAATTTAAATAAAATTATTTTCTACAATTTCTATTTCATTAATTTCACAAAATGTTTCCAAAACCGTTTCATCAATATGGTGTCTGATTAATATTGTCATAGTTTAAAAATTACCTACTATTATAATTAAACATCAAAAATTTCTACAAAACTTCATAATATAGCGGCTCTTAAAATACCTCTTAAGAGTTAATAAATTCTATTTATAAGATATAGCTAATAAATGTATTATTTTTTTTATTATTAATTTACTGTTACTAGCACAATTACTTAAATTTTCATTCGTCATGATTTTGTTTATTACTTATATTTATAAATACAGATTTTTTTAAATGTATATTATATATAAAGTATGTATTATCAATGCAATGACCAATTCTGACTCGGAAGTCATTAAATAATACTATTGAGACCCAAAAAATATTATATTCCAATTATTTTATTTAATAGTCTAATATCATATAACTAACATATTGATTATTGACTTTTTATGTATAGATAATAAAACACAGAACGTTAACGTCACCGTAACTTATTAAATATAACTGGTAACATTAATTATTAAACTTAAAACAATTAATAAACTGATATAAATCACTTATATATTTATTCAATTTAATCATAGTCCATATCATTACAAAAATCAGCTAGAAAATCTAAAAATAAAGTAAATTTGCCGGTGGACGACCATCTAGACGACACAGTCTTCATACATGTAGAGAGATTTTCTAGAATGTTCTGAAAATGAAATACTAAATAAGTATACCTAAATATTATTACTACTTTTTTCAACATCACATAATAGTATTATCTTAATGTGATGACATGATAACAAAGACTAATTTAAATTACTAATTTCATGTCAATAGAGCACAGCAAATGAAACATTCAGTCATCTTTACCTTTATCTTTAGTCACATGATAAAGAGTCAGTTTCGAAATGGTAACAAAAGACGATGATGAGTTATTCAAAATATAAATTGCCCAAAAAATATTTCTTGCCCTTGGATTCACATCGTCTATAAGGCATAAATTAAAATGGATATGTAGTCTGAGTTTGAAGAACGTTTCAATAAGCACCAACTACACCAGTATACTTCAGGAGTATGGAGGTTAGAAATAAGGAAAACCATCGTCTTATATGGGTGGAAAGATGAAAGTATAGTATATATAATTGATTACCTACCACAATAGCGCTGGCCACCGAAACGTTAAGATATGAAGTGAGGTATGGTGAATGGGTTGAGTTAAATAGTATGTTCCATGACCTTTTTTTCATGGTATAGGAAAGCAAACAAGCATACTGCCACCTAATGACCTCCCACTATCTTTTGTAACACTAGAGGAATTAAAAGAACGATACTGGATAGAAGAAGAAGTAGGCGCTTCATTTTCAGAAGTACCTATTTCGTATCGACCTGGAAACACCGCCGACGGAAGTTCATACCATATTTTGGTAGTGCTCAGAAGAAAGATACTCGAAAATTGAACTATAAAAGAACGCCACACATGGAAGGGATAGAATTCCGGCGCCGTACAGTACAATGGAAGTTTTTTGCAGGAGTCAGATTGAAAAGCTCTTCGGAATACTTTCAGTGATAAGTACGGTAGAAGATAATGCTATATCCCTCCACAACGCACAAAGATCAAGCCTTTCAAAGAGCGGTCTGGGTTTTTCCACAACTTGAAGGGCTTAATGGTAGAAGTCAATACTGGGGCGTTCCGCAACAGAGACGAGCACAGCACAGCAAGCATTAAGGGGAGTGATTCCAAAGAGCGGTATTACGAAGAATGGTTTTTTTGTGGTAACCGAGAGATTTTGTATTCTGGGAATTAATCTACAGTAGATTCAGTTTACCCCATTCCGAAAAAATCCGCAGAGAAGATAAGTAACAAGTTTCTTTCGGTACTCGTCGTCATTATATAATTATACGAATGAACAAAATCGTCAATTGATGATCCTCTACGTATCTCAAGAACTGGCGGCTGACAATACACTCCGTTATTTTGGAGAGAAGGGATGTTATGGGAATATAATGGTATTTTGTAAGCCAGGTCTGAGCCGAGGCCTTCTTTAGGAATCGAATGGTCAAGTAACTTCTACTTCAAGGCAGACTTCCATGCGTCGCCAATTCGGTATTGAGATCACCGCAGGGTCGAAGGCGGTTTGATGCCATGATTATTCAAAGGGTTTAGGTCAAAGAGAGTGCCCAAAAGATTGGCTCTCTCTTTGGCTGTATGGGCCAGCCTGCTATGCCCCAAATTCATCGGATAAGCCGTTAAGGGTAAAGAGCAGCTTTCGAGTCAAAGTTAATCAATAATATGGGATTGGTCTAAGAGTGAGGGTGCCTAGTTTAGTCAGTGAGTCAGTAACTTACCGGAGGCCAATCCTGTTTGTAAACAGCCAAGCACTGTTCCGTCAAGCTGTCTTCACTCAAATAATGATGCTTCAACAAAAACACAAGCACTTCAGCCAAAGCCGACCACACTTCACTGGAACTCTTTGAGTCACTCAGCAACATTATATTACGTGGGCACAAGATCCTGTCGAAGTACGAGAGGGAATCTTCGCATTTCTGTGCTTCAGGACCTGGAATAAAAAAAAATATTGTTGTGTCATAGAAAAGGTCCAGATATTTTTGCTGGTGGATTTATTAAATGAATGTGGTATGTTCTGTAACAACTATATACTCGGTGTACTGTACCATTAAGTCTGACAAGTGACAGGTTAACTTAACGTTGTTCCCCTCCAATATAATAAGGTTATTATATTTTTTTCCTTCCTGATATTAATGTTGCCTGAAACTTCATTTTACATCACAAACCCAACTGACCTTTCTCGATCCTCTCATCGTCAGAACTGGGCTCAGTTTGCACCACATCCTGGCGTCTGTTCGGGCAGCACTGGTCCCATATAGCGTTTAATTCTGGTAGGATTTCCAGAACTTTTGAAGATTGTCTGCTTACTGAAAGGAAGATGTCGGGTTAATAGAAATGAAATATTTAAATTTTGCGAAGTGAGTTAGTTTCTATTTAGTTATTGATATTTATAAAATGTTATATTTCCGTGTTGGAAGCATAGGCTAGGATTTCAAGTTCACGTCGTGTCAACCAAAAAGTTTGATGTTTTCATGTTGATTATAAAATTTTCTGAGGTGACCTCCTATTATGAAAAGATTTAGCTTCTAATGCACATATACAAGACGCGGCACAGTTACTTTCGGATTTAAATTTGACGCCAAGCGCCTTCCAGCGCCAGTGATATCATCACCTTCTCCCAGGAGGTGGTAGAAGAAGATGATGAAAAAGGGACGTCCCAAAGCTTTGAAACCTGAAAACATTGAGGCGCTGAGACAGTCGTACGTGCGTAAGCACAAACGTTCTGCTCGCAAACATGCAGCTACCCTGGGTAATTCAACTGCACTGTGAGACGAATTCTTCACGAAGAACTTAACTTAAATCCATACAAAATGGCAGAAGCGCAACAACTCACGGAACGTGATTTAAACGCTCCTCAAGTAGCTAGTAAATCGCTCCTGGAAGACCTGTTTCTGACACACTAGTTGTGTTCTTTAGCGACGAGGCCCATTTCTGTATAGTTGTGTGAATAAGCAAAACTTGCGCTACTGGAGGGGACAGAATAGCAAACATTCTCACACTTTTGTTCAACGAATGGATTGCAATTTCAAAAGCCGGTTGGTGCAGTGCATTAACAATAAAGGTAGCCATCTTGCCGATGTATTTTTTTAACTCGGTAAAAAAAACTTTGCGACCTGCACTGTAAGTTAATAAAAAATATAAAGCTATTGCTTTATACTTTATATATTTTTTATTTCACCTTCAAAAATCAGCAAGTTACCGTTTTATATTTAGTTGTAGAGACGTAGTTCTAATGGATGTATGTCCATAAAGAGATACCAACATGAAACTACATGAATGTTATGTTATTATTCTTTGATTGTGACATATGATGTGAGAATAAATTAAATCCCAACAACCAATTTTACCGGAGAAAAGATAAATAAATAATATATTATACGAAAAACTACTAAAACCTTGAAAGAAAATACAGCACTTAGCTTATATTTATTTACTTACCATAAACAACACAGTAGTCCACGGACAGATGCAGCAAGGCGGTGAGCGAGGGGGCGCGGCAGAACACGTTGTTGCGCGCGCACGCCAGCGCACACGCACGCAGCACCGCCCTACTGCACGCCTGGCCTTCCAGCGCCAGGCAGATTTGTTCCTACAGAGAGACACGAGTTAGTGTGAGTGAGTGAGAGAGACAGAGAACGTGGTGACGCACGCTCTCAAAGACACATCATTTTGACCAGTCTGCAACACAGATCTTTTCATATAAGTTTAGAAACACACTTAAATAATCACCACCTTCTCTTACCTTAAGGTCCATAATAGCTTGCGCGGGGCTCTCTAGCGCGTCGAGGTTACAGGTCACCAAGTCTATGGCATCCGAGGTACTCGTGACCCCCACGCCCACGCTCTCCAAGTTGTGAATCTCACTCTCTATGTCTTTGCAGAGGATGTCTGTGAATGAAAGTTTTAATTTATAGTTTTTTATCACTTATTTCATATAGAACTATTTCTGATACATAATTGTTTGTAATAAATGTTGATTTGTATCACTTGAGTAACTTATATTGAAACCTAAGGTTGACTGTGTGTGTCTACTGAGAACCACAGTCTGCAGGTCCCTTACGTCTGTGGGTTTCCTACTGAAGATTGACCTTCTACACGTCCCATATTTGGTAAGAACTACATTTTGTGTGTCGCCTACTAAGATGTACTGAGGAGATCTACCATCTGCATTTCTACATCTACATTTTCTACTTTTGTATTTCTACATTTTCTACTAAGATCTATTATCTTCGCGTCCTTGATCAGTTTTCCAAGCGTCGCTTACTGTTGCGGCAATCGGTAACCCACCGGTGGCTCCCCAGTGCTGCTCCAGCCAGCGCGCGAGGCGGCGAGCGCAAGCGGCGGCGGCGACGGCCCTGAGCGGCGCGGGCGCGGCCGGCAGCAGAGCGCCCAGCGCCGCCGCCGCGCGCTGCGCCACGAGCGCGCGGGACGACCGCAGCGCGCCCGCCCGCAGCGCCGACAGCTGCGACGAGTAGTGCGCGCGCACGCACGCCAACAGGCCGGACTGGAAGGAACCGCCGCTTTCATTATCTTTCTCTATACTGGAAAGTAGTTTTTATTTTTAATGTGTCAATTATGACAACAGTCTATATCCATACATTGGACTGAACTGTAGGTTTTACTCACTAGCTAGTTACTAGACAACAAAACAAAACAAACATATTTATAAAAGGCACAGAAATATTCAGCATAACTTTTTAAGGTATTTTTCTGTTCCAAATGGGCACCAAAACTACTTACATATTATATATAACTTTTAGTGACGTCATACACACCCTATCCTGTTCCTTCCACCCTGCTACCAGGCTAGCGGCACCGAGTCTCGCTTTCTTCCGAGCCTCCACCAGAGTACTGGATGTGAGTTCCTTGACTGCTGCCGAAGTAACTCTCTCGGTGACGAGCTCCAACACTCTACGAGTAGAAGATGGTTGGCTCTTAATCAGTTCTTCCTCTAGACGCATCTGAAGTAGAAATTGTAAAAAAAATTACTAATATAAAAATACTGGATTATTATTCTCTGCTTGGATGCACTTATCTCTAGAAGTAATAATAATCTCCAGTAACATTTTAAGAATTGTATTATTATTTCATAGCCTTATAGAGTATTAGTATAAGCTTTATAACAACACACTACAACTCTGGCGACCCATATTAGAAAGTTACTTTAAAAAAATAAATACATAGTAGTATTATGTATTAAAAATAACTCACCTGTAACTCTTTTTCCTTGTTTCTAATCCGATCTTCAGTATTCAGACTCAAACTAACCGGAGTTATGTGTCTGAAGCTACCACCTGGATTGGATTCCTGGTTCACTCGAGATGTACTCAACAGAACACTTAGATCCTTTAAATATGGACACAACTCTTGTAAGACTGTTTCTTCAACATCAAAGTCGCAGTCTCTAACATTTACACTTAATTCACTTTTATTATACAACACTTCTTGGGGAAAATGGGGTAAATCGAACAACCAGCCTAAATTGAGCTTCAGATATATCACTGTGTTCTTCTTGTGAGTGGTGAAATTAATTTTTTTGTATATATCATATAATATATTCAATAGGTTCTGGTAGTACTTGAGGCGGAGTGTCGTGTAGTCCAGCAGAGACAGGTACTGGATGATCCATGGCAGTGTTATGGCGAGACGTCTATTATTATTTGCACTGAGCAGTATCCCCTGTATGTCCAGTCCTGGTTGACTCTGTAAGTGCAATTTATATAATCATTTCTGTTTTTTTATTTTAAGAATTGTGTAACCTCCCATAACATTTTAGTATATTATATTTTAGTATAGTAATTAACTTTCTTTTAGTAATATTTAATTAAAAACCTCATTTTATGACGTTTCTTAAAGTCGGCTATATAACAATAAGATACAACTTTTGCAACTGATACTAGAATGTCTTAAAAAAATGCAATAGTATATCTGAACTAATATTATGCGTAATCCCATCTGTAGTCGACGCGGAAAAAAAATGTTAGTTTATTATATAAAAGTATTTATAATTTTATATGAAACTAGTATTAATACTTACATAATTTCTCAAAGCAATATTATTTTCCAATACTTTCTCCTTGGGTATTGTAAATATCTCCTCTGTCTGACTATTTAAATTAACTACACCCGTTTTGAGTAAAAGGTCTATAGGTTTCTGAGTGTAGGGCAACGATGTTAGATATCCTAGGAATTTCGCCAGTAGACCTAGTTTTTTGGAGAGCTGTAGAAATTCTTTGGAGACGTCCGAACCATTAGCTGAAAAAAAAGAATGAATATTAATTAACTACTTCACTCTATAGTATAAAATTAATCGTCAACAACTTATTTTTCTAGCAAACATTTTAACTTTTGATGTAAATAAGTAATGCATTATAATGACATACAAGAATGGAACCTGTGACTATGATATCGTCACTCTGGAAACTGTGCTATCATGTCAGTGCCCGTCTTGATGATTTGATCATTCTATATAATAATTTTATTGACAATATGATGTTTAATTGAAATGTTATTCACTCACAAGCCTCTCCAATGGAAGCAGCATCCAAGGCAATGATCTCAGTAGCGAGAGCGTGTTTCAGATGTACCCTGAAGCATTCGTTGTCAGCGCACATTATAAAGTCTCTGGAAATTAAAATATTATTTTAGTTTTTATTTAACTTTAAAAAAGTAAAAGATTTTTTTTTTAATATTCAAATAGTCTATCTGAAGTTTATTGACTGACTCAATAGTACCTGTCATAGATCCACCCATATTATGGATTGAGTCCTTCCGTTACAGCTGCGTTTCGTACCAAGAGTGAGAGAGTAGGAGAGGTAGAGATGTAAGATATAAGAAACATGAAGAGGAAGGGAGTGTGTTTGAGCATTCGACTGTCAGAAAGACTCACTCACTCTCGGAAGGAAACATTTTAAAACAGTCAATTTAAATCGCTCTTCTTTAAGTGCGGTAGTAGGGTCAAGCTCCACAGACTCCAATCACCGTAGGTGGAAAATATAGCTACAGTAAAAATATATTAAAATGATAATAAATGAATACATACTTGTAGAACACCTCCTCGTCCGTGAAGTGCGGTGGTCGCTGCGTGTCTCCGGAGGGACGCGTGAGGCGCATGCGCAGCTTACTCAGCTTGGACTCCTAGATACAACATATCCATGTAGTGCTTTTATTACCAACGAGAAGACCTTATGGTAAAGCGATACGGTCTCTGCGACGAATGGGGTGCTGCGGATGTTTTACCACCCTCACGGGACGGGAAGAGGCGAAGAGATGAAAGGAAAATGAGGAATTTAAAAGCAACACTAGACAACTCCGGCTTAAGGTATCCAACATTATACAAGTTACGTTTAAAAACCGGTGATAGCTTCAACGTAAGGGTGCCGACCTGCAGGTCGTAGAATCCTTTCGAGCAAGGCTACAGAGGGCCCGCTCACCGGTAAATCGGAAAGCGCTTCCTATCCAAATGTATCTGAAGCGCTGCGTGTCGTACCCGTTCGAGCGGTGCGTCCAGCAGCAGGCGCGCCAGCAGCGCGGCGAGGTGCTTGTGGTTGGCGGCGCCGGGCCCGGCCGCCAGCAGCGTGCGCACGCGCGCTCGCAGCCCGCCCGCGCCGCCGCCCGCGCCGCCGCCCGCGCCCGCACCCGCGCCGGGCTCGCGGTACCATCTGCACACGGCACGCTTAGGTTAAGGGCTCCAGGGTACATTATATTTCTCATTAAATTGCCTTAAGTGCACCTCCAATTTTTTTAACCGTCAAACTAAAATACATTAAATAAAAATACGATCAAAAAGCAAAACCGACTCTGGACTTGAATGAGGGACGTTTTTATTATAATAAAAATCTTTTAGTAATATACTTCGACGATCGAACTTGTTTAAATAGTACGCGGTTTAAATCATAATAAATGTAATAAACTTCCTTACCTTAAAATTTCATAAAACATGTCCCTCTGTTTTTTGAAATTTTGAAAACTTAATATGGACGGAAAGTTTTCTGCGTTGTCAGTCTCCTGATTGAAACATATTATGCCGTTGGAGCACCTGTTCCGAGTCACGGTCTTAGATTTATCCTGGGACTCGGCTTCACATTTCAAACCGTACGAGTTTAGTAGAAACTTGGCCAAATCGGGAAAAAAACTTCTAACTTTCTTGTTTTCCCCCAGAATTTTTAGGGAATTTTTGTCCAGAATGACTTCCAGGATCGCTCTGAGATTCCATAGTGATTTAACGGCGAAATATGTACTATTATGTATGTTTTTCAATATATTATCCGCTAAATTGCTCTCCACTAGTGATACTGTCTTTTGATCCTCCTCGGATTGTTTAGATAAAAGTATCGTTATAAGAAAATATATTTCTGTATTAATACTTAAAATTAAATTATTTTTTAATAAAACGTCGTATATGTCGACTAATATATCGATTTTGTCTTTAAAATCTATTTTATTTCCGTCCGCCTCGATATATGTCAAGGTAAGTTCCTCTTTTTGTAATATTTTTAGTTGCGGTGTCGTTACTTTTGGTGTTGAAGTCGTGTTAAGGACGTTGAACTTTTCCATCAGCTTGTGCCTCTCCTGCTTTAAAAGATTTCTCTCGGCGTCAAACGAGTTCGAACATTCCCGCGGTTGTAATTTCGGTTTGAAGGCCAGATTCTCTTCCAATGCGAGTGGCGACATTTGCTGAAAGTGCTCCGAAGTGAAACTATTCAATGAATAACTCTTCTTATTTGTATCGATGTTCGTCGGTTTTATTCTACGTCTCTCAGACTTCAAAGAACTAGATTTCCTGGCTCCGATCTCGGGAAACATTTCAGAATTACTCAAATCCAAGTCCAATTTGGGATCGCTGTCATCATTGGAAGTGTTCTTAGATCGTTTCTTTTTACTACTTTTTGTCTGGATGTTAACTAAGTAATCGCCTAAGCTGACGTTTTTATCTTGAGACCTTGAATGTCTTCCCACTCTTGGAGTATCGCACCTTTCGTATTCTTTGAAAGATCGCGACTGTGGAGTTACTGGACTGGTTGGTGAATTTTGATAATCCTTGAACCCGTTCTTCATTGGTGTACTGGATAATAACAGCCTATCAATCCCTGTACTCAGTCTGGATTCATCTGATGAATTGTTTTCTTTTGTCTTGTCATCAGAGAAAAGCTTCGTTTTAACTCGTCTGCCACTCTTCTTGCGATCTCTATTCGGTGATTCCTGAGTTTTACGTTCAGATTTGACACAAATGCTGTCATTTGATTTGTCATTGTCACAGGTTGGGTCACTAATTGATCTGTGATGTTTCCTTTGGCTTTTTTCTGGAGTGCCTTGTAATGGAATAGGCAAGGTGTTTGTGTTTGTTTGTAAAATACTGGAATTTAAAATATACAATTAAAATATTACAGTAATAATGATAGGTTTAAAAATGACGAATATGTTTTAATTTAATTAAATATTTTGCTACTTGTAATATATGTAGCAAGCAACTGCATCTGCCTTTCAGTGAAAAAATAGAAAATATTACTCAATGAAAAATATCTTATACATGTTAACTTTAAAAATTAACTAAAATTTATTAATTTATTAGTTTTGTATTGTATAACAGACAATTTCATTGACACGGAAATGAGAAGCATTTACCCAAAAAAAAAAGTTGTTGATCTCAACAATAACATATTACTATATTGATTACTATTAAAATTAGTCCACAAATTTTGGCATGGTATGCTAACAAGAGTACAGTGAGTATGTTACTATGTGAGTTAAACCTAAGAAAGTGACCAAGAGTAGTATTTTCGAATACCCCCCCTTACCACTGAAACGTCACATACATTCATAAGATGAAAACATACATTCATAAAATGAAAAGAAATGTTTTTCCATCTTGAAGTGATACAGTGTTACAAGATTTTTTTTTTAATGGAATATGTATAATGTTAAGTATTCATTTTAAATAATATAAGTTTCATAAAAAATATTTTACATTAACAGCTGATGGCATTCTACAACTGTCAGATGGTATTTATCAGACAAATACATTAATTGTGTGTACGGAAATCATATTTATTTTATATTTTTATATTTGACCCGTTACTATCTTCAAATATAATGTTACTGAAAAGTTGTTTTAAGAAATATACTAAAAATATCTCAACAATACTAAATGTTAGATTCAATAAACATGAAAAACATAATTATTTTGAAGATTACATAAATCAAACAAGTAAATCATTAAATTAAAATAAATAAAATAAACCAAAAATTTAATAAAATATTTTGGTTAGAGGATGAACAGTTTTGACTTGTAAATGTATAATTATTTTTTTTAACAATAGTTTATATTTTTTTTTAATAAAACAATAATATTCTTCAATAAAATAATTAGAAATGAATATAATAATTAGAATATGTCATAACAACAGTTTCTATGGTAAATATTGATGAGTAAGAAAGTTTTGAGTTTTAGATAAATGTGCATACCTTTCAGTCTGTTCTCGGAGATACGATAAGAAATAAGCCACAAATTCATTTCTATTGGAGCACAATAATATACAGTCCTCTGGCTCGGCCTGAAAGTAAATAAAATTTAATATTTTGTGTCAGAATATATTAAGTTACTTGAAATTCTAGGTTATGTACCTCAATTGGCTCGTCATTTAACCATTTGAATAATAAATCATATTCCAATTTTCCGGAAAGAGCACTTTCGATTATTGTTTCGGGCATTTTTTCACAATATACAAAATAGAAAAAAAAATAAATCGATTTTCAGCTGCGCGGTAAATAATCTTTTTACCGCCATGACAGATGACACGACTTATTTTTATCTGTGGCATCTACAATTATCATTCTATCTATTATTGTTCTAAAATTTTGCGAAATAAAAGTGTGTAATCTGTTTCTAGAAATTTGAATAAAAAAATTATCCATGCTATGACCTGTGAATTTAAGACAAGCCGTGAACGTGCAATGCGATTGGATCTGATGCGAGTCATTGAGTTGAAATTTTTCTCGCCTGTGTAAATGTATGCATATTGACTAAATCAATGAATTTGTTGATATAACTAATATGTCTAAAGAATGAATTACTTCTTTATGTTGCATTGAATACTAGTCAAAATCATATTTTTTGTCGACCAATTTAAAGTTCAGTTTAGGTTTTATATTTTTAATAAACATAATCTTAATCATGTACCTGAGAACAGCGTACGACCGAACTAAAAAAGAACTGAATTCAAATTTAATCAAGAAATAAAATTTGTGAAATCCACATTAAAAATATTATTAAAACTACAGTCAGAAAACAAGAATCTAAATTGAAAATACCAGGAAATAAAAAGTAAGGGAAACATAAAAATCATAAAATTGTCCAATCATAATAATTTGGCAAAATAGTGACGTCAAAACTCTCTTATGTCAAAGTTACTTATCAGTTATCATTTATTCGTATTTTAAATGTAAATATGACTGAAAAACATTATAAAAATGACTGAAATATTCATTATCGATAATATTTGCCGCTGTTGTCATGCCCAGGGTACATTTAAGAGTCTTAGTGAAACGTATTCGACTGAAGGCCGCCAAGAAATTTATTACAACATCCTACAAGAAGCATTAAATATAGAAGTACTTATCGTTTCAGTGGACATCTCCTGTGCTTAGATTGAATATCTTAAAATTATATATTACATTAATAAATCGACTTATACCCGTACAACTTTTTTTATAAGACATAAGTTGAAAAGCATTAGTTTTATATAAAGTAAAAAAAATTGAAATCTTGTAAACTATTCTAATTGCTAAAGTAAATTTAAAATCTTAAAATGTTCTTTACTGTTAAAAGATGATGTAGTAAAGATGTTTTCTGTTAGCATTGTATGGGGCATAAATAAATTATAACCCATCATGCTACACCTATGCACATTACCAGGTCACATATAAAAGTTAAATATAATAATAAAAAATGTATTAATTATACGATTGTAGATAAAACCTATAGCAACAATGGGTGGATTTTCTATTTGCCATATTTGCATACCAAGGTTACTTGCTGCTGATGAGTTCAGACAGCAGGTGCTAACCTGTGAGAGAGCTATTAACAAGTATTATAATGATAACAAAGGTAAAAAGAACTTAACAATAATGTATACTATAATTATAATACTTGTATTAGTTTTGTAATTGGTGATCTTTATTTGTTTTAGATGGAATCATAAATAGAGAAATAAAAGAAGAAATTGAATTACAAGATGGTAAGAAGCCTTGAATATTTTTTTTAAGTGCAGCTAATTTATTGGATTTTTATAATAAACAATATTACAATTAATCAGTGATCTCCGATTGTATGTTTTCTTTTCACTGTTGTGTTAGGTCACAATGATGAAAAAAAAACATAAAATAACCTCTAAAATCTGCAATTTTTATTAACATTTTTTCATAAATGCCTTCAATAGTGTATTTTTTTTTCAGACACAGGAACATGTATAGAGGATGAAAAAAATGAAGAATATGATAAAGTATATGAAAATGGTAGCTATTATTATTTTCTGAATTAGTAAATAACTAATGAAATCACTCTTGTAACCTTTGATGTCTTAGTTCATACACAATACTATTTGTGTGTAACTGTACCTTCATTGAGATTAATAATATTATATATTTTTTAAATTTTATTATAATTTGGGTTTTACTCAGGAATCAAACCCATAGATAAAGAATAAAAGATTATAGAGCCAAAGTCAAGTTCAAGATAGATATATTTTTAAGTATCTGCCATGTATTAATTTTTTGTCTGTTTAAATAGTTGTTTTTTTTTGTGTTGGACTTAACACTAGGAATAGTTATATTATTAATATAAAAAGCAATCTAATGTTTTAATTGTTTTTTAGATGAATGTAGTAATGGAGATGTGGATGATAAACCATTATCTACTTTCAGAAGTTTTGAAGTTGAGGTGACTATACATAAAACAGGTATAGTTTTATACTATTTTTATAATTAAATAATATTTTTGTGTAATTGACAGTTTACTAAACTAAAAAACACTGTCATAATTTTTAATTATTATTAAAATCTTGTATTATTCTAAATAAAAAACACAAGTCTCCATTAAAAAGAGTATAAAAATATTATTTAAGAGTAGTTTGGTTTAAATATGTGCAAATGCAACATTATAAATGTTTTTTTTTATAACTGTTATTGAATTTGTTGTTTATTTTTAAATAAACGCTGGTAAGTATTTATTTTATACCTACCTTATACAGGATTGTACTAGCTATCTATCTTTCCATTTAATGTAATGTTGTCACCACTGATAATATATATTTTTACAGATAAATATATAAACAAAACACAGAAAACGAAAATAAAAAAATTCTGTTGTGATATATGTGACAAGAGATTTTCTTACAATGGCTCTCTGGAAGTACACAAGAAGACTCACAGCGGTGAAAAATCGTTCCTATGTAGACTATGTGATAGTAAATTTACTTTAAATAAAGAATTAATAAAACACATCAACTCTCGACACTCACTCGACGGGTCGTTTCCGTGTAAATTTTGCTCAAAACACTTAGAAAATGCTCGCTCATTAAAAAATCATATGACTATACATTTTAATGAAAAATTTACGTGCACGCATTGTAATAAAGAGTTCCAGAGAAAAAAAGGTTTGAAGGAACATTTAAAGATACATACGGGTGAGAAAAACTACTCTTGCACGCTGTGTGATAAGGCCTTCTGTCATAATCAAACACTTAAATCACACATGTTAACACACACAGGCGAGAGGCCGTACGTCTGTGACATATGTGGACGAAGATTTCCTCAACGAACACATTTAAAACGACACATCTTCCTAATACACACAGGTGTAAAGCCCCATACGTGTAAAGTGTGCAACAAACAGTTCTCGAGCAAGAGTTACTTGTCTATACACCAAAGGACACACACGGGTGAACGACCGTACTCTTGTGATGTTTGTAAGAAAGATTTCACGGCATATACGACATTGAAAGTACACATGCGAGTGCATACAGGTTTAAAACCGTATGTGTGCACGTTTTGTAACCGCCAATTCGCTCAATTAGCTAGTTTTAAGCTTCACGAAAGAACTCATACCGGGGAACGACCGTATTCGTGTAAGGTGTGCAAAAAATCGTTTTCAGATAACGGCTATTTGAAGATACATATGCGTGTACACACAGGAGAAAAACCGTTTTGCTGTGAGGTATGTAAACGATCGTTCAGAGAGACGGGTCAGTTAAAAAGACACATGAGAGTACACACTGGCATAAAACCGTATACATGTAAGATATGTAATAAACAGATTGGTAATCTATCGAAGCATATGCGTGTACACACAGACGAGCGACCGTTTAACTGTAATATTTGCAACAAACAATTCTCTATTAACGGCAATTTGAAGCTGCATATGCGTATACACACGGGCGAGAAGCCGTTCAGCTGCGAAGTGTGTAACAGCCACTTTACACAAAGCAGTGGCTTAAAAAGACATAGGTGTACCCACGTGAAGGCAGACTGATATGTTTATACTCTGTGACATTTAATAATATGTTCCTATTAATTTAGGACAACAACCTCTTTATACGCTAATGTGTGAAAATTTTCAATAATGTTGATGCTGAAGTTTAATTTGCGATCTACTCAACTCAAACTCAAACAGACAA
This sequence comes from Dircenna loreta, assembly GCA_963555665.1. NCBI lineage: Eukaryota > Metazoa > Arthropoda > Insecta > Lepidoptera > Nymphalidae > Dircenna > Dircenna loreta. The sequence continues at coordinate 7,200,590 of OY743088.1, read as the reverse complement.
TAAACAACACCTCATGTGTTACATGTACCATTAATACAAAATATATTATTTTGATTTATCATGTTTTGTAAGTGAATGTACTCTAGCTAATAGTAGGTACTATCTTTTTCTATTGATCTTTTCATTGAATGTAACATTGTTTGTTCCACAATGATTATACATTTATAGATATGTAATTAATGTATTACATGGCTATAGATTTTTTTCCATGTAAGTAAACTTTAATGAAGTATCTCAACTCAGTATTATTGTGTGCTTAGTTTAACATATTGGTAAGAAAAATAAAATTTAATATATTTGCTATTTCCTTTCATTTAATGCCTGTATTAAAAAAAAATAACACATGTAGTAAAAGCATATCGTCAAAATAGAATACTCGTAAGTTCTAAAATTTTATATCTTTTGTCCAGTGAGCTGTTTTAAAAAGTCGATAATTAAGTAAACTGTTAGCCCTGTGCGATGTCCTAAAACGAATTTACCAAATGAAATTTAAAAAGTAACGATTATTGTTCGGTTATACATATATTTGCTTGTTTTTGATAGATTTGATATTACAATAGAAATCTATATATAATGTTAGTAAAACAAAGAATAAATGGCTTTTACAGCAAGAAATTTATGAAATTCGATGCAGTAGGTATATGTTAAATGTTTCACTTTTTAATCACTGCGGATAGTGGAGTGCTTGGGGAGTTTGACCTCGGACTCCAATTACTGTCAATGTATTAATGTGAGACCTTCTACATTATGTTTTATACATAAATTACTAAATCGTTAACCAATTTTTTTTATTTGCTTTTTTGTTTTTCTTAATTTGACACTAATTTCAAGAAATTGACAATTTTTCCATTTTAAATCAAAATATTTTTATAAAATATTCATAATTTAAGTAAAATACATCTTAGAGAACATCTTTCATAGTTACGTAGTATTTGATGGTTATAAAAAAAAAATATAAAATTAATGGAAAGAAACCGTCGTGCACTCAAAAATACATGTGCAGATGTCGAATTTAATGAAAATACGCCCCTCAAAATTGGCCAAGAGAAATTTCTTTCAAATAGTAAAAATAAAAGCAGACTCATAGACATGCTGAGGAAGAAACTATCTAACAATAATATTTTTACATGTCAAGCGGAAAGTGATGCGGACAGATTGATTGTTGAAACAGCAATTAATTTACAGTCAAAAAATGTTACTGTAGTTTCTGAAGACATTGATGTACTAGTTCTATTAACTGCACTAACTCCAAACGACCGTGAAATTTATTTTCAAAAGCACCTCGAGGAAATTTTGTACAGAATTTTTTTTCATCAAAAAGCTTAGAAAATACATTACCGAAATGTGAAGAGCATATTCTTTTCCTACACGCTTTCACTGGTAGCGATATAACGTTTGCTTTTTTTCAATAGAGGCAAAAACAAGTTCGCTAAAAATTTCGAAATATGCAAGAGTTTACATGGGGCTGCTGAAGTAATTAAAAATGTTGATGCAGATCCTGACAGAATTTTTGTAGCTGGCGTTGCATGTATTTTGGAATTATACAGTGCTCCCAAAAAAGTCCAAGATTTGAATATATTGAGGTTTAATTCTTTTCTAAAGGGTACAGCCAAAAAAACCGGTGTTCAATTGGCATCTCTACCACCTGCTTCTGATGCAGCGTTTGAACATTTGAAAAGAGTATATTTACAAGTGCAGATATGGTTAGGTAATAATATTTCTTTTATAAATTGGGGTTGGAGGTACGTTTCTGATAAACTTAAACCAATACTGATGAAACAATCGCCATCCAGATAGTTTACTAAAAATGTTATTTTGTAATTGTAAAAAAGGATGTGGTAATGCTTGCGGATGTCGAAAAAGTGGTTCATACTGCACTTCAGCGTGTTCACAGTGCAATGGCGATACTTGTTTTAATACATCTCCTGTCTTAAAAATAACTGAAGTAGAAGAAAGTGACGAAAACGGAATAATTGAAGTTTAATCATTTTTAAGCATGTATGAGATGCGAACTAAATAAAAAAAAATTATAAACTTTTTTTGTTACAATTATTGTTTCATACTATTACTCTTTAATATTATATGATAGAAATGTATTTATAACACGATTTTTACACTGCATTACTTAGTTAAGTTCGTAATGTATTATATTATATGCCTTAATTTATTTATTTTATTATTAAATAAAAAGCAACGATTTTTAATTGGTAAACACTTTAATATACCTTATCAACAATACAATCTAACAGGTTTCATAATAATTCGTTGACAGTAATTGGATTCCGAGCTTTTTCTATTCTAGATGCTTAAGGCACTCTACTAGAATATAAATTTAGTGTTTATAGTTAGGTGAAGATGTAACTGTCCTAATTTTTTTTTTTTAAAACATGTCATTGTATGGTGACGTAGGATACATTTATAAAGATAGCTAGTTTTAACATTACCGTGTTGCTTTGCGCAATTCTTTTACAATGTATACTCCGGAAAACACTCAAATGTTAAGTAATGAATGGGTCTTCTTGGTAATAATTTATTTAAAATTTGGCACTTGATAATCTTTGAATACACAAATAGTTGAGGTTTTGTTAAGTGGATTGGTATCACCAGTACACAAAACCTCAACTATTTGTTTATGTATACGTATTTGTTTGAACTCGGCACACTTCAATAACACAATAATTAACTTACCTCATATCATATCATTTTTTCGTACGCCAGCGCTATTGTGGTAAGTATTAGAAAGTTTATTTTAGCATAAAGTTGGAAACGTTTTCAACTTTCGACCATATAAAATGATATTCCTTCTCTATAACCTCCATAACTGTATTGTCAAGAATAAATTTTAGATAGCATACAATTTTAAGAAAGAGAGACAACTTTGCAGCTAAAGATGTTTGCCTGTACTACGTTTGATCTCAATGGAACGAATAAAAATTGATTAAATTCAATATTAAAATAAAACAAGTTCTCAATTTGCAGAAATACATTTTACGCTCTACTAGTGGGTGCACGTTTCCGGCTTAGTAAAAAGAGGCCATCGTGGTAGGGATTCATAAACCGGGCAAACCGGGGAATCCCCCAGTAGTTACCGTCATTAGTTACTTAGGGAAAGTATGTGAGAGCATCATCCTCCGTAGACGCAAAGCAGAAGTCTAAAGACTAAACATCATTCAAGCTAAGCGAACCATTCAAGTATCCACCCGGTACAACGCCTCACCTAGCATATTTTGTTTGGGGCTACTGCTAGGGCTTTTCTACAGCTTCTTTGAGTTACGAGGGTCACCGGAACCAACTGGTGGTTAAGACCCCGACTATTTGAACTAAGGCATTAATTCTGGGGGCCTTTTAGGCCAGCCTTTTCAAAGATGGGTCTCAGCATTCACCCACTCCCCCGGAGACGCTGTAATAGCCAGTAAAGTTAACAGAAGAAATTAACAAGCTGTATGACGGCTATCTCGGAACATCACTTCTCTACGTTCATGCTTGTTGTAAATTCAGTACTAATGAGTCTTCTAACTTAAAGCATAAGGGTTATATTTGAACAGTATTTCTCTCTTAAAAGCAGATTTGTTTGTGGCTGTCAAAATGAATATGTGAAAAATGTAAATTGAGGCTTTAAAAAACAAAAAATCGAAGTTTTTGAAGAAGCTCAGATTCTAGTTCCTATTATTTAAATTAATTTTCTATTTTAAAATTATTTCTAAATTTTTAGATAAGGGCTCCTTTTAAAAATATGTACTTCTAGTCGAAGCAATAATTTAACAAATTCAGCTTGTTACTTTAAACGTACTTTTGTACTTATTGTAATAAGCAGCCTTTAGCAAAGGCTTATATTTTGTATATGTTGTCAAGCTTATTTTCGTCTGTCTTTATATCAAATCAAATTGTCAATACTCAGTTGTCAGTTCAGTATCAAACAACAAGTACAACAGTCAAGTCACGGAAATCAAAACTCAACAGCTATTAAATACAAACTAAAATCGTTAATTATATAAAAAATATGTCGGAAACTCAAACGATGCATTTATCGAGCCTGAAATATATTTGTCGCTGTTGTCATTCAGATGGCAATTTTTATTCTCTCAAAAAACCTTACAAATTTAGAGGGAAAGTAGAAGTGTATTGTCGAATGTTGATTGAAGCATTTGGTATCCTTGTGAGTTTATCATATATTTTATTCTAAAATTGTTATTTCCTAAATTAAATTAGCTACTTAGCTTATTTTAGTCAATGGCCAATTTAAATACCATTTATATTATTTACTTATTTATAACACAACACATACTCATGATTTATGAGAATCAAAATCAGACAGTTACTTTGATCAACGAAATTCTCATACACACCTAACATTGGAAAATCTACATATATATAATCCTTTCTGCTATTATAATATATAAATAACATACCCTTAATTGTCATGCCGTACCTGGTACAACTGACTTTGTTTTGATGAATCGTTGGCTTAATGTTAAACTTAATACATTGATATGATCCATAACTTATTTTTTTATATGATGGTGTGTCTGGTTGTTTAACAGTGTCAGTAAAATAAACTTACAATGAACAGGGTTTTAAATCTTAAAGACCTTAAAGGTGTATATCCTTCCAGTAACTACAGCCTTTTATCATCAATATACATTGTATATCTTGACAGTAGTCAGATTGTTCTCTATTAATTATCAAACTTCTTCTATTTGAATTAGGGATAACATTAAGACTTACACATTAACTATACATACACATCCATTTCTAGATCAGTCCTCCAACAGTAGAAGCAAGTTATACAATCTGTAATTACTGTATCAAAAGACTGAGGGACTCCACCTCATTCAAGAATCAAGTAGAAGCTTGTGAGGAAAAATTCAGCCGGTACAGTAAGTTTCTCAAACAAATTTGTGATATTTTTGTCTTATTAATATTATATTTAATTACTAACTTGTACAATACATTTTTCTCACCATTTAAATGGTTTGTAAACTAATAAGTACTTAAAAACATTAAAAAACTATTAAAATAGAAACTAATAAACATTCAGTTTGGGAGCTTGAGAAAGTTGATATTATAAATATTTAACCCATAGGTAAATTATTTTCAAAACCTGTGGCAGCAAATGATGATGACGTCGAAACTATGGTTGAAATTAAGAAAGATTCTTTTAACAACTTAGATCGTGAAACCGTAATCGTCGATGATGATGTTGGAAAAGAAGGTGATGCGATAAAAAACGAAAATGTTACTGTCACAAATATAGACGATGGATTCAGTAGTGGTGATGAAGTACAAGATCTCGATGTTGAAGACAGTGAGCTTGATACTGTAGAATGTGCAAATGCATGCAATATTGAACTTGGAAATGTAGATAAAAATAAAGTGGAAAATCTAGTTAGTAATGACTTAAAAAATGCAGAAATTGCTCTAGGTTTGTATTTGACTTATTTTCTTTATTAAATATGATCCTTTTATGGACAACATCAAGATTGACTAAAGATTTATCAAATTATGTATAGATATTTATAGATCAAAATAGGCTAAAGCGTGATACGTCAGCTAGAGACAGGTACTTCAAATGATTATCTTGCTTATTTTGAACCAAAAAAGTCCGTTCTTTGTATTTGTATGTAGAATGTACTGATAAACATATTGGAGTATGTGTTCAAAAAGGATTTAAGACTTAATGTTGGTAAATTGAAGTGTATAATTAAATATATACTTTTCTTAATAGATCCTTTAAAGAAACATTCGACTAAAAATGAAAACATATTCGGCTGCGTTTTGTGTCCAAAAAGGTTTATTTCGAAAGATTTATACAAGTTACATATTAAATGACATAGGAACAAGAAGTACAAATGCAATGTTTGTGGACATTCTTTTCTAGGCCTTACAAGATTAAAAAAACATTCCAGAACCATACATAATAAGCTGATAAGCTTTGATAAAGACACATACACAGATAAAGGTGAGTTCACATACACGATATCTGCCACAGACATTGCGGTCGTTCAATTATCAAATTTACGGAAATTATGAATGAGACGACACTTTTGCCTTACATAGAATTACTTATAGAATTAATGTTTAATAATGACAAATGGTCATTTATAATTTAACATTAATTCTATGATAATTTCGTAGCCTTCCTGCCTCCTTTGTCTCAGTTGGCCAAATTTATATGTACCATTTGTGATGTCACATTTTTCTTACCTATTATTTATAATTTATTATATTGATGAATCTTTAGTATATGATTTAGTCTCCCTTTATGTGTGACGTCATTTATGGACTTAAAGATTTAATGCTTAACTTTCAAATGTCCTAGATTACCTACACTATCTTTTGTATAAATAATTGCTTATCAGATACCACAAGGCAAAAGTGTCATCTCGGAACGATATACATTTCATAAAGATTTTTTATCACATATAATACATCCACTATTTCTTTAATGGTATTGTAATCAAATATCCATATCTTTCCTTTATTATCACTAATTTCCTCTAATTTAGAAGACATGAAACATGCATAAACAAAATATAGAAAGTACAGTTTTTCATAACAGACAAACAAGAATATCTAAATTGTCTGTGGTACCGAAGTTAATCAAGAAAATTATTTACTATATACTGTATCCGTTGTTAAGACCTTTACTTATTCTTACTTACTTACCTAACAATATTGATTTTTTAAAAAACGCTCTATTTACTGAAACCTTTGTTTATTATAAATATTCGAGTCAGTGGGCATACATGGTGATTGTTTAGATGATAAGAGAGTATTATGATTACTACTTAGATGAAAGAATCCTATCTACGAGATAGAATTCAGGCTGTGGTCGTTACGGATTACACTTATAGTTTTGTTCCAAATCTCATCTGGAGTTCCCCAAGGCTCCAATCTTGGTCTTCTTTTATTTTAAGTGTTTATTGACGACTATTTTAACTGATGTTTTTAAACTATCGCGACTTGTACACATTTTAAACTAATGTCGTCATCGTGGTCACGGGATGACTGAGCTGGTGCAATTCGGCCAAAACGTCGGGAAATAAAAACGTATTACACCAAAATTATTTTTTATCGCGAAGTAGTCCCCATATTAGTTTAAAATATTTTAACTGAACTGTAATCAGAACTCGTTTATTCTACTTTATTCAGATGACTCTCTCATAATAAATAAATCTCTCATAATCATCTGAATGCAAATAAATGTTGTGTTATAATCTTTGCAAAAAAAAAAATACAATGAATTGTTAATTTAAATTATTACATTTAAATTGTTGAATATAGTCCCTCAGTCGATTCTTATGCACAATAACTCATTTGACCACGACTTATTATTTTATAGTCATATACAAAATACACTTGAAAAAATCGTATAAAATGTTGCTTTTATATTTTAGCAATAATATTTTAAGGGATTTACCTATTGACTTTCATACAAATTTTAAATGAGACGTCATTTGAAAATTTTTAGTGTTTGAAACCCTCAATTCAAAGTACATCAAAGCAATTGAGAATGTCCTATATATAATATTAATAGTCTATCCCTGGAAGGAAGACGAGCACATGGATTATTGTTTTCGTAAAAAAACTGTATTTTTTTACTCATTCCTAGTAGATCATGTAAGTAAATGGTAGTGCATAAGCACTACCATTTACTTACAAATTTACTCAAATATAATATTATGTTATATAATATTATTATATAAATATAATATTATACTTATTAACTTCAAAAGATACATATTTTTGAAATAATCAACATACTGAAGCAATAGAACGTATTTTCCAGTATTTGAAATTTTTTTCTGTAAATTAAATGTTCAAAAAATATCTTGAAATCTAACGTAACGCAAAACTGTATATTTTCAAAATATTTATCCGCACTAAAAATATACAATAAATAAGTATCTGCATAAACTTTAATGCGATTCATGAACACGAGTAGGCCCTGATACAAACCACAAAGATAATCACATCTTTTTTGATATAGATTATTAGGCAGGTGTCATTTATTTATTTACGTGAATCATTGAGCAAAAGCAAATACTTAATAAATTTTTGTAGGTTATTTTATGATGACTTTTATGACGATTTTAGTGTCTCATGGTATTGAAGATCGAGTATTAAGTAGGTAGTCAATAAATAACATATGGCTCTGGGCACTGGATCTGTTTATTAACTAAGTATATTTTGTTCTTAAATCTGTATTTTGTTTTCGCTTTTGACTCTTAGAATTCTTAATGGAAATGGAGTATCATCGAATCAATTCATTTCAAGTAGAAACGTATTTCACATTTTATATATTGGTACGACTGTTAAGCAGTTCCACCTTACATAAAACTTTGTATGAACCAGTAACGTTAATCATTTTAGAAGGGAAAGATCTCACCCCTCTGATTATGATCGAAAGAATATTGTTTTTATCGCGAATATACTATTAGATTTTTAAACATAAATAAAAGACTGATTTGTATAATATACTTAGTATATCTAGCTATTTATTATAATAATAAATTATTTTTCTAATGTTTAAGAACATTTTAATTTAATAATCTTTTTGGCAACCTTTCCTATAAGTACCTGGTATTCGAAAATAAAATTTCTAGTACATAATACAATAAGAGTATGTGTAATAAAACTCTTTTTGTATAAATAGACGTTGTTGGTACATCTAGAACAGAGGTTTGCCAACTTATTTAGTCTACTGCCCACATAGGGATTTTTTTTCTAGCAATGATGTCTTGGTATAAATTTTTTTAAATGATTGGGAAACTTCCCCAAATGTTGGCAGTTATAAAGATCAGACTCGATTATCAATTCCAGCTGTTAGAAAAGAGGTATTATTTCTATCAATCCAGATCCAGAAGTTTCTGGATTGTTAAAAATAATGTTATATTATAATATATATTTATATATTTTCAGATAAGAACCAAGATCAAAATGGTAAACTGTCCAATTACTTAGAATGTAGATTTTGTAAGAAACAAGTCCGCGAATATTCCTATGAACGTCATTTAAAGATACATGTCGGAAAAACGGAATGCATCAAGTGTTGTGAATTATTTGAATCAACTGAGCTCTTGAAAGAACACTCTAAAAAACATAAACATGAGAACATGTTCACTTGTGATTTCTGCAAAAAACGATTTATTAGTAGAAGTACTTTAAAGAGGCATATCGACCTCCATCATATGGGTAAGGGTAGGAAGTTTATGTGTCACGAATGTGGGTTATTTTTCAATGATATAACGAATTTAAAAGCCCATAGCACTACCGTTCACCTGAAACTAAGGATGTTTGAATGTTCAGTATGCCAGAAAAAACTAGCGTCAAAAAAAACATTAAAATTGCACTTGAGGACACACACGGGAGAGCGGCCGTTTGTGTGCGACGAGTGTGGAGACGGATTCACCTGTTTCACGAGATTAAGACTACATAAAAAAAAACACGATGTTATGAAAAAGTACGGCACCAACTACGTTTGTAAAATTTGTCACATGACTTTCCATGGTCAAGGTCTATTAACACATCACGTCAGATCCAAACATCCAGAGTGCTTTCCAATAACCACCAATAGGTACAAACGAAAGTATTTGCCTTGTCCATCGTGCAATAAAGTTTTCTCTCAAAAATTTTCTTTAGACCGCCACATGACAAAACATGGAGTCATTGATAAAGTTTCTTGTAAATTTTGTAATAAAACGTTAGTAGATAAATTTTCACTGTATCGTCACATAAGAAACATTCATAACTCCAAGGAAAAAATTATCAAGGAGAAGGTCCAATGCACTTTGTGCAAACGAAAAGTTCAAGATATCGAGAATCACATGACTGTTCACACAATGAGACCGATGAAATGCGAAACCTGCGGGAAAAATTACCCCGACGCAGTGAATCTCCATCGACATATAATGAATGTTCATCACGATGTCAATAAGATCTTCCAATGTAAAAAATGTGATCGACGCCCGTATTCAAGGAAAGAAAGTTTAAGAAGCCATATTTTGAAAAAGCACGGTAGTGATTTGATAGATGAGTAGAAATAGTTTTCTGAACTAAAATGAAAATAATTGGACTATTTTTGCATTGTTATACCATAAAAACATGTCAATGCTAAGCTGATTGTATTCTATTTACAGTACAATCTAGTTTATGTTAGACTATAATGTTACGTCTAAATCCAACTATGAGACCCAGAATTGTCTCTGTGTATGATCAGGGTATTGGGCAATAAAAAAGGCGCGTAAAAGAATTGAATGTCGAAGCATGATTTTGTTAGTATATTATAGTACAGTTAATTACTTTGATAAAGATAGGTTACTTAATGTTCATTGCTTTATTTTCTGAAATGACCTGTATAAATGTAAGGTATGTCTTAGTTACATTAATGGCGTACCTAGATATTAAAAATAAGCAAAATTTTAAATGCAGTTGAAAGGATTCGTTGAAAAAATCATTCGTCATGCCATAGATAACAATTTATATATTATATATATAAAGCCGTTATAAAGGCCCTACCGTTTCGATAGTTTATGAAAACTTAACAGATATGAGTAGAGGAAGTGAATAATGAGAAATAACAATAATATAGTAATATATATTGTTTATAGTAAATAAAAAAGATAATAGTATCTTAGTATTAACATTGTTTATTAAATTACAACTAGCCTCTAAACTAGACTGTCACTACTGTAGACATTAGACTCCTACGGTGACGTATTTAATATTATTTTTTATATATTATTCTTTATATAGATTCTCTTTATCAGTACAGTCTTAATCGAATTTTTGTCTTTAATACTCCCTTTGGTACTACCACTTTTTTGTGTTATGACGGTACAGTACGGTTATCTCTGTCTACGGAATTGGAACTCCTCATCTCTACCATATATACAACAACAAATAATTTGTCATTGTCAAATAGAAATATATTACAATATTGATGATATTCGTTATGTATTGTTAATTATATATTAAGTTTTGTATGGAATCTATCCCAAATATGTCTGAAATATGGAATTTAAATGAGCTTTGTCGTTGTTGTCATGCTTATGGCACATTCAAATCTCTAAATATCCCAAACATGTTTATGGGAGACCTGGAAATATTTTCGGATATGCTAAAAGAGACTTTCGGCTTTCATGTATGTATTTGGACATTTCTAAGATAGAGTTTCTCTTACAATCTCTAAAATTATTGTATTATAGTTGGTAAACCTGAAAATGAAATTATAATCAATGATGACATTTATTTATTGTTTTACACAAATCCTGCAATGGCAAGCAAAAGCATTCTCATCCAGCTAGTCCTCAAATAAATAGAGAATTTATAAAGGTATTTTTTTTAACTAGAAATTTAAGTAGTTAAGCTAAATGTATTTTTTGTTATTTACTTTATTAATATTTTTGTTAAGGTTTTATATGCACCTTAACAAAAATATGAATAAAGTAAATAACAAAAAATACATTTAGCTTAACTACTTAAATTTCTAGTAAAAAAAATAAAGGATATAAAAATATATGTAAAACCTTTTTAAAACACCAATTTAAGATATAAATAACAAACAATTGTTGCATGTACAAAATATTACCTGTTGATAATCAACCGATTTATTTGATTGTTATTTTGCTTCTAAATTCTTGAGACATAGTTTTGGTAAATATATTTTTTGTAAAATCCAATAAAACTCAGTAATTTGGGATTTTGGGATGGAATCCCAAAATAAAATGTGACATTCAATTATACATGATATTTTGTTGCTAAGAGGACTTTGAATTTATTTTTAAATTTGTTTATTTTTAAATTTCTTACAGTTCCTAACCCAACCTTTGCTCTACAGTCCCTATTAATTTAAAAATGTGCACAATATGTGATGATATTATCATGTTTTTGTAGTCTTGAATTCTCTGACATTATAATTTAATTTCAATAATAAATAATTTCGATTATTTTGCTTACAGCAATTTCTAGCAATACTATAAACTAGTTTGTTCTTAAAACTGATATATTTAATTACAGTTATACAAACCACCACTAGAAGCAAACAACACAATATGTGACAGCTGTGTGACGGAGTTACGAGCAGCTACTCGGTTCAAGAAGCAGGTGCAAGCCTGTGAGAATAACTTTGTAGAGTACTGCAGGAGTTAGTAGATTATTTATGTGTTAATATAATGTGCTCTCTAGTACAATGGTAATGATATTTGGGTGGATATTGTTGTATGTTGATGAACGGGAGTGGTGATAATATAAAATAATGGTAGTATTGCTGTTATGGTAGACACATATATATAGTGGAGATTTTATTAATAGGACTAAATGTAAGTCATTTGAATATCTTAAAATCCTCATATATGAATTCATATATGATTTGACAACTGAAGAAAAGCTACTTTAACTACCAGATTTGATAAAAGAAGAAACTAAAGGAAATTATAAATACATTGGATTAGTTATCTCTAAAAGGAGATCTCTAACAGCTACTCATGAGAGTGATTAAGACTATTTTAATTATTTTTTTTGATATCTGCTTCTAGTTACATATACAGTTGCATACATATTTCTAGATGTTTACTTAAATAAAAAAACAAATAGAGTTTATCAACTCAAATCATTATTATTAAGAAGGCTGAGATTTTTATTACATATTATTATATATTTGTTTGTGGAATGGAAAGGCTGCAAATAAAATAAAACGATAAATCTATGTTTTCTTTCCAATATAATCAGCGCTTAAGTCGAAAACATTTATTTCATCTGTCAATTCATTTTTTACGTTAATATTTCTATTTTTCAAAATGGGTAATAATTGCCTCCTTGATCCCATTGTTGACGACAAATTTCCTTCCCCTCAACTCTTAAAATCTGAAACAAATACAATAGTCACTAGTGGCTAGGTCTGGACCGTAGGGTGGGTAGACCAGTGCTTCAAAGCTAGTGTACAGAACAGCCATTGCTACTCTGCTCTAGTGACCCGGCGCGTTGTCTTGCAAGAGCAACACACACTTGCTAAATTTTCCTCTACGGTATTTCTTGATTTGTCTTAAATTTTTCTACTATTGTGTCGTATTATTCTCTGGTTATTGTGTTACCCTTTTTTTTATCCATTAATACTATTAGTTAGTTTATGAATTAGCGTATAATCCGATATAAGTATGACCTTTCCTTGATTAAAAATTTCATCATCTTTTTTATTTTACAAAAGAGAGCACTTCGAGTTTTATATAATATGGATCCTTGAGAATCCTTTAAAATTGTTTAAAGGATTCTCTACTATACTTACGTTTTCATCTTTATTTCTCAGAAAATATATTAAGAACTGAAAACCAGTTAATATATAAATCGACTTGCATAATATTAACACTATAAAATATAATTAAATAATAGTGCCTCTAAATTTAGCTTTAAGAAAAAAAATATTATTGGCAATGGAATTTGTCTTTAGAATGAAATGGCAAAATTTATAATCAAACTATTGGATAAAAAAATACTTTAAAAGTGTTATATCAAAAGCTCCTTATAAAACTTAAGAACTTTGTTGGAGATAGAGAGACTCGGCAATAATGAATAGTTCTACACATTTTGCTTCACTGTTACTACTTCCAAGATATTTTCTAATAGCTGTGCCGGCGACTTTGTCCGCGTGGAATTTACCAATAAAGTAGAAAGGTTTTTTTCGTTTGAATACTTTTATTGAAAAAATTAATGTAAACACAATATTTGGTGTACATGTTTTTTGGCTAAAACAACAACACTACCTACATTTTTCCTCCCTTTGACTCATCTTTTCACCTTAAAGCTTTACAGTTTAGTTCAACGTGGATTCATAAGGGCCATCTCAGATGCCGCAGAATAAGTTATTTATTATATAACTGTTATGTTTTTCTCGTCACGGAATAAATATTACGTCCGTTAGTTCTTATTTGGTTATTATATATTCGTTGTCGTCGGTTTGCTTATATTATTATATATACCGTTTATACATTCGTATGCATGTAGTAAATAGCGGTTATTTTAATATTTTACACAGACACTCCAATTTCATTTATTTGTGTACATTTACGTTTTTCAAAAATAATGCGTTATATAATTGTTATTATAATAAATTTTGTTTAAAGTTAGAATGAAAGAATAAATAACAGAGCAATATAAAACTAGTAGTGGTGTAAATACGCCATAATTGTGTAGTTAGTTATTTTAATTATTCTACTTTTCTTTTGGTACCAGGTATTACTAGAATTCTTAATTGTTCTCACAAACCATTTATACTGAGACTCAATCAGTAGTCAATACTGATTTACTTATAAGAAAATTACAATTTGTAAATAAATTGAAACAGTGTCAATGGAGGTTTTTACTGGCACTTCTTGATGGACATTCGGTTTACAATCACCGACTACGTTTCAAACGTGCAATGTGTGTCTACTTAAAATAAAAAAAAATGTAGTTTTATTTTGAAATTAACAAAAATAAATTTAAAACTGTTTATCTTTATCTGAAATCATTTATTGAATTAAATATTATTAGTTGTGTTGGAATACAAAAAAGTTCTGTCTGTCTTTATACAACAAAATCTGTCATATATTTATTTATGTATTTTTGTTTTAGAAAAAGACTTCAAAGATAAAGCCAACAGGACAATTGGTGATAAACCAGAGAAACGTTACGAAAATCATTTAGAATATGAAAGTTAGTTCAATTGAATAAATATATTTGTTTACGTAGAACTCTATATATATTACACTGTATAATTTTCCAGACGAAAAAGGTTTTGAAAACACAAATATAGTCAAGAAGGAAAATAAAAAGAAAGAGAGAGATAATAACGATCATCAAGAAAGTTTTGAGTGTCAAATATGCAAGAAACATTATTCAACCTTGCAGAAAATGCTAAATCACAAACACAGGCAGCACCAACAGAAATCTCTCTTCATTTGTGACATGTGTCAAAAAGAGTTTCTACATAAGAACTCCTTACAGAAGCATATAGGATGGCATAATGGGATAAATAAAAAGTTTATGTGTGAAATCTGTGGTTATTCATTTCACGATAAAACTAATTTAAATGTCCACTTCCGGGCTGTTCATCAGAAATTAAAGTTATATAAATGTACATTGTGTCCAAAAAAATTTGCGGCGAACAAAAATTTAAAAATTCATTTCAGATTACACAGCGGGGAACGGCCTTATACTTGTGATGTTTGTCACGAAGGTTTTATATGTTCGACCTATTTGGTCAAGCATAAAGAAAAACATGACAATATAAAGAAATATGGCGGAAAATACATTTGTAAGGTTTGCAACACTGTTTTCAACGAGCGCCATGTGTTTACCGCTCACATGCGGTCGCATGTCGGCGTTAAACCGTATCGCTGCAGCTATTGTGAGAAGGATTTCTTTTCTCGTTTCTCTTTGAAAAGACACAACGACAACCAGCACAAGAATGACGCAAGGTTCGGCTCCAAGAACTGTGATAAAATATTTTCTGATAAATCAAAACTACAGATTACTAAGAATTCACACGAAACGAACGAGCTCACATGCGACGAACACGAGAAAAGTAATAAAAATGCCACTAAAAATAATACAACTAATAAAGGGTGTCACCACGAATTCGATAAAAGAAGTAGAAAAAATAAAGTACCGTCAATCGTTTAACTTTATACGTACCTATAGATTTCCCATTATATAAATAGCGTTTTGAAACATACAGTACATGATATTGTACCTTCGCGGCCAAATAATATGTTTACAATAACACATTCTGTTCAGTGTTCCTCCTTATTAGGTTAGGAATGCGATAAATAAATGTATGTAAAGTCGATTATTTATTCACAATTGATGAGACTCGCGGTGGTACAAAGATTTTTTTAAAATATTTTACAACACTCATAAACCGAAAAAACTCCGTGGATAGATTCACTTTTAATTATTTTGTTGATACATTCAATAATAGAAAGATAATTTGAAACTACGTAAAGTACATCAAAAAATAAATAAAACGCGTATAACATTACTTTAACATTACTTTACATTTGATTATCACGTGTTGATGGTTTTTTCTAAAAAGGTTAAACAAATAAGTATACTATTCGATATCAAATAATATATATAATTGCTTCTAAAATCGCAATAGTAGTTGAATTGATAATGGATATTTTTCATCACAGCTATCAATATTATAGAACACCGATATATATATTTTTTTGTAAAATCTTGAGTGATGTTAATAAATCGTAAAAAACATATCTTGTTTTATTTTTATAATAATATCGTTTATTGTATATGAATTGTGAATATTGAATATCCTACCCGTGAACAACTTTCGTAGACGCCAATCTAAGTTCATTCAGATAGTTTAAAACAAACTCGTTCGTTAGTTCATAACATGCCTTCGTAGAGGCTTAGTGATATTGACAATAGTTTAGCATTTTAAACAGCTTTAGAAGAGCTTTGATAAGTATCCAGAATTTGTAACTTTTCTAGTGCGCAGGAATAGACCTACGTCTCTAGTAGAATATTTATGACATGGCACAAAAAAAAACTATAGAATAAGTTCTATTGCTTAAATTTAGACCCCTTGAAACATTTTACAAAAATATCTTAAGTGTACATAAATACCTTTGATTTTTGTAATATGTGGGTATAGACAAATCATAATACGCACGTTTTAAAAATAATATTAACTTTAAAAAGTTAAGCTATATAATTTCGAAAAATTAATGGAGTGGTGTAACTTTTATCAGATATGTAGGAATCATTTGAATCTCTTCTTCTAATTACTCTATTTTTTTGGTACAATTTAAGTACTTTAAGCGTAATTTACTTAGCGCGATTGAATAACCATAGTTATATAATATAATCGTTAATTTCTATTCTCTTTAATTTCTTAAAAATATTTAAGTTAATCTTATTTAGGTAGAAAAAGTTTGCATTGTTTGACCACTTTTATAAGAACATCAAAGTGATAATATAACATTATTCCCGTAAGTAATGGAAATTCTAGTAGAATATCTAAAGATTTACTGGAAAACTAATCAAGTTTTTCCGTTTCAATACATAGTACCTACTAGTTTGGAACATAGGATTCGCGCATAATTCTTGAACACATAAGGAACGCAGGCATTCTTATAAAAAATATTATAGAACCTACGATACAGGTTTTCTAGTAAAACCTTCTTTATGACGTTTCCATAAGTCTTTTTTCACGTCAAGATTGTGTATGTTATTTTCAAAGACATATATAGACGTTTACCGCCTCGAATTGTTATAACACAGGATTTTGGACTTTATTGTAAACGATATAAAATGTTGACACGCTTTCTGAAGCTAATTGTATGTTGTATTATTGCAGCGCAAGATTCGAAAGTGGTCAAGTAGTTAGTCAGTGGAGCGGTGTAAGGCACTGCGCGCGTCGATCGCGATTCTAAAAAGACCCAATTAAAAAAATAAACGACTTTGGCGATTGTACTTATAATCTAAGTGGCGGGAACATTTGACAGCTGTCAAAATTTAAGATATCGTAAGGATAAAAATAAAAAAAGGATATAAATTCTTGTGTTGTGTTTAAAGTTGTAAATTACGTGTTGCATAAATATTTTCGAAATAAACGGCTGGTTATCTCGGTCATTGAGGTGAGTGAGACGCCATTTCATTTTGTTTTAGCGGCTAAGAACACGTTATGCGGCCATCTATATTTGCAAGCCGGCTGTAATGATGCGTGGAATATAATTTTATATCTCTCATTTCACATTAGAAAATCAGTGAATAATTTAGTTCCCCAGTCGTTAGATAAACATCCAATATAAGGTTTTTGATGCTAATGATTTTTTAATTCATTTTAAAGTATTGTAATAAATATATCATTTAAATGTTCAAAATATATCATTTTAATGTTTTAGAACTTACAGTGTTCCTTATCGTTTTGTTATAAGAAAAATAGATAATATTATAGTAAGTATATGTTAAATACAAAAGTAAGGTATTTTAATGTAGTTTGTCACTATGTGAAGATAAATAAATTTAAAATAATGTATTTATTGTGTGCCAAATGACTTGGATTTTATTTAATTTATGCATTTCATAATCCGTTAAATAATATTTTTTAATGAGGTTACACACCAAAATTGGAAGTAATAATAAAATCAACAAACTTCGTGACATATTGTTTATGTATTTAATACTCTTACATGGCAATGTTGTTTTTTGTATAATCCTAATAATATATGATTGTTTTTTTTGGGTACTCGAACAAATATGATAAAAATAAATTGACGGTACAAATTCGTCTTATACAAGAGTTTCCCTATCATGTACTTATTGCTTCTTTTGCATATTTTGACTTATTTTTTATTTAAATTTGACCTCAACCAGCGATTGGTGCCAGAGTTTCTATTACGTTTAATTAATTACATTAAAATGTGTGAGTCGGTCAAGTCGTTCGGACTTACATCACTACACCAACGAGTATGAACCTACGGAAAACTTTTTATATACATATATACTACTAACTTTCATTTTTACAGCAAGTTAAACAAATGGATCTCAAATCGTAATTATCTTTATGATTATTATTTATTTTTTGTAAATATGTTAAATGATTAATTTTTGAGATTATGATGAAGAATAAATAATTAAATAATATATATTCCTTGACATATCTATATATACAACGTGAATATATTATTGAATAATATCCCCACAAGTTTATTCAATATTTTTTTTTAGTTATAGGGTAGCAACACAATCTACGTGTTAAACTATTATATTATTGTAAAACGGATTAACGTTAACGGAAAACAATAACGGCACAATAATTACACCTAAATCCGTTAATTCGTTTCGGCATAATTGTAAAAATTTGTAAACTTTCACTTTTATAACGATGATTCATCAGAGACCAGAGAATATGTATAAAAATTATCAACTTAAACACCCCCTTTTAATAATTATCCAAAATGGACGCAACTTAATGAGAACATATTTTTTTACAAGCTGAAGGGTAGTGGAGCAAGCATCTTACCCAAGGTCGCCTCCATACCAGAGACATGTTAAGATATATTTACACAATATCTATGATTTATATAAAATAACGCAAATTACTAGTACTAGTATATTCAAAAATTTAAAATACTTGAAAGAATTAGTATTTGCTAATCGGAAACCCACTTTACAAACATCTTTCTTTTTTCGGATAAATATATGTTGTAATAATCTTAAGCAAACGACCAAACAACCAGATAGTTTTGTCATTAAATAGCTGTACTGGCTATGTTTCGTAAGATGAGAGAGAGAGAGAGAGAAGTTCCACACTCTCTATCCAACTCCTGTACTACTCTCGTCTATCCCTCCCTCTTGGACAATTGGGTCAGCGAACTTACAACTCCATTTACGTTGCAGCAATCAATAGACGCAGACTGTGTATCAACAGCTGGAATTTTGGTTAATTTCTATAACAAATAATAATCCCCTGACCACAATTTCACATAGAAAAGACATCAACGGGATCCCTTCATGTAGTTAAACGGTTACGTCTGCAACTGAATCATATCCATTGATTACAAACACTAAAACTGAACAGATATTTTCGTTTCGGACAATAAAGTTTACATTCATTACAATAATATTATGATTTAATAATTGAGATTGTTTAATCGGTATTGATGTCAATTACACCGTCCAAATAACACAGACCCTTGTTAGAGTTTCACTTCCCTTTTTAAATGTCAAAATTATAATATACTTAGTTTAGTTTATTGTAGAACCATCCCATTGTACTTTTGCCTTTATATATATATAAATATATATATATATATATATATATATATAAAGGCAAGACTGCAATCGAACTGAATAGTTATTTGTGATCAACATTATATACTCTGATCATTATGTGTGATAATGTAAGAACGAGATGCAACTTTTAATACCGCTTTAATAAACCAGTTAATGTTACGTGGTCGTTACGTGTCCGTTACGTGAGTATGTCACAACTCAACTAATAACGCTTATAAAGGAAATTTCTTATTGTATATGACCTAAATATATGATGAAAAGATTGATGTCCCTAATGGTATTGTGATTTGATTATGTTTCCATATACATATATATATATATATTGCTCTGCTGTAATATATGATTACTTGTCGACTAGAGCGCCATCTATGTTAAATGTGTTTTTTTGTAACCAAAATATAGTATGAATGTTTGTATTATTGTATAATTATTGACTCAGTTGGTAACAATCCATAAGTTGATTACTGCGAGATTAGTCGGATCGGAGTTTATCTAAGGATGAAATTAATAATAGATCTTTACAGATCTATTATTAATTTCATCCGATGGTTACCCAAAGATTGAATCAACCTTGATTCTAAGATGTATTTCGATTGAATCAGGCTCGATAATTGATTTCGGCTGACAGTCAATATGTTGTGTTAATATGACCTCAATCGGTCAAGTCGTTAAGAGTTACACGATCCAGTACATCACTAGCTGTTAGAACATATTAGATGACCTAGTTTTATAATAATAGCAAGAAAAAATATTTTTATATCTTTTTGTAGATTTAAAATGATTATTATTGTAATAAACAATAGAAATAATTGTGCTCTTAGAAAGTTGGCTACTTATAGAATGAGAAAGTCAACAACGCCAAGTACAGGTGTACGATAGCTCAGTTGACAAAGCGACGGACATAAAAAGGTTTATGATGCAGGTTTGAATCCTTCCCGTGCTTTTTTAAAATTCTTTATCACATATTAAAAAAAATAAAGGTCCTAAAAGATTAATATAAATATTAATTCATGAGATATATGGTTCACTTTGAAGACATGGCCTAAATGTAGTAATATTAAATATTGCGGTTTGTTTCGTGTTACAAGTTATTTGATATTGACTTTAGATCAACACTTGAGCAAAACGACCTTAAAATGTAACGCTTTTAACGGTTAATTAGTTGATCGTAACGCGTGGACAGTTTTAATTTTTTGTGTAGAGAGCGCCTTACAATTGAATAGGCTTCGATGCGAAATAAGAGTTTCATCAGTATTACTTGAATATTATTTTATTACTTTAAAGTTGGTTCAAATATTTTGCAATCGAGTATTAAAGATAGGACATGTCATGTCATTTTGATGTTTGTTTTTATTATTTATGAAAATGATAATGCCTTTGTTTTTTATGCTTCGAACGCCCGTAACGGATATTTTGTTTTTTAATCCTCGCTATGAAAAATGATTGAAGTGTCGTGGATTATTTGACAGACACATGAAGAGCGTACTTGGCGTCTCGTCTCGGAACAACAACACGTTGATCACACAATGTATTGTCTCGTTTGTGAATTGATGACGCAACTAAGACGGAACTCATATTGATGTTCAATGTTAAGTTAAGATTTTCCGGGGATTTCTCCATAGCCGAATATCCAGAATTTTCATACATTTAACTATTTGTTGTCCGCGACTCCGTCTGCTAGGAATTTAGAACACAGAGCTCGTAAGAAACTCATTCTCTAAACCTTTCTTTGGTATTTTTAAGTTCGATTTAACTGCACACGGTGTTGAAATTTGATTAAAATCGGTTCAGTAGTTTAGGAATCCTCAGCTCACAAACATCGAGACACGTAATTTATATACATTGATGTATTTTGGTATAAATTTTCTTATAGTCGTATATTATGCTTTCAAAATATATCGTATATGTAAATTACCAAAGTATAACAATTTAAAAGGTAAGGTAAGTTTAAGTGTCTTGCATACTAATTTGAGAGCCTGTTAGCTCTTAATGACTGACTGACTACTGACACAAAGGTCGCGTGCTTACAAATTTCTAAAACCTGGTACTTATTAAGTTATTTACCCGTTATTTTAAAATCAACTTTAGCTCATTGTAATTTATTTTCGTTGTATATTCAGGATTATTATGATATGGGATTACTCTATATCTCACAAATATTTAAGATACACATAAATACATAATAATATAATGTAGCTTCTTATTCTTCATGTTATTAAATATTCTTAGTAGGTAAATAGTTATATTCTGTTAGATAATAGCTTTTAATGATTACTCAAACTCAACCTTGGAGACTTCCTCCAAACTAGAAACGGAAACTCGGTCTCATATTATCGTTTAAACGGATGATGCCGTATTGCTTTAGAGATGATTGTCCAAGAGATGAGTTTTTCTGATACTTTACGTATTGTTCAAGTATATCTGATGACGGTTAGAAAGGCTTGATGTTTAAATGAACACAATTGTTACAAAACTGTCCAATGCCAGCGACTTCATGTCGTTCATCTCAAATAATAACCTATTTATTATTACATTAAATGTATAACTTATATTTTTAAATAACCTTTTTTATTGTTAATATAATCTAAATGAGTTGTTGAGTTTTTTGTTGTAATTTTTGCAACATTAAAAAATATTTAACACGTTTTCTGTTATAATAAGTGACAAGTTTTAACAAGACCAAATTCATCCAATAGTTTGGTGTAATACACGAACGAAACGAACAAGAATTTTAAAAGCTTACGTGTCTATATCATGTTAACTTAACAAGCACTAATTAATAGAAAACATATTTAGTTAACATATATGGCTTTGTTACTAATTTGTAGTACGTACAGACAAACAAACCACCTCGTTAATAACTTCATAACCATCTATAACGATGACGAATCTGCGGAAAATAACCTCATTCCCAGCTGCCAGGTCGTCGAGAAGACCAACATACCATATGGTTCTAAATCTGTAGAGTTTATATAAGAGAACACCAAAATTATAATGTTACGATACATTCAGTGTTTATTTTACTCAGTCAGATCTTGACAGCATGAGGTAACTTTGCAATCGTGTAATAAATATATATCATATGTGTGATAAATCGACGAAGTAGGAAGACTACAACGTTTTTTAAAACAGAATTAGCCAGCGTTAATGTATGTTAATTACAAATTATAAGTTAGCAGTATGGCTATAATTTTCCAAGGACGATTGTCGCTGCATAATTCAACTGTAATTCAATATATAAAATAAGATATTCCTGCCAGGATGTTAAAATACTGGCGATCATTGAAACACTCAGTCACGACTAGCGCTCAACCTTCTGTCGCAAGACGACCTTTGTACGTGCGTGCGTGCGCTCATGACGTGACAAGTGAAAAGGATAGGAGCGGAGGGCCGTACTCAGTTTAATTGATGTTCTTTTCAATTTAGAATTTTTACTTCTAGAGGATGTACTCGTTACAGCGTTATTTATATTTTATATAACTAATTCAACATCTTGATACTTAGATTCTTTTACAACAAGAGTATATTTAAGACGCGTGACCTTCGCAGCGTCCTCATTAGTCACAAACCTCAATAGTATTATGTAATACAATACTTGTAAAGATTTGAGGTCACTTGATGAGCGATGTCTCAACAGTTTCTTAACTTTTGGACCTCCAGTGGTGACAACTCGCCATCAGAGGTATTAGTTTCCATCAAAATGCTAGATAATGTAATATGAAGTTTGGAAAATAAAAAAACATGCTTATTTGTAGAAACTATTAAATTGTTAAAAATAATAATGGCCATAAAAACGATAGACTTCGAGTTGATAAAATATATTTTAAAAACTATAATAAGGAGATTTATATTTTTAGATTTTTCTTCTGTGGGAGGGTGGGTCTACCCCGGTGAAGCCAGCTCGTGCGAGCTGCAGTCACGTGATTACAGCTGGATTCTACCACACAGAATTCTGAATTTCTTGTTGTCAATTACAATTTTCATAGTTTTTATATAGGAGCATGATGTCCACGTAGTGGATGGTACTCACCAATCAATGTTCGCTTCAAATATTAGAGGAAAGACAAGAGCGTGTCGGCTGTTGGTACTTGTACTGTTGTCTGGTTTGACGTAAAGTAAAAACAATAAAGTAATATCAAATCGCAACAGAGAAAAGGAAGTATGCGCACACGCAACGAAAACATAACTACCTGAGTGTAACCAACTCTCGCGAGATTAAATGATTGAATTGTAACCTAGATTTCTAGCTTAGTGATGTACTGTGATGGGCAAATATTAACATTTATATTATTTATTTCTACTGTATAGATATTACAGAGTAATAGGTATAAGTTGTTTATTAAAATTGAAACTTTCTAGATTTTATGTAATAAGGTGGACGTGGAAGTGAAAACAAGTTTTTTTTATTGACCTCATAGTTTGAGGTACCTGTCATTGGTGGCTTAGCCTTAACCTTATGTGTGCATTTAACGTTCCTTGAACGTTAATAGCACACCAGCAAACCATTTCATTACTGTCTGTCCAACAAGGAAATGGCGATATCTTCTATATTTTAAACTGACGTTCCCCACTACTCCCGCTCTCTTCTCTTCTCTCCGCGATCACTATAGGAAAGTGTGACGTTTAGAATGATCGGTCTAACTCGGGCAATTTTATATTTTTAAATTGCATTTTATATTACTTATTCTAAAGGTCATAATGTGTACTTATAGCCCTTAAACTTCCCCGACTATTTAGATAAAATTGTATTTTTTTTAATTCGATTGCTGGCGCAGACTAGCGAGTTGAAACAAACAAACAGCTCCGACAACAAACAAACAAACCTTGTCATATTAGTATAGAACTACCACTACTACTATTACCCGCTACCTCTATTATATATATGTAAATAAGAAAGAGATGCGAAGAACAGGGAGAGGAAGGTTTGGGCATCCAACTCTCTAAATCATCATCAAAAACGTGGCCGTAATATCTACTTCAGGTTGATTTCAGCCTAACGCTTTTGGTAGGGGGTCGTAGTTATCATAGTTAGTTTGGTAGGGGGGCAGGTAGGTGGGAGGTGAGGGAGCCTAGCCTAATTACGACATTAGTCAAACTGAAACTAATAATAATAAATAGCTATTGGTTTTGTGCAACAGACTGTGTAAAATGAAGAATAATATATTATGTTATTTAACAATTAACAACATTAAATTTACAATATAATCTCTTACAAGGAAACATTTTAATTCATTTAATATACGTGGTACTAAAGGTATTCATTTATTTGAATACAATAGAATAATTAATGCTTATTAAATGTCGGTGAATAGCAATGTAATTAGTTCCACGAATATTATTTATATAAACATTATACAGAATAAAACATACCTACTTTAGAAACAATCTTTAGATGTTTCTTAGAGCGAGATGAATGAAAAGATTTTCAATATACCTAAGTTATATACTATACAGGTTCTGGATACTTAATATTTACAGAAGAAAAATGTTAGGTATATACTGTGTTAAAAAATATAAATAACAACTCGATATCATTAAAGTTGGATCATTCTCAATTTCATCTTTCATTCAAATAATCTGATCTTATAATATCTATTTAGTACTTTGAGTACTTGCTCGAAATAAAGCGATCGAGAAGTGTCCGAATATAAAAAGCTATCTTTATTCTGAGTATATAATTACTATATTGTAAATAAAGTATCGAGTTTTTTAGTAGTTCATTACGATTATAAAATAGTTTACGTAACACGTCTGTAACATTAACAATATTTTTTCCGAAAATGTAGATAAATGGAAAGTGGTTTCAGAACGGTGTGAAAGTTCAGTCACGCACATATGGTAATGTTTTCTTCTTCTTCGTGTATCTTTTCCTTTTTAAAATAAACATGTGGGACATGTCATGACTTTTAATAAAAAACCAAATTATATGTTATAAACTAGAAATATCTATACAATACTAGATTCACGACTACTTTTATGATCTTACATCGTATATAAAAAAAAATATAAATATTTTTTTATAATGAAAAAAAATTTTTTTTCTATAAATTCGAATCAAACTTTCTAATCGATAGATGTCGCTCTAGTTACAACTCTAGCTGTCAAATCATTATAAAGTTAATTGTCTGCGTTTAACTGATCAATCATTATAAATAATATCCGGTGTATTACTGGTAATAGTAAAACAATTTACTATTATGTAACGTAAGCTGTCTTACGTTTTTTATATATTAATAATAACGAACCTTTGTCAGATGTAAGTCACGCTGGTGACGTCTGCAGTTTATACATGATAAGACTTCGTATGTGTAACAGGGTCTTCTGTTTGACAATTCCACGTAACAATAATCTATACAACCTTGCTCTAAATAATAAGACAGACGGCCAAGTGTCAACAGGAAAACAGCTAATAAATAATTATAATATTTTTTCTTATGATTTTAATATTTTTTCTTATAATCAACTTTAATGACTAAATTACCGATATTTTTTTTATATTATAATATGTTAGAGTCGACTATTATAATAATATCATATAAAAAATTGTTGTAGAATTAAATGACGTAGTTCCTCGTTATATGTTTAATAGTGATCTCTTAAAAAAACAACGGTAACGAAAATGAATGTACTTTTTAACAATATTGAAATATTATAGTGTTTATTTATGATTTATTTTATGTAAATCACAAAATAAATGCGTGTACTGCTTAATGGGTTTATAAGACTGTTGAGGGTCGTTTTGTTGACTTGAGCTTTATTGAACTTAATGCCAGCGCAGCCTTGTCAGTTCCGTTAATTATTTATTAAAATACCTTCCGGTATTATTATGTGGGAATATATGTTTTTATTCGAAAAAATCGAGGTCGTTCTGCCAGGAGCTTAAAAATTCAGATATAGAAAAATAGTATTAAAGTTTGTTTGGAAATTGTGGCCCATTTACTAGCTAGTAAATCTTTGGTCCACTTCTGAATAGTCGTAAGAAAATTAAAAATTTCTTGTCGTCTTTGAAAGGACTAACATATGAATTCTTTATAAGTCTTTGTTTTAAATATGTTGACCGACACACATAGCTTATTAGATATGTATTACTTTTTAATTATTATTATTTCACTATAATGAAATGAGTTCCTTACTAAATTATAAATATAAATACTAAATATATAGTTTTACACAGTCGTCTATTATAATATGACTTACGTAGAGTACGTAAACTGTAAAACCTAAATCACGAAATACAATGATGCAAATTCTAAACACTTTCGTTCTGTGAAGGCCTTTAATGTACATCGTGTTCTCTTTTAATCATTTGTCTATTTTAAAAACTTTTAAGAGAGGCATTTTAATTTTCATATGGATAATATATTTATGTATATATAAAAGCAAAAATCCTATATACTGGCTGATTTTCTAATTCATAAAAAATTCCAAACGATTAGATATTTTTAATAATAATCAACCCTAAGAGGTTAAAATAGAGAATAGAACTTTACATTATTAATTATTATCATTCATGGCTTCATCACATCATAAAGACTTGTGTAACGTATAAAATATTCAATTTTACGAATTAATTATAATTAAAAATTTTAGACTTTCCATATTCTACCTAATTTTTTAAGACCTATCCTAAATTTTTCCTCATTACTGGATACATAAATACATACAAAACATTGCTTATAATATCATATAAAGTGACATATATATTTCAAACACCCTGTATGTAATTAGCGGCGCCGCAGTAGTGTAGTGTGGGAACACACACACAGTCTTGAGCAATTGTGTTCACACTCTCACGGTTTGGAGATTGCGTTATATGCCATTATATTTATTTAAATATTTCATATTGTTCAAGACGAGAGGTCTTCGCTTAGTAAGGTAGTCTCCTAGCTTCAATCTATATATTATATACCCGATGGGGTTAATGGTATAGACACTCGTTAAAATAGGATTTTGAGAAAATCCATACCTAAGTTGGACATCTCTAAGGGGGTAAATTCAAAATAAAAGATCGTTTATTTGTATGTAATATTCAAGGAATTACATACAAATATGATGAAAAGAGTAAAATTTCGTCATGAAAGATAAATACATGGTATTATTATTTACATAATTAACGAACACTGTGCCAAAATCAGTCATTGCTCACGAACAATCTCTGGTTGCAAGGTTGCCAAGAACACAGATAGAGTACCGTAGATAGTAGCTCGTAAAAAAAATATGATTATAAACAATAAAAGCCAGTGTAAGTCACCACTTCTAAAACGAAAAGTTTAACTAACGCTAAATATAACATGAAAAAAATACATATTTTCATATTTTATTAACCATTTATTACCGTCGTAATATCTTAAGAATGAATAATTATTTTTAATCCAAACATAAAATGAATAATTCATCATTACGTGTAGGACTTAACCCTGCTACCTTTGGGAGACCTCCCCCGTCGTTGTGTCAACTGAACTATCGGGTCGTTGCTAGCTCGATTATTTAAGCGGTCTATACATATAATATATATATTTAAAATGTGAGTTTGCATGACATGGTTTCTTAAAAATAAATACTACTAGTGTTTTATTTTATAATGTTACCTTAAAGAGTGGTTTTTACAGTTTTAAAGTTTAGGACACCAATTTTAGCAAAAAGAAATCAATCATGAAGAATATTTCAAAAATCTTGTAGGTACATTAACGAATTCTAAAACTATACAGGTCAGTAATGTAACCTCGTTTTTTAAACGTCGGTTCAGTGAAGTTGTATTGCAGTGAGGCTTGCTGCTTGAATAACAATATCCTTATACTCAAGTGGGTTAATATGCACTATTTTGTATTATTTGGTTCCGTATAATATATTGAATATTAATAATATACAATATTTAAATTATATATTAAATTTAAGCTCTGTATCGTTGTATTCCTTACAGTTATGTGTTTTCACGATTAGAATCGTATGATTTATTGTAGAAATTATAATGTACAGAAATTCGACGGATTCAACGAACGTTTAGATATTAACGAGTCAAAACCGTTATTTTTTTTTTATAATTACTCGCCATTCAATATCTGCAACTTAACTCAATATTTTAAAAAAATATATAAATTACATTACTTTTTATATATCTATTATATACATTGACAACCACGCAGCTTAAATAAAATAATAACAATTCGTGGGTAAGAGCCCAGTTCGTGTTTAATTGTCATTGTACCTTTAAATTTATTTAAGATAGATGTTGTATTCTGCAATAATAGTCTTAATGGTAGCTCTTACAGTAATTAATGTTGGTTTATCATTTGCTTTGTGTGTGGTGGAAATAAACGCTACATACATTTCGATTATTATTCTTAAAATTCTTTTAAAATATCTATAATTCCGTTGCTGATGATACCTGGCGATTGTTTTTGCTACTATGTGGCGTTCAAAGCAAACACTGTATTTTTAAATTATATTATCGAATTAAAAATATCATCCGAATACAAGGAAATGTCAAATATGTGACTATAACAGCGGATGTAACGTAATGTTTTTCGCAATACCCACGTAACTCTAAAACAAGTAGACCAATGGCGCGGCCGCGTTTGCATTTGGAACGCGTTTACTCGAGCGGGACGGCGCGCGCGCATCTTTATATTGTGTTTTTTTTTTTATAAAGATAATTATTAACACTGACTTTTTAATAAATAATATATTTTTATATCTGCTTTTTTATTTTTATTATTTAATACATATATAATATATAGGATAATAATATCTATGTAATCAATTTTATTCATAAATCTATAGTCTGGCTGTCTTGAACCGAGAACTGTTAATCCTAAGAAATTTCTAACATTAAAATAATGTGAAACGATTTGATTATAGCTCTCGTAAGCCGGTGTCATGTATCAAACTGCAAATACTATTTTACAAAAAGTATATATTTTTTATATTTCGTTTATTAGTAATAATATAGTTATTACATGTATACTAAGAAATGTACAAACAGATATCAATAATACTCAATAATCTATATCGGAAGCCACATCGCAATATAGGTAGGATTGCCACACATCGGCTATTGCAGGCACTTCCGTAGGATCTCGGTATGTTTTGAAATGAGTGGAAGCGGGTCATTACTGGTATGTAGTTACAATTCAATAGGCATGTTCAAAAATGTAAAGCATTTTAATATGTACCTGTTATCTGGTAATGATATCATTTGTTTCTATTTATATAGCATAGTATTTAAATTACAGTAATAATTCATGTTTTTACGGGATATTTGACAAGTATTTTTTTTTACCGATATATCGGCACTGTTGCTAGCGCTTAAACCATTGAGACTTGAGTAATGCTGCGGGTGAGTGTTTAATATGCTGGCAGATAAATCTACCCTCTTATGCATTCTTTTGCTGACATTGTATTATGATTTTGGTTAAGTTGTCCAGTCCTAGGTTCGATCTCTGCTCATGATGAAATATTCTGGTTTATTTGGTGGAGAAGATTATCGAGAGAAAAACTGCATATCGTAGGATGAATTATATAATATATAACCGACCTTTTTTTTATTGTCACCTTTGTCACCAATGTCTATCAGATGGACCATCTGTTTGTTTGGTAGTTGAAACCTTTAAAAATCCCCTTTTTGGAGTGGTGTGCTGGATTAAAATTATTTTCCATAATTGCAAAGAAGTCATTTTCCAGTTGACGATAGTTATAATATGGTACTGTGAGTCACATCTAACATGTTGCCAACATGTTCCTCAACTCCAGGATGGCTCGCAAAAATTTTTTTTTTCTTATATATGTCTGTTTTAGTTATTTTTGTCATAGCAGGGATTAGGCTTTTAGCTATAGCTTAAATCCTAAACTAAGCGTCGATAGTGCAACAAAACGATGTTAAAATATTTTTATATTTGAAGGAATTTTGATTTAACCACAATATTAATTATTTCTATCACGGAAGGGACGAGCGACTGACTCACACTATAACACAATGGCAGTCTTGACAAAGATACAGAGGTTCAAGGTCCGAATTAGTCATTATGTTAATAATTATAAATTATACAACACGAAATCTACCATCATAAAACACACTACAGTACTTCCGATAAGAACCACCAAGACTTCAAGATACTGAGCGACTACACTACACTACACGACACTGAACTACACGTTCTAAAAGGAGGGAGAGTTTTGATATAGTCTCCAGTTTACTTTGTAGGACCAACTCTGAGGTTGGGTTGAAGTTTGCTCTCTTGCCACCAAACGAACTGTCTGCTCGTTTGATAAGCTTAAGCTTTGCTGGTTTGCTAAACGAGCAGACTGTGAGTGGTGCCGCCCATGGACATCTGAAGATATGATGAAAAGACCATTGTTACATTGAATATAGAACGATACATGAAAATAGGATACACATAGAGGATAGGAGACGGTTCCGACACCCGTGCCTCTTCTTCTTCTGTCGCGGGTGAGCCAGTTCTGATACGAACTGTAGTCAAGTGCTAGCGAGGCTCTACCACCTACAATCAATTTTAACTAAATGTTACACTATTATCAAGAAAGTATGAAATGTTATCATTTTCCTTACGTATATTGATTACATTGTGATTTTCTCTTGAATAAATGTTCTTTGCTAAAGGAGTGTGAAGGTCTGGTTTCGTAAAAATATTAATGGACGAAGCCGTAGTTGTCAGGTTACAGGTTATGTAATCGTGAAAGTGGTACATGTGTGTTCATTGATAGCTTAAAAATAACTCTCACTTGGACTTTATTAAAGACTCATTTCATACTGAATAAATTATTATATTTAGTACTACCAGCAATTGTTACCATAAATTATTCTTTACACACGAAAAAATAGACAGCGCCTAATTTACACGCCTTTTTATAATAATAGTGATTTTTACGTGTTAAGTTCGTTCAAAGCTCTAAAAAATAGTTTTTGTAATATTTCTTTGTTTGTTCGCGCGTTAATCATAAATTATTGAAATGATTTCAATGAAATCAAAATTTATTGTCTATAGCCTGTTGTCTGAATCTTAAGTGAGACTTTTTACTCCAGCTTTTTTTAAAAATTTATACCAAAAAAAACCTATTTCAAATAATTTTGTATTATTTTTTTCTTAGAGCAGATGGAGTTGTCGGTCTAAGCTAGTAAATAATAAACAATGATCTCATGTATCGTATTTCACAGAGCTCATGTTGAATTGGTCGTTAAAAGTAAAGTTCCACAAAAGTTATATTAAATATTAATAGGATCAAGTTTTCTTCTTTAACGTTTAATATTAACTTGTTACATACAGTTACTGTGATACTTATAGTTTACCCGTGATATTATTTATACCTTTACACATTATTTTTTTATTGATATGAATATATTTATTATTACACACACGGATAAACAGACACACACACTAACACACCTATAAACATGATTATTCGGTACAACAAGACGGCCTTAATGGTTTCGATTTCTTCCAGGAAACCTTATTCATATAAAAAAATTAAGGAAGCAAGTACGATTGAAGAATATTGTTTTTAAGCGCAAAAAAAAATTTTTGAATATTTTACTAATGAAATATCACTAAAATATGTTCTGTAAAATATTAAAATGTGTGAAAAATGTTGTACAAATATTTAACTTAAAATCAACGAAACGCCAGTTAACCTTTTATAATTCAAATTAGCTACTTGTTAAGATTTAAGTGAACATTGACAAATAATTAATTCACAAATAATGTTAAGGTCCCATATATTTATATATAATTGGTTCTCAACCATGATCTTTTATTTACCTTGTTTATAAGTATTTTTTCTTTGCAGGTTGCGCATACGCAGGTCGTGTATAATCCAGTCAGTTTGCGTCTGACCACCGGGGAGAGAGGACGTGCGCTGCTCGATAACATTTTTAAATGGAACGGATTTAGTGTAGTGTGTGTGTTCAAGTGTCTAAGTTAATATTAAAATAAAAATGCAGGGCCGTGATAAATTGTGTGCTAAATTATCCAGCGCATTCCTTAGAAAGTGGTGTAAGTATGATTTAATTACTTTTATCGTCTCGCCTTGGCCGATTGCTTTGGCTCATTAATTATTTTTTATGTATTGATCGATGATTGCAATAAAAGAAACAATCAATTTAAAAAAAAAATCCAATAAATATTTCCGCTTGACGCAGTTGTCCGCTATGTAAGGTTTTAATAGCTGGACTCTTATATGGCAGGTAATGAGCAGAGATACATGAGCTAGCTGTGCCGTACGTACGTAGGTTCGTCGAGTAAACCTAAAGGAATGAATGACCTTTCATAACTTGTTCTTGTCCTTAGACTGTTTTTAAATGCAGATTTTATTACCTCGTATATGGAATCCCAGTTACGGATGCATTTAAAAGCTATAGCACTAAAAAAAATATTAGTTTATTTTTTTTTTATTTAAATACGAGTAGTAATTCAGTTTAACTTAACTATGTCGGGAATTTATTTTCAAAAAATATGTTAGTAGAAATGAAATCAAATGTTATTACAAAACATGGAATAAACAGACTTACATTTATTATCATTATTTCAGTAATATATACAAAATTGACAAATTATACATTTAAAGCCGCCTCATCCTATCTATTGGTGACAAGTTCATGAGAAGTACAGACAGTACCTACCATAGTTTTAAGATTGCCGCGAACAAACAGACAGTCGCAGCACAGAATAGTTTTATACGTGATGTAATTAATACATTATAATATCATATGGCCTAAATACTTCAACAATTAAATAAATAAAATTACACATAAATTAAAAAAAAAACGCAACATGTAAATGTATCTGTAAATATATATTTTTAAATTTATTTAAACGACTGAACTGGATAAAATGGTTGTAACATTTAACATACATTAAAAATTACAACAATTTTATTTAATTAACTTGCTAAAAAAATAAGTTTTTTCAAAAACACTTTTTTTTAGTATAAACAAAATGATTTTTAATTATTCTTATAAAAAACTGATATCAGGCTAAAATAAAAACATATATACGTCTTCCTTATTTTTTATTTCACAGATATTTAATTACCAGCTTTATATATTAGTTGTTTTTCCAAGTATTTTTTTTACTTCATTAAAATCCAGCTGAACAAGTTTGTTGTAGAAATCTGTCTTGGATTGGACGCTATAGAAACTTAAAAACAACACATGAAAATGTATGGTATTATAAACATTTAGATCTCTAACTATTTCTTAATTAAATTGTAGTCGGTCTGTGTATATCTTCAAAATCGATATTTTTAAAAAGTTCGCCTTTTCATTCAATTGACAAAAAATTGTCAAGATAAAAAGTTCAATAAAAAAAAATTCTGTACGGATTTTGATTTGATTTATATTTTTATAAAGCTTCGTCTGAATGTAATTCATGGCCGACTGTGGCGTGACCATCAAGTTTTTTATTTATCAATAGAAATAAAAAATACAACTTATATGCGATATGTTGACAATCGTTGTAAATTATAACATTCAAATACGAACAACGAGTCGTGAAAATTTTATAATGGATTTAATAATATCGTTAAAAGTTGTGGAATTTCCATTACAGATATTTTAATTAAACCCTTATAGAGTAAGTAAGTGTAGCATATAGATAAATTGTGAAAAATGAAAGTAACAAAGGATCTAGATTAGATTAGACCAGATAGAGAGAGAGAGGGTGATCAGATAGAGATGAGGTGTGTCACTCCACTTGTAAGTGACGGCCCCAGCATTGAAAGTGTCTTCCTAGAGGTAGCGGGGAGAGAGTAGCTGTCTTCAACACGAATGCAAAATTTAAAACATATAAGTGTAAATGTAACTTGTGGAGTTTTTTCTCAATACCATTTCAAACCAGTCAGTTATCTCTTTGGAGGTGAACCGGATTATTTTTCGGTATTATGAGTTTAATGTTAGATTTCTAATGTTATAGTAGACGGTAGCGCCCTCGTGTAATCGGAGAGAGACTGAACTATTTCTTATTTATTACAATAAATGTTATTTTTTAAATATAAAGCATTAGATATTTCATTCTAAAAAATTTCATCTATTTGAAAGATGGAAAATTATTTTAAAACGGCCTGTCGGACGGCCATCTAAACGTAAAAAGACTGTTTTTTTTACCTTCACAGAGTGGACGAACCGACTGGAAAAAGCTAGTATATCTATAATACGAATTATAAAATGTATTTTTCAACCAACTCACAGTATTTAAAGTATAAATAGCAATTAAAAGATGAAGAAATATATTTGTGATTAAAAAGGCAACATCAATTTAACCAACCATAATAATATAAGTGGCTGAGAAACGTTAAACTCATGTTTATTTGTCTTTTACATTATACCTCATAAACGTGATCCTTTATTTGTCTTATGTTTCTTCGTCCCTGTATTAAGAATTTTGAATAATAATATTGTTGGACTTTAGACTGAAATAAGAAGACAAAGCTTCAAAAACAGAAGAGTTTTTCTGTTTGTTTTAACATTGTTTCCACTTAAGATTTATATATATATATATATAAAAACGTGTATACCGGTATTAAACGGTATCTTTATACTAATATAATAAAGCTAACAAGTTTGTTTGTTTCGCCGCTGTGATCTTTGGTACTACAAGTGGTATATATAAAAAATATGTTTGCTGCTTGTACATTTGTTGATGAGAGCTATACATACCTTCAAAAAAACCTATAATGATAATTCTATTTGTCGTCCTGGGTCATTACTAGTTCCCAAAGTGCAATGACCATCGGTAGTCTAAGAGGATGGAGTCATGGGACACAACCAATTTATATGCACTTGTAGCTCCTGAGTTGCAGATGTCCATGGGCGACGGCAGTCTCTTAGGTGACCTGTCTGCTCGTTTGCCTCCCTATCCCATAAAAAAAATAGACAAAATAGTAAAGAGTGCAAATATGCATTATATATCTTTTTAAATTATATAAAATCTCAAAACTCGTAAACGGATTTTAATTTTATTTTGGTCTGGAAGTAACTTACCTCAATTATTAGGATACTTTTTATTGTATGAAATCTCTCACCTACACGAGAACATACAAAAAACTGGTTTGAGTTACAAGTAGATGCACTGAGACTAAATAACATGGTATTTATTAAATTTTGCTACTTTGATTCAATAGACTTCAACGCTAAGATGAACAAGCAAGCATCCGTCTCGTTATATTTGAACTTGTCGAACTAACAGCGTCCAATATCTTCTGTTATATATCATTACTTACCGCATGTCACGGAAACTGGTTTCCGGCGAAATAACTCAAGATATATTAATATTATTACACGTTTAGAAAATATAAGTAGTGTTGTATTTAATATACACGAAGAGAGACGAGTTACTGAATAAAACAAGTCTGTCAGAAATGTGAACTTTCACACCTACTCGCAAAAATAATGTACTAAAGTGTCCGTCTGTTTGTCTTTGTGTCTCAACATTTTAAAAATCATTACAGATGTTCTGCGGCTATTGTTTAAGTATTTTATATTTATTATTAGTTAAGGATTTAAACCCTAAAAAATATACATAAATCAACTTTAATATTAAAGTCATATTTAATTATTCAAGGAAATACTATCGTTTTATTAGTTTTGAGATTAAATCAGTACATTGTCTGGATAAAAATAACAAAAGTGCTTGGTATGTTTCTTGGTAAGTCTGACGCAATGGTTCCGCGAGTCAATATATTTCCATGTTGGTTCGTGCTAAATGGCCATGTATGGAGTGTTAGGGTTCCTCGCTATATTCTACTATAGCTCTGAGTTCTGGTGATTTAATACATATTCTTTGAAAGAAATGGTACATTAAAAAAAAAAGTATGAATTTTTGTCCAATCACTGTGGACTGTGGTAGATTATCTTACCAGTATTAATAATATATTTTTTGGAATTACATAGTAGTAGTAGAAATTGGTAAATCTTCATTTGATTTCATTATTATTCAAGTCTTTGCTTTATATTAATAACTAACATACAGTATACATTTTATATACAAATAATAAGAATAATCTTAGTTTATTTTGTTGTTTATTTAATTGTTTGGATATAAGATCACTATTCTGTGAAGCGTGCTATTTGTCAAGGTTCAAACATTTTACATAAAAACTGTTAATCATGATTAATAAATATTCATACTTTAACTCTTATTTTAAATACCTATTTTTGATATTTTTTAATAAATATATTATGTTACGTAAAATTACTGGAACCTGTGACCTCAGTGAATATGTTTCCGTAGTTTGGACAACTGGTAGCCCGCTGGTAGCTTGCTGGGCTACTAGCTCGATAAATTAATCATTATAAATTAAGCCTATACTTGTAAACGTGTTTTTCGTGACGTAGGTGTCTTTTTTTCTAATATTCATATGGAGTTATTGAGTAACTATATTTGCTGTTAATACTGAAAACTTGACAGTAGATGACATTTATGATTGTTTTCTGGAAGGATGAAAAAAAAATATTTTGACACTATCAAGAGTTGTGAGTGACGGTATATCAACGTCAACCAATCAAAGACACGGGGTTTGACAGGTAATCAGTTATGTTTGAATCAAACAGCCTTCGAGAAACCCGGGGTTAATAAACTACAAGGGACTGACATTCAGGTAGGTAAATAAAATGATAATTCATTAAATATTAAATTAAACAACCCTATATATTTTTTTACAAAATTATCTAACCTTACCAAATTACCGTCACGTAGATTACAATTTTTTTTTTCTCATTTTCATTTGTCTTTTGTTTATACAGGTTGATGTTTTAGTTTTTAATTACCATTTTATATTATAGTTCCTTATCGGTAGAATTAATTAAATGCACAAATATATTTAAATTATAAATACCTGTTTACATTTACACATTTAAATATACTTTTAGTTATATTTTAGTTAACTAAAAATAAATAAATGTTAAATAATACCTGCTAAATTATCGATGTTACTCACCTATGCTCAATATTAAAGAAAACATGTTTTAAACATTACGATAAGGGCGATATGTATTCAGTTAATTATTCAAATGAAGATTATATTAATTTACGAACTCAATACGCCATTTATCAAAAGTCCAATAAAACAACATCCAATAAAATTGTTACCCAATGTAAATTTAGCAAAGACTATTCGAACCCTGCAACCTTGGAGAGTCCTTTTTCTTAATTTGTCTTTATTTTTCGCCTATTCACGTATTGGTACTAAAGTTAAAATTACGAACCTTTTCATGAGTTATCGGTGCTATTACATACTACCTACATTTGTGTAAGGAAGCCATCACGTCTGATGTAAATACCAGACGTCACGGGGTCGCCATAGAACTCGCCATGACCCTCTTTGCTCCTTACGTTAGCCAATAATTTTAATGATCATTTTTTTACATTGATTGCTTTGTTGCAATAGAAACAAGGCATTTATGGTTATTTTTTGCCATTAGCAGAGCTGACCTTAAAACAATAACCTCATCAGAAGCGGTAAAGGCCGTGAACCATTACAAAACTTATATAAAAAAAAAAATGTCAATCCAAAATCTTATTGGCGTGGTCTTAATAATAAATTACCTTTTTTTGACTGAAACCTTCGTAATCACCTAGAAAGGTAATTTATTTCGACGACGATATTAAAAAAAAAAGTATTACAGTATTATATTATTATAATAGAATCACTACCTAAATAAAACCTCTTTCTTTCTTTACTAAAAGTCTTTCTCGTCTTATTAATTTAGTATCTTTTGGTACAGTGCGTCTCAAGTATGAGTTATCACGAGAGTATTTACTGTCTTAAAATAAAAATCTTTATTTTATTTTTAATATTCCATATATATTGAAAGGAGTTATGTATTAGGGTTATTGCAGACTTACAATTTGTCATAATTTATTGTTGAGGATGTTTTTTTTTTATTTATGAAAAAACACTGGAATGTTGAAGCATTATTGCTATACATCTTTATAATGATACATTCCTGTCTGTTTGTATTTCTTTGTTCATCCGTTTGTGACTAAATTTTGTATGTGGGCACTTGCCCAATGTTATTGAAGTAGTACCAGCTTTGTACAACAGGTGGCGAGCTTATGACTGTTTTAAATTAATTTAATTAAAATAAGTGACATTTCAATAGACAAAATAAATATAAACGTAATAACAATTTAAATATGTGTGTAATGACAACTAAATATATATTTACACATATATATATAAATATATAAGTGTTTGTGTGTGTGTAAAGTACACTACGATTGTTTATAAATAGTCCAAGCTCAATAAATCTGTACAGAGTAAAATAATGATGACACGTTAAAATTATGATAGATATGTAAAAATGTAAATAATGAAACGTGCCCGGAGTGTGTATTTACTTGTAATGTAAATATATCTCATGTTTACATGAAGCCTAATGACTCACTACGTATGTAGGTACTATATGTATTTTTTAGTCGACTGGTTCAGAGATTTTAAATGTAATATTATGCAGTTTTAATTAAACAATAGGGAGATAATTTTATTATATTATAGCCCTGGTATTGTTCCTACTAACATTATAAGTTATGTTAGTCGGTCAATCAGAGAAAAATAGCTGAATGGATTTCTATGGAGCGCCGCACACAGATAGGCCGTGACCTGGAAAAGCACTAGACTTCTTTTCAGCCTGGAAAATTCAAGGTTCCCATAAGAAAACCCGTAGATAACATTCATTACGTGGGGATGTGTTCATTTGATTAGTTATTTTTTATAAAAATCCTGCTCTTTATCAACCATTTAAGCAAGCGGAGTCGCGGTCGAAAGCTAGTTATAAATGTGTTTTTATGTTGGCCATTGTAGACTGTGGTATCTTAACACATATTAAGAGTTGTATTGAGTTGGTGTATAAAAAATAACATACTCTTTAACGATAAGTTTCTTAATAAACGTAAATTCCATATTTATTCTAGTTCACTTAAAAAAAGATAATTTAACACGAAATTTTTCTTCATCGTCGCTTACCTTTCTTTGCGAAAGATTAAAAAAAAACAATTTATGAAGTAAAACCGACTTACATCGCGGTGAGTGACCAGTCACTCTCGCGCAACCGACGTACAATGTTCTAAATACAGTTGCATTTAAATAGCAAAATGGTAACGATCTCCCGTCTCTTTGAATCCATCAAGGATAATAGAGGGATAAGTGAGTTTTTTTATTATTATTTGTGTTTGTCATATATTGTGTTATTTGTGTTTCTGTTGCACAAATTCAGTGAAATTTGTTATTTCGTTATAGTGTTGCTCAATTTGGTGTCGCTGTTTCGGTGTTGTGGTCCGCGGTTTAACTGAAATGATATTTAATCATTGTTGGAACGTTATTTTACACAAATATGGTCTGGATTAACCAAATGAAGTAATAATACAAACTTAGACATTCAAATTCCTTTTACCTGGTACATTTTGACAATCTAGTTTCCTAAGTATATACGCTATAGCCAATTTGAATATCAACATATTTTATTATAAAATACCATGGACAATATTAAACAGAGATGTCTTGAAAGGGCAGTGTTCTCGCATGTAACCTTCACACGTACGAGCTGAAACCGTCACCAATAAATACGTGATTTTATATAAGAATCAGCTTCCTCCTATTCGAAAGTATATTGTTATTTGCGAGGAGACTCAGTGATGTTGCGACTCAATATATCTGGCGCTCATGTAATCAATTTATATTATTTGAGACAGACGTGCTAACAGACTCGAGGGGATGATTTTTAACGAGATTTTAACAAAAATATATATAAATTAAAATCTTCATAGCAGTGTTCAATATTAAGTATTTGAGTCAACGTTTTATTTTAGCATAGATTTTTATATGTAGAATGAATTTTCGGAGGCTGTTTAAAATGAGATGTCATATGCTCCTAGACCAATTCCTCTATCCGCGCTGTTTCAAAGTCAATATAACCATACACTGTACAAACGACTGTCGACAGACTACAGAGTGAACGTCAGCTATCCAGAATGTAATATAAAGGCAGTTGGAATCAGTAGTTGTAACGGCGGTACGTGTCCTTGGTATTACTTAAGTCAATATCACACTATGTCATATTTAGATACCTGTTTAATATTAATTACTTTTTTCATTCATAATGAATTATATTTTAATAATGTGTGTAACAGACTTAAATAAAATATATTAAAAGCGCTCAAGGGCTACCTAATGAAATAAAAAACAAGACTTCTGCCTTATTTTGTAGAAACGTATATATTAGTAATGATATAATTAATTAACTAACACAACGTTAGAGGCAATTTCTAAAATACTTTTTCTTTTTAATTTACTAATTAAATTAAATTATTACATAGTTATATATATATAATAAATCATTTATGTTAGTGAAAGTATTGTTAATGTTCTTGATCTTATCTAGATTTTGTCTGAATGTTTGTTTAAATTAATACGACATGACATAGCCTGCATATATTTATAAATAACGTTATACATGTATGTACATACTCGTAATTCAAAATACAGGTTAAGACTTCATGTGAATACTATTTGTCACATACGTGGCTCAGACGTGTGAATTATTTTAAAAACGTTTCTCTGTTTGCTTATCTGAAAAATAATATAAACAAACACGTTTATATCACAGATTATATTTTCACTACTCTGCAATTAGTATTAATTACATTATAAGAGCCAATACATGATATTTATCATGGATTTTCGGATTTAAAAATAACATGTCATAAATAAGTTAGCAATTATTTTATTTATGTTTTTTTTAAAGTAATATTTCGCAAGTTGACTAAGTAAATAAAAAACTACAATTTTTCAAAAATAATCAACTACTAAATATGAACCTTCCACATTAAATGTCGGATAACGAGTTCGATTTCCAGCGGTTATATAAAAGATTTTTTAGTTTTGTGGTTTGAAGTTCTTTTGTTAAATTGATTGAGAGTTACAACATCGAGATGTAATGTTGCCATTTGTGACTAAAATTTAATTATCTCATTCATACAATATATATATATATATATTAGTTAGATAGACAGAAAAATATATAAGGCAGTTTAATTTAAACTTTATTACAGTGAAACAAATAACCTTTATCTAAATTAATAAACTCTCGAACTGCAGACTAGCTTAGTTATAAAATATATTTTGATTTAATTATTATTTAAATTAATAAACGACGATAATAAATTAATCACGACACACGCGATCCAGTCAATCCATCCATCCAGTCGATCAATCCGGGCAGATCATCTACCTGACATAACGGCCTTCCATCCAAAATACCCACACGTGATACGAAATTTATTAGGACAGGCTAAACTAGTTTTAGCACTGACTAGTGATGTACCATTCACCAAATTAGCCAAATTGCAAAATCTAACCCAAAATTTTATGAATAATGTCGCGTGTATGTAGAGATTGTTTGTTCAAGATCGTGTTTGTTGTCTTTGTCGATATAAATTCCACCGGCTAGTATTATTACAAATGTGAAAGCGTTTGTTTGTTTGTATTTATTATACTTTGCGTCAGATGATGTTTAATATATATACTAAGAAATAAATAACATTGGTTAGTTTTTCATCTCGAAAAACCTGTATTATGTAAGCGAGAAAATTATTTCCAAGTACTTACGGTTGGTAATAAAATTAATACATTATGACCAAATAAATTGACAATATATTAATACAATATAATATAATATTAATACAAAATAAATGGTAGATATCTCTGTGGATGTTTAAAGTATAATTTGACAGAACTATAATGAATTGTGATCTCTCACGACATCCACTCACCAGAAAAAGATAAGCTAATTCTGAGAGCAAGTTACAAAATGTTTAAATCGTTTTCCAAAAAATTTAGTTTATGTTACATTTGAATTAAATAGAACAAATGAAGAAGTCGTCAAAATAATTTGATGAATATGTGATAAAAAGATTTATTTAAGTTTCGAGTCGTTGATACTTGATATAAAGCGAAATGGCGTGAATCAACTTGGATGGAACACTCGCTCTAGTTGTTGAAATTAAGTAATATGTTACTGTAATTGTTGCCTTTGATATTAAAGAAAACGAGGTCGATCTCGAAAAACTGTTCTTCATATATATATATATAAGTAGTGCGGTGCCGTCTATGAATGCTTGCATATTTTTTCAAAGAAACTCCCTAATTGATTTGACATAACGACCAAACGTGATGATGAACGTGATGATGACACAATGAATGCAGCCGAGCGTTTCGTTCGTGAAATGTATACAGTTGTTTGTTTTTAACAGACAGAACCGCAAGTAAAAGCTAGTCGTGTATGAAGTTTTGAAGGCACAAGTTATCGGTATTTAGGTTCTAGGTACCAAGTACCAACTAACCGGTTAGGAATTCTCGTTGCGAGGAAAATGTTGACTACAGGCGAGTTAGTTATTAGAGCGGCTGATAATTTAGTTAAATTATTTAACATTTTTACAATATAAATAATATAGTAAGAAGTATAAAATAACGTATGGATTCCATCTATGTGACTCTACATATATCAACCTTGTTTAAAACTGTGTCTGTCTGGTTGTTTGTACGCTTGTAACTCGAAAACTACGGAATCGATTTAAATGATACTTTTGTTTACAATAAAAATACATCACCTGGCTATATTTTGGTCAGGTTTAAACAAGATTATAGAATTTAATTTAAATTATTATAGTGGCGACTTTGCAATCTTTCTGAAATGTAA
Source organism: Dircenna loreta (assembly GCA_963555665.1). NCBI lineage: Eukaryota > Metazoa > Arthropoda > Insecta > Lepidoptera > Nymphalidae > Dircenna > Dircenna loreta. The sequence continues at coordinate 7,157,092 of OY743088.1, read as the reverse complement.
AGTAAGAGAGTTCAAACTTTAACATTAAAGACAGTAACTAATATTGACTTGAACAAACCCTGGCTCCACGGTTAAGTATCCATGAAGCTCATTTCTTGGTACATTCATCATTTCGTGTAATACTAATATTTGTGTTTTCGTACTTTGTTTGAGTCGTGTTATGAAAAACAAAATGGCGATGTTTGGAAAATAATATCATGTTCCGTCAAAGTAGTCGTGGTTTAATGAAATCACCATGAATACACGAAAATTAACATTACTTTACGGGATCTACCATTAATGACTATTATTGGCAGTAGTATTAGTGGATATATGACCAGGAAGGTGATGGCCAGGGCAGATATATGGTTTTCTGAGGTGTCTTCCCGGATCACACTCAATGCCAGGCCAGTGGCCAACATAGCAGGTTCAAAGGTCAGGTCGGAGACAATGCTTTGTTTTCCGTACTAAGTGGCCTGGGGGAAGAATTATGCCCCGCATAGCTATAGACTCACTCGTAGGTACATAGTTGGTTTATGGTAGGTGTACGCTGATCACGTTTATATATTTAAATATTTTATTTTTATCCTAGTAGGGTTGTCAGAGGCTGGTTTTCTGTTTTCTGACATATTTGGCTGACTAAAGCTGTATCCTGTTTATCGAGTTTTTGTCGGTGTAACGCGACGTATCTTATTTCTAATGAATATGCAAATACGTGTGAAAAATATTTGTCCAGTTCTTTATTTTATTTAATAATGTTAATAATATATCAAATCAAGTTTCGTGCTTGTCTTCTATATTTATATCTTTATATTTTAATCAAGCTTGTCCTTTGATATATAATAAATATTTTAAGTAAAATTACTACCGTACCTAAGAGTATGGATGATGTTGACGAGAATATATATTAAAATGCATATAGCTTGTTCTCTATAAATATGAGAATTATTGAGACAAAAATAAAATTATCTGTTACAGACATACGAGTTATTGAATAAATTGTTTATTGATTAAAAAATAACAGTATTCGATTTGATTTTTTTATTTGCGTATCTAGACGGCGCTGTTCTCAGTCATCACTCCTCAAACAATGGACATTTAAAATAAACACATAGAAAGATTCTTTTTAGAGAATTATATATTTTGTAATTTTTTAATTTCACCGTATTAATATTATTATTCATAACTTTAATTTAGTAATTTAATTGACATTCTTTTACGAAGTCCTTTTAAAATAATATGTCTTGTAAAAAGTTATCATTTGTAAGTATAGTTTAAATTAACTAACATATGTAATAAAATGAACAAATCTAACATTATCATATTTGTTAACCGTGATGTCTTCTCTTATATAAAAAGAAAAATGTCTACGGGAAAAAAAACTCATTTATTTAAAATATTTTTTTTTCATAAATATCTACGTCTGTTTAAATAATATTTCTTTAATTATGATCAACAATAGAAAACTCGTTTTTATTTAAATTATACAGAACCAAATAGAAAACAATTTGAATACACGGTACCCTATAATATAAGAGAGCGGCAATTTAACATCATTATGTCAAACCGGCGACGCGTGCGTTTGCGCAAGAAGGAAACGCATTGCGTAACTCTTTTATATATGAATGTGCGTCTTTGTTAATGTTTTTTCGAAGATAGCTCATAAACAATATACCTACTTCAATATCCTATTATATGAGAACATATGACAGTTCCACGCTTGATAATTATTTACCTGTAGCAGAGCCCATAGCCACCAATGCTTCATTAGTTTGTTCTTTACTTCGTAGACGTGGAATTTGTTTTATCAGATTCAACAGTTGTTATTGAATTTCGTCATTAACGTATTATATTTCAAGTTATGCTGGTTTATGTTTCCGTTACCTATAAAATGTATTATGTACCCAAAATAAAATGACATATGCGACGAGATAGCTCGAGGACGCGGACGTCAAAATGAATTTCCTGTTGTATTTTTTAAGTTATAATAAAAACATCAACTATAAATAACAATTTTTAATAATATCATAAATAACAATTTTATTTTCGTATATCGTATATTCAATATTCAATTAGTGCAGACCTTAATTTTGGAGATTCGAATGTCAGTCACGTCGAGGTCACCTCGGAGTACCAATTAGATTTATCATAGAGTATTGGCTATTCATAAGGAGACAGTCCTCGATACGACGGCTTACCTTAACATAGATATTTAGAATATATTTGATTATAGTAGAAAATTGTTTAAGAACTATGAATTTATATGAAAATAAAAAAATAAGTTATAACATAAATATTCATATAATTAATGGAGGCTTTCAAAAGATCTTTTTAAAATAGGCCTTATTTTATTTTGCTCTACCTTTTACTCCAAAATCGGTTGCCAATAATTAGTATTCTGTTTTTATTTATGATTCGAAGTCTGAGCATGTATTATGTATTTTTTATGAATTCTCGAAATATTACTTATTAATAAACAAACTTTAAAAAAAATCTGTTGAAAAAATACAAATAATGTATTTTTTTCTGATTGTACATAATAACATAATTTTATTATACAGCGCTACGCTGATTGAGTGCGTCAAATAATATCGTTGCCTATTCTGTATTAACAACTCTATAGTTATATTTGACTTTTGTAAATTTTATTAACATTAAAAAAACTATAGTTACATTTACCCGCCTGTATTCACGCAGAAGTAAATCGGTATGTGCCCGACTAGTTTCGAACCATGGTTCTTATTCATGAGTTCTAAGCGTGGCGGAGTCGCGGCGTGAACTAGTCGGGCACATTCTTATATAATTCCACGTGAACACAGCCGGGTAATTATAAATATAATAGTCATGGTTCACGAAAGTTTAAATATAAAATTAAAAATATACTTTCCAAACAAAACCATTTATTATTCAGTCAAGTGACAAGACAATAGTTTCATCATCGTCTTCTCTTGTCAGAAATATAGCATTGTTTTATACAGTGGGATCAACAACTTAGCTTAGCTTATTATTTCAACTTATATGACATTTGTACGTACTTCAAAATGAAACTTATTTTTTTCATAACGTTTTTTAATTAATTTTATTTTTAATTATATTTTTGGTAAGTGGGTGTTATATTCAATGAATATTAAAGATATATGTAATTGTTAAGTGCAACTTCTCATACTGGACGGTATCCTCGGGCGAGAGCCACTCACTATCAGATGTGTCTTTATATCTATAATATAAGTGACAGGGACCGTAAAATGTCGCGGGTAACAGCTTGTCATAATTTGTTACTGTTTGCAGACCGTCAAATCACATCTATCATTTTGTTTGGAAATCTCTTCCTAAGTCTGTGTTTCTCAACATATTGAACTCAATTTAAAAGAAGCTTGAGTAGAATTATAAAGACTCCTATCCTATATCAGACTATGTCAAAACATTTCCATCAGGTATGACCAAGGCGTCAAAGAAAGCTCTGCCACCGTATAGCCTGTTTTTAAATTAGCCACTATAACTAATATATATATATATATGACTTGCAAGAGGTTGTCTGTGTGTCTGATAGAACACCAAGAAGATATTCATAGTTATTGTATTGAACGAGTAGACGGTCTAATTCATAACGTCCTCGTCATACCAATGCAAATATGGAAAGTTGCAAATGTATTACTCCCCTTGCAATCGGAAAGAGAGTAGAGCACAGAAAAAACGAGAGAGAGGCTTTGGTTACTTTTAAGATTTAACAGTTTTCTAGTTGATTGTTTTATTATATGTTTCTCTACCTCCAGGGTTCGTGCTGGCGTCAGCGGTAGTGCTTCTCCTGCTGGGTGTTATATGTGCTATATTCTTAAGCAGTTGGATTCGCATCTTCATAGACCATGTAAGTATTATTTTATTAGCCTCAGGTTATTACGTAAAAAGTATACCTATATATTCTCAATGTTACAAATTCAACTTAAATTTTTCCTTATGTCGTCTGTATCTGAAGATTAAACTTAACAATTTGAAAAGTATCTTCTATTGCACATTTGCTCTTTATAAAGTATTTAAAGTATTTTTTTTAAATGAGAGTTAATTTATTGAAAATAATTTTATTAAGATGAAAGATGCATCTAAACAGAGGGTAAATAATAAACAATCATAAATATTTTATAAATACAACATGCCTCCCCCCCACTCTGTGTCCTCATCATCCCTTGTTATTCCTCAAGTACCTACCATTTACCATCAGATAGAGAATACCATTCTTCATTGATAACTGTACCTTCGTACCTCTTGACCCCAGTGTTTTCTCCACCCTGCTGTTCTGTTCTTAAATGGTGGGAACCCATCTATAGTTCCGGTAACTCCTATACTGGTTCATCTGTTGCTTTAAGACCCCCCCCCCCCCTCTCTTCAGTTACAAAATACTCTGCTTCTTAAACACCGCGAATGAAAGTGGAGCGAATGACATAACGCGCTATAACAGCTGATTGAAATAATATTATTTAAATGTATAAGTTATTAGTTTTTTTGTGCAATAAAAACTTTTTTATATAAAACTTTATTATAATTGTAATAAGTTTTTATATTACATTTATACATACAATTAATTGTATAAGATATGAATGTTATGATAATGTAATTGTTTTGTTTAAAAAAATAACTTCTAACTAATATAAATATATAAATGCTTTACACGTACTAATTGCTAACAGAACATATGTACGTATGTAATTGATGTAATTAATTAAATTAAACTTTACACAGGAAAGCCATCTTTACATTATCTATCTTTTACATTACATTACATTTTTTATAAATATATTTTATTTGTCTAATATTTGTTTCATAAAAGAGTTTGGTACAACTAGTCTGTAATAGAATATAAATAATGTGGCACTTTGTAAATTTATTAAAATGGCTGCCATAGGCGGGGAACCCTAAAAATATAAAAAATAATATTATAATATCTTTGTCTAAGCGTCACCACTTACCCGACGCTAACCTCGGATCGCGTACATAATTGCGTGATTGTTGACGTAAGTACCGTCAACAAAAAAAAATCTTTATAATGATGTATATTTTTCTGTTTAACAATTTGTAATTTTAATAAATTATTAAAAACATTTCCTTATAAGATCTGAAAATCTGATATATTAATGTTTTATTATTATTATTTGTACGTCAACTTTTAATGTTATGTATATATATAAACAGCATTGAAAACTTCCTTGTTTAAAAATATATCAATTAATTATTTTAAAAACAATAAAAAAACTGTAAATAAATGTCATTATTGGCTATAATTTTAACTTGAACTAATTTTTCTATATGAAAACACATACATTTATGAAACGTTACTTAATAATTTTTATTTTTTTGACTTCTTGCATTCCTCTCACTCCTTAGCAATTAGAAAGAGTTAGTACCGAAATAAACAATCGACCCTGTTACAATATTAGATAAGAGACAAAAAAAACACAAACCTTACCTGAGTTATCAGTACAAATAACTGTGTATTAAGTTTATTAAGAGAGTTCAATCTGAGATCATAGATTTATTATTAATATCGATTGTTAATCAATCTGGTTCTTTATCCCTATTATTCTTCCCGTCATCTTCTGAAACCAATAATACGCTGTAAAATATACAACAAATGGTATGCTAAAGTCATCAAGAGCCGCTACGACACGATAGCTCAGTTGACAGTCTGATATACTAGTATCCCAGCAGTCACAGGTTCATGTCTATTTATTCAAAATCATAATTCAGGGTGTTGTCAGGTGAGGCTTGATAATAAATACTAAGCTTACAACCTTACACTATAAAAATAATAACTTTTCATAAACTTTCCACTTAAGACCGCTTTCAATAAGACTTCATCCATGAAATGTATTATTCCAGTAATTTTAAACAATTAAAAATAGGCTTTTAAAAATTATAATTACAGAGTCTTAATCCAAGGTTTCCTTAATATAAATAAATTATTAAATAATTACCTGATTATCATGATGACTGGACCTCAAACCTGCGACCCGTGAAACGTATTATTGTTCAACTTTAAATAATATATATTTATTATTTAAAGTTTTCTTGCTGACTGTACAGTGAGTGAATGTTAAATATAGGATTTGGCAATGTTATGAGTTTACCAACCGTTGCTAACTTTCACCGTGTCATATTATTTACATATTCATTTATGACAAATTTAATATACTATTATTTAATATATTATATGACTTGATAGAATCACGAGGCGTTGTTTCTATTTGTACATAAGAGCTTTAAAAAAAAAAAATAGCTTATTTTAGTTATAGCATTTTGTGTTTTATATCCTTGTCTTTTTTTCCGAGTGAATATTGATCAAATTACTTAGAGGATAATACATTTATATTAACTTGGAATGTATTTTCCACATTTTATTGACTTTTTTGACGTCTCTTGATATACGTATAAAATAAATAACCTATACTTATTGGTGAGTAATGTCAATACTAGCATTCTACTGTAAATTTGTAGTTCATACGAATGAATATACGTATTAATTAAGTCAAGCTTGCAAAACATACCTTTATATGGCTTGTTGGATTCCAAAATATGTCCCAAAAGCGACTCTTACGACACTCGAAAACTTAATTGGAGAGTTTGTTGAAGCGCTTCCGTCTTGTCAGTGACGTTACGATGACTGTGATTGCGAGTGTGTGTGTGAATGTTTGTGTGGGTCATATGTTTGTAACTTACAGCTTGTAAGTCATTTTTATGTCACAAGAATGACTTTTGGCGTGTCTCTCGATATTGTTATTGTGAATTGTTTTACGGCTCTTAGAATATAACTAGAGAGCTGTTTGAATAGCTGCACCATAGCACCGTGTCCGTAACTTCAATAACAACCGGTGGTAATCAAATTACCAGATATAATTATGAAAGCGCATTAAATAAGATTGCCTAAATAACGGTATCGTCTGAAGTCACAGAAAGCAATCTTACCGTGGCATTAATTTGTAACGTAAAGCTCATTTGAATGCATTGTTCTATCGAAAGCCTACAAAGCCTACAACCAGCTCACCTTAACCCACTTGTCTCGTTGGTTTAACCGCAACACTATTTACGATTGCTAAAGCGCTATTGAGAACGGTTATTACTCTATCGATAGTTGCTAAGTTAACAGTGAATTCGGTTATAGAAATAGTAGCTCCATACATCTAGTAAAGAATAATAAGCTTCCATCTCTTATAACGCTCCCTTAGGGCTAATTTTCGAAGAGTTGGAACAAAAATTACTACTGATTTTTTATTTCTTCGTAAATCTTATTATTTTAAATATGAATAGATATTGTTTCAGTACTAATAAATTATAAATGTATAGTACAAATCAGATTAATCTCCACTATCTCCTAGGCAAGTTTGATTCTGACAAATAAAATCATAACTGCTTGGCTTCACACTTGTTCATAAGGGACTAAAATCTATTATATCGATATAAAAGAACTTAACTGACTTGCCATTGGAAATAGCAATTGTTAATCTGTATAATACTTGAACACTTCGAAAAAAAATAAAAATGTTTTCCAAAATCAACCCTTAATGTTGTGATAGTGAAAATCAAAATTATAAACATTAAAATATGAATTTGAACAAGTTACTTCATGCATTTAATATATATACATATATCTGTTGATGTTTTATTTAATTGTATGTGAATTGTAGATTTTATCAATACAATGATACAATATTCTCATTTTATTAACTCCTTAAGATTGAAACATTGTCTTAAAGTCGATAGTTCGGTGTGAACTGGGCCGCTAAATGTAATTGTTACTTGCCTCATGAACAAACAAACTGAAAACGAAATGTCTTATAAATACAAAAGTCTAAAGACACACACTCTCTTATTAAGGATGAAACTGAAATCATGAAAATGATTTGAAAATTTAACATTGGAATTAAATTAAAATGCTTCGAAATTTTAAATTAAAAAAATATGCTCAAAAATCAAATATAAATATGAATTGTATAATTAAAGTTTTATAACAGGATAAATTTAAATTTACAAAAAATATTTTCTATATAAATATAATAATATACGATTATACTGATAAATCTTTATATAAACAATAATACGACTAAACTTGTGTGTGAAGTTGTTTGTTTTTATTACTCTCTCTCTCTCTCTCTCTCTCTCTCTCTCTCATTTTGAATAAATATTGAATTAAATAATCATTACTTTGAGTATACTCGAACCTGTGACTTTGTGAAACGGCCCGGTCGCTTTGCCAACTGAGCTATCGTGTCATATTCGCCTTAATGAATGAATGCTTCTTTGTCTAATTCAGGAAGTAAGTCTCTATATTTTTTAATGCGGTTTTCTACATAAATGTATATTAAAGGATTATTGATTAATCCAGACGATTAATTCACTCTTTACTAGGGACTGACTTGTATTACAAACCAATATTATAACATTCGCAATAAGCAATAAGGCCGCCTTACTATCTCTTTCTATTATTTGTACCTACTATCTCTTTCTATTATTTGTTATTGTTTATATATATTTTTTTTGTTTTGGTACAATAAAATATATCGTAAATGTAAAAATATCAAGTAAAGCCTATCTGAGTATTATAAACCTATTCCGTAGTCTATAGTATCGTAATGTTAGGTCCGGTTCGAATATTCAAATATTGCTGGTTTAAATTGATTCCATCTACGATACAAAATGAAATATTAATTATTTTAAAATGACGTCCTATTAAGAGTACTTAACTAAATGGGCCGAGTGGAAAAACCTCCTAAATTTCCATCTAAACTGGAAAATTTCATTTAACCCATTGGTAGGGCTAAACGAGATTTTCCAGCTTATGTAATGACATAAGCTGGAAAATTCCTATTTTTGTAGATATTCGAAAAAGTGGATGTATAGGCTATATGCCATTGAAATATAATGTTACCCTTCTGATACTAGCAATAAATACAACTTTAACATTAAAAAACAACTGACTCTTTCATCTCGCATGTATCGTAAATGGAAATTATAGAAATTATTATAAGTAACTTAAATTATATTTAACAGGAATTGGTTCTCCGCCCTGGCTCGATGACCTTCGAGTGGTGGGCGCACCCCCCCGTCCGTCCCTTCGTCCGCGTGTACGTCTACAACGTTACCAACGCGGACGAGTTCCTCAACAACGGTTCCAAACCCATTTTGGACGAATTGGGGCCTTACGTTTATTCGTGAGTAGTTATTTTTTTCTTTCTTTATTTTTATACATTTATAGATATATTATTAATATATATTCGTTCTGTATGCCAAAAAAAAAAACCAGCTCGGTAATTAGGTAATTACATATTATGAATGTACTTAAATGTAAGAATAAAGAATACACTTAAAGATATGTGGATATATAAATGAAAGAATATTTTTCATTCTATATTTGTTCAAAATTAACTCCATCTGTATCAAATTCTTATTAATCCTGTTTAGAATGTTACACACACACACACACACACACACACGACGGTAACTTTAAAAATTTCGGATAGTCAATTATCACAATTGTAAGAACAAATAAAAGTCAATGAAATAAATACTTTATCGAATCAATTAACTGAAATAACAATACTTCTGTTCAGCACTTTGTAACATGTAACAATTACGTTCAACGCGACCTTCCTTTACTAGAATTGATGGTTAATTTATTCCAAATATACACAAGAATAATATACTAATAAATTATAGAGAAGGCTATTCACAAATTAATCATTTTTAATTATATTCTGTTTAATTATGCGACGCTATATAAACTTCACCGACACACACTAACACGTAAAAACCCATGGAATATATCTTAATTATGTATAATATAAGGATATCACACAACTATACAATTAGATTAATATATAGACGTACATACTGAGGTGGATAATGTGTTTTTAATTATATTATAATTACACAAAATTGAACGAGACAAATCCATTATACAGAACTCATTAAGGATAAATGAAACTATAGATAAATGAAAGGAGTTTCTCGATGCTTGGAGCTCGCTGATTTACTTCTAGTTGGGATTGTACGATATAAGGATAGCTGAAAAGAGAAGAATTGATTGGAAACATTGGGTTAGGTTAGGTTAGGAAATAGGGGATAGGATGAAGGAGATACAGCAATGAGTGCTGCTCTCCTTGGCACTTCTATTACTCTCTCTCTCTATATATATATATATTATATATATTTTTTACTGAAACTCAGCTATGACAGCTAATTCACAGCAGTTTTCTTCTAGAAGGTGGTTGAGTTAGTGACCATTATGTATTGTTGATCAAAACCTTAATTAACCAGAAAGAGAAGTGCAATGAGGATCCTATTTTCAGGTTGCTTTTGCTGAAGCTTGTAATTCTTGTGAGAGATATGATGATGGGCGTAAGTGATCACTCATCATTAGATGCAGACACGCTCCTGTGCACTCCTATTAAATAAGAATGTTTGCTCCCGTCAAACCGTATAGATAGCATCGCAAATTCCTCAATATCTAACAAATTTCTAACTGAAGGTTATAAAAATAATTGGTAGAAGTCGATACTTCCGTTTTCACACATTTATTTGACGTGAATACGATGATGATTCCTCTCACGCTATGTTGCGTGTTTAATAATTGTGTCTGTTACAGCTAGAGGACGCTATCTTTGTTCTTATGTTGTTGTAAAGTATTATATTTAGAAATCTTTAGTTCTGTTTGATGTTTAGACTGATATATTTAGAAGACATGTTTGACATTGGTTCTTCTATCTTTACTCCATCTCGAATTTATTGATAAATGCCAATCGTGTAGGTTGTGGTGGGCCATCACTACTCTTTAGTGGTTGAGTATCCGTCAGATCGGGCAGATCTTGTCTATTAAAGGAATAGCAAGGTTTATGAAAAAAGTTTAGTTGTTCGTTAGAAAACACATTATTTAAGATATTTTGACTAATTTGGGTGTATTTTTTAAATACATCCGTGCTTTTTGTTACTTTTTTCTATGGGATTTCGGTGTGAGCTTAAGAAATTAACTCACGATTAACACATTGATGTGCTATATATCTTTGTTTTGTTCGTTTACCTGGAATTAAGACTTTAATAAATATAATCGTAGGTAGAATGGATATTTGTGCCGAGTCCAAGGTTCAATCAGAAGTTAATAAATCTTCCGAATAAGTAAACCGATCAGTATCCCACGCGGACGCTACAGCTAGTATTAAATAAATACATTCCGCATTAATTAAAGTTACCGATGACATTCGTATGGGGATGGATGGTCAGCAACTGACTGTTTTAACTTTGCTTGATTTTAGCAACGCTTTTAATAACGTTGACTTTGACATTTTACTTTGTTTGTTAGCTTCTCTTAACATATCTCCATCGGTAATTGATTGGTTTCATAGTTACCTGTATGGACGCCGGCATCGTATTCGTATTAACGAATCATCCTCATCTTGGTGCAGTGTACGTGCCGGTGTACCACAGGGAGGCGTTTTGTCACCATTACTTTTCTCGATCTTCATTAATACGATTACTCACAAAATTTCTTCTCCCTATCACATGTATGCAGACGACTTACAAATATATGCACAGGCAGCATTAAAAGATTTACCTTTAGCTATTGCTCAGCTTAATAAAGACCTCTCCTCAATTTTAACTTGGACCACGTCTTTTGGTATTAAAGTTAACGCAAGTAAGTGTCAGGCTATAATTGTTGGTTCTCCTGCCATGATAGCTAAAATCGATCGATCAAATATACCTACACTCTTGTTTGACGGTGTCACTATACCCTATAGCCAAAAAGTTAAAAACCTAGGAGTGCAGTTGGATCAAACATTATCTTGGACTTCCCAAGTGAATGAAGTTAGCAGAAAAACATTTGCGACCATGGGCTCATACGACGCTTACAGAATTTTCTTCCGATTCCTACCAAAATTATGCTCGCACAATCTCTTCTTCTATCCATCCTCGACTATGCTGACGCAAGCTACCTCGATTTATCTGAGAACCAACTTAATAAGCTTGAGAGACTTCAAAATCTAAGTATCCGGTTCATATTTGGCTTGCGCAAGTATGACCACGTATCTGAATTTCGTTCTCAACTCAAGTGGTTACCTATTCGTTTTCGCCGGAATCTACACATCCTTTCACTTCTGTACTGTGTGTTATTTAACTTAACTTCTCCACTTTATTTAAAAGAAAAATTCGAATTTCTAGGCACACACAGCAAAATTCTTAGGTCTTGCGACAATCTTACTCTCCGCTTGCCTACCCATTCCACATCTTTCTATAAAAAATCATTTAGTGTACAAGCTGTTTTACTCTGGAATGCATTGCCTATTCATATCAGACAAGCACGGTCTTTGACTGCTTTTAAGAGGCTGGTCAAAGAGTACTATTTAAGTCAGTTGCTAAATTCCACATAGTGTTATATATAAGTATTCTATACTCTATCTTTCTTGTTAACTATTATTCATTTTCAGATGTTAAATATTTAATCTATGTCCTCATCTCTTAGTTATGATGTATTGTAATATCCTCTTTCCTGTGATCAACGTTGTAGTTTATGTATTATATTATTGTATTATTGTATTATAGTAGTACTTTAATTATGTATTTTATTTTATTTTATATATGTTATATTTATGTATATTATTATAAATATATTATATTTATGTATATTATTATATTATGGTCATTATTATATCATATCTTCTTTGTATATTTATTTGTTATATATTTTGGTTTTATGCACCACTCTTCTGTTTACCTTACTTCAATCTTATCCAAATAAGGTTGTCTGGAAGAGATCGCTATTTAGCGATAAGACCGCCTTATTGTATACCCAAAATGTATTTTTTTTTTTTTCCCTTTTACTTTATTGTTTTTTTTTACTTTTTATTTCTTATTTTTATTTTTATATCTTTTTTTTTTTTGCTTGTCTTGTACTTTACATATTTGTGGTGTGCAATAAAGAATATATATATATAATAACTTTCAAATATTGAAACTTGAGATATGTTGAAAGATGAGTTTATAGCTTGGCTAAGCTGTAATTTTAGAAAGCGGTTGTTACAAAATTGCAATTAAAATCAGTAGTTTACCAACACCGGAATGACTTGAGAGGTGGAACTAGCTACCTTGAACTTACATTGTTGATATTCATACAAAATAATATAACTTACATCAACGGGTAGCTAGGTGGAGTTGGACCAAAGATAAATATCACTTATTGTATTTATTAACTTTGACATTAATACAAGAATGTTTTGTTCTTTCTTTACAGAGAAGAATGGGAGAAGATAAACATAACAGACAACGGTAATGGCACGCTCTCCTTCCACTACAAGCGCACCTACACCTTCGTACCGGAACTGAGCGCGGGGCCTGACGACGACTCAGTCGTGGTGCCCAATATACCCATGTTGGTGAGTGAGACTGACTCTAACTTACACTGTCTGTGTGTGTGTTTATGTATGTGTGTCGAGAATAAAATAATATATGTAAAATTTGAGTATTTTGAGTAAATATAGTTGAAAATAATCAGTTCAGTTGTTAACGCGGCTAGCGATACTCGATAAACAATATTGTTCTCTATAATATCTGTCTATTTGGATTCTTACAGAATTTCTAATGATACTTAAGACAAAGGTACGTCTGAGTAAAAACTGAACATGTCATTTAACATGAACATGTCTGACGAATGCTCAGTTAATTCTACCTGATATCCATACAAACGAACACTTCTTCTTACAAAATATCTCATTTAATTAATATACATATATTTAAAATTTATTTATAAACAACCGTGAACGCTTTAACAAATGTAAATATGTTTTAAATTGAATTATAATCGTTAACTATTAAGGACTGGATCTTTTCCTTAATTTAAAATATTGTAATGATTATAATGTAGTTCTAATATTCATCTTATTCGTACACAGTTAAAGATGATATTACGTTGTTAGTATATCTGTATTTTTTATACATTCAAGAAATGAAACGTAATTATTTTTAATGCGTCTTTTATGTTTTTGTTAGGTTCGTTATATAACTTATATGCTAAATATCTGTCTGGTAAAAATGTTTTTATAAAATCGTTGCGTTCTTCAAAGTTATTTATATATTTTAAAAGTATTCAATATTGAGTTTCCATCAGATAATATTCCCCCAGAGGCTTAATTATCGTACTTTGAAATATTTAATTGAGTCTGTGTCAATTAATATCTTACAAATATTTGTAATATTTAGGACACTTGGTACTCTTTAGAAAAATATTTAATATTGTAATTACCAAAATTGAGCTCAAGGTGTAATCGGTCTATTTGCTCTTTTTGTATGTTCTTTAACTTACAGCCTTCTCAAACATAATTTATTTAAATGTCACAATAGAGTCATATTACTGTCAATGCTATTTTAAACCTTAGTATTAACGTGAAATATCTCGCAAAGTACTTATTTAAATTTAGGGTAATTTGAAGTCAGGTCGTGTGCTTTTCATTGACATTGAAATAACTTCCTCAGAATTAAGGTCAGAGCGAGGTGTTCTTGTAGAGCAGGAAAACGTTTCGATCACAAACACTCTATAATTATATTATTATATATATATATATATATAATATTTAATATCACCTTAACTAAGTAGTGACTATTAAGATACTATCGTGGAAAAAAATCTTGTTATACAATATAAGAGTGAAATGATAATTTTAGATAACCTTCCAATTCTATAGTTTGTGAGTCGAACATCCCGTCTTACCTCATCTGAGGATTTTATAAACAACAATGTAAGAGGAAAAAGCCTTTTTGCAAAATGTCACATTCTCAGAGCCAGTTGTTCAGGCTGCTCTATGATGTATTATTATGATTTTTGGTGTTAGTGTTTGATATATTGACAAACAAGATTAGTTTATACTTGGATAATTATATTTTTATATAATATAATAAGTATTACCGGCCTATACAGGCTATATGTCGCATCATCACAAATTTTAATAAATTCGATGAAACCGTTTTTGAGACAAAAAGACATGAACACGGACGAAAAAATAAATTTGTGTTAGTAATACATGGGACTTTATTTAACTATATATATATGTATATTTCTGCTAGAAGAGTAGAATAACTAACAAGTGAACAGCTAACACGTCCAATACATTTCCTTCGGCTCTCTTGTTCCATTTAATTTGGGTTCGTACAAAAAGTAGTACACGTGAGTCGATAGCTTTCACTGCATTGTCTCCGCCGCCGGTCCACTAAATACTAGACTACTCTCGGTTAGATGTCGGCTCGTTGCGTTATAGCTGGTTTAAAATTACATTCACATATATGTAGTCTCGCTTTGATGTTTGTCTATGATACTTGTATTTTTTATAATTTAGTTGTATGTATTTGTGTATCCATCCGTGGCATCCTATCTCCTAAACGGATGACAGATGAACTAAGTTTTTATGCAGGTAATAAATATTATATCTAAACTATTTATTTCCATCCAAACTATTCAGCAATATTAAACTTCATAATTTATCATTTTAGTTAAATATGTTTTAATTCAGTAACGTCGTGTGACAATATGGCTTTTTAATTATAAATATATATTTCTCATATTTATCTTATAGATAATACATTCTAATTGTGATGTCGTGAAGACAAACATCATTTATAATTGTCACAGATTATAATTTTCTCATCTTTTTAATTGTACATAATTACAATTATTTTTCAAATACAAAAACCTCAAATTATAATCTATACTTAGATGTGCTAAATTTAAAGTTAATTACTTTTTTTTACTAAAAGTAATCAGTTTTTTTTAAGTAACAAAAAGAGGCATAAAAAAATCAACACTATTGTAGTTAACAACTACCTGTCATTACAGTGAAGATACTGACTCTATAGTCTATGTTCTAGTGGCTTGAACAATGGATAAAAAGGCCGAGATTAATAATCGATCTACGATCCGAAACCGAGTTCAGTCAAAGGTTGCTTCATACAATCTCGGGCCACAGATAGATTATTTGCACTGACAACTCCAGAAACGAATAATATTTTAAATCTTTAGTAGCAAGAACTGGTTCGGGATATATTTTTAACGTCGGACGTTAGAGGAGTCAAGATATTAAGACGTCAAGTACGTCAGCAGTGAATTAGCACCTTTGACCTTTGACACAGGTTTACCAAGAATAATAAACATCTCGGAAATACACTTCAATATAAAACTATTATACTCTGTATTTTAAGACGGCATTTCGAATATATGTTTATTATTATTTTTAAATACCTTTTTCATCAGCTTCCATTAATAAGATACAGTAACAAGGCAACTTCGACTTAAATATGTTAAATATAGTATAAGGTTAGTCGTGATTTGTGAATATATGAGACCTAGCATACTTAGGTTACCTAGGAAGTCTAGTTGTTAACTAACTCGTCGCATCCTCGGGTATACTTAACTTTCTCGTCAACCTTTAATCAAATGCGATGCTAAATTGACTGTGATATAAGTAGTTTCCAATACAACTTGTGGTAGTTAATTAATTATACTAACAAGTATCAAACGTTTACTGAACTGATTTTCATGCGGTTTTACTAATTCATAGGCTGATTTAAAAGACATTTTAAGACGGAGCGAAGCTTCTTAGCATTATATGGATTCACCGTGCGGGTGCCGAGCCCATCGCGTTACAGGGAGAGGAGTGCAAACAGCTCCTGGGGCTTGATAATTTATAGAGTTTTTTTACAAGCATGTAATGTCAGCAGACGTTAAGAGAAGACAAAACGAGTTTCTAGTGGTGGTATAAATACACATTCCATGAGATACATTCATTGACTTTCCATATCGAATAGGAATGTTTTAATAAAGAAAAATTAATTGCCTTCTATATCGAAAAATAATGAATTGGTTTCGTATTTTCTAACAAGAATGTAGACAGCGATGACTGATCAAGAGCCAGGGCAGCGGCTTAAAACGTATTTCATAGTCACTAAACATTATTATTATGCGGATATATGCACTGGAACGAAACTCATATGGACCGGAACCTAACTGTTAATGCTTGTGCAATGGAGTGGAAGTCTAGACTTATGAGATTTTTATGTTTAGAATTGATAAAATTTTGCAAAATTTTATTTTTTACTCAGTGGTTAAATCGAAATCTAGTTCAAACGTTCCACCGCTAGCCTTCTTTCATTGGAGAGTCGATGTGAATGTTAGTGAATCGATGGATAGTCCACCACGCTACACTTGAGGTTGCTGGGTTCATCATCACATTTATTTATTTCCTTAACCTTATTAGGGGATGGCGGAGCTATTCTATTGACACCGTCGGGAATCTTACCTGGAACCATTCAGGTCAAAGCCAAGAAAACGCCATTTTTCTAATAAAACTCAGTCAGTTTGAAGCACGGATTAAACTGTACATTCATCCACGTACATGGATGGCTCACTTGTTAATTCATGACGGGAAAAGCGTGAGTAGGATCACCACGCAATCACAATGATATGAGACTTTATTGTATGGTGTTGGATGGTAGTGATTATTGGTAGTGTCAAGTGAAAGACTGTATGAAGTGTGAAAGGCTGCTGCTCTTCCACTTTGGGGTTTGGAATATTCACGAGCACAACAGGAATAGAGGTCCTTTTTGGCCGCTGCGGTTCAGGTAGCCACCTGCTGAGTGGTTAGATAGATGAGCTAGCATCCAATCGGTCATCCGAGCGTCTAACAAGTGTAGGCTTGCGAACTGGAGCTAGTTAGGAAGTGAGCTTGCCCACAGCCTCGGATCACAGAGACGGCACATAAAAACAATATGTATATTTGTAAGATGTCAAGGACCCGTAGTATATAGAATATATATTAAAAGATGACCACCAACCCACAGTCTAGTAGCGTTGTATGTTAAACTCCACAACCTGACATCAGGTGGAAAGGAGATCTGAAGCCATGAGATGTGTGTCTCCTGATACTTTACCATTTACTTATATTTATAAAACTACAATAAATACTATTTTAAATAATTACACAGTAATTATTAATACCAATTACTTTATTATTATTTTAAAGTTGATAAACTGTAAAAGATAGTCCCTACGTTGCCATTACAAGAGCTGGTCACAATACTGATTTCTTCACACACGTATTGAACTTAGTCCAATGAACTTTATAAGCTCAAGCTATTATAGCCTATGTGTTATATTATATAAAGTTAAATTCTCCATATAATAAGTACTTGGTGCATCGCAAGGTAAACTAAATCTTAAAACACACCGATTAAAGTTGATTTCACAATGGAAAGGAGGATTCATATATTAAAGAATTATAATATATGAAATGTACGTGATTAAAAGACAAGGTGAAATCAACTATATCGAGATATGAATAAAGTTTAAATTATATTCTTGGATATAGTGATATATTAGCATTACATAAGTCGGGATATTTCTTAATGACGACAGCGTTTGCTAGACATTTATGATTGAAAGATGTATGTTTGTTATTCAATTACGGTTTAACGGCAAAACTATTAGTAAACGTCTTCTATGTGACGTCCAGCGGCGGTTAGGTTACCGTTGTTTTAATTATTTATACAATAGAATAAGAACTTCTGCTCTGATTTGTGTTTTCTGAGTTCTTAAAATAATATACGATTTAGTTTATTAATGTTTATTAAAATAATAATAAAAAAAAAATACACACAAATAAAATGTTTTTAATTGTGTGTATTTAATATATTTTTGTGGTAGATAAAAAATATATAATAATTATTCTTTAAATGTATATATTTTTTATCTAAATAATATCTTTTATATTTCATTGATTTTCTATTAAGTAAAAAAAAACAATACATCAATCTTGTTTAATGGTTGATATCTGTTAAATATCCTTCCTTAATGAATGTAGAGTAAAATGTCGCTTTAAGCCTTATATTTAACCCTAGCTTAAGCTATCTATACAATAAAAGTATCTTTGGACTCTTTACATTTTGAAATTCTGATATAAAAACATTCCTTTAAAACAAGTTCCGGAAAGAGTAAATATTTTAATATAATAAATAGTGTTTATCTAACGCTTGTTAAGGCTCTATAATAAAATGCTCTACGACATATTGAAGGGACGAAGCGCAAACATAAGTTAGTGTTAAAAACCCGTCAACTTGACCAGCGGAACACCCACGACATACCAATAGAAGATAACGGTAGAATTAGACGAAACCCGTTACCCGTGTATATTAAATCTGGTTCTGAAGTGTTACGTGAACGACATCTGGCACCAGGCAGCAGGCTACCATCTCAATTTAATTATCATATTGTAAAACATAACTCTTATAAAAATATTCCGTAGATAATCAGCCAGATAATAATTTTTATTCCTCGTTTCATCTTCTATTCTGATATAAGATTACATCAGGACTTGTACATATTTTAACCCTGAATTAACAATCTGTTAATCTTATTATCGTTTAAAAATATTGAAATCGTAAATATTTTCTAGAGGTATCAGTGTTAATAAAAGAAATATTTATTGAGTTGTTGGAAGTAATCTGATTTCTATTTTGGATTGTTCATGAATTTCGTCTCCTAATTGTCAACACAGACACATACAAACAATTTATTTTTTTATATTTTTACCTCATTTAATTTTTTCTTCATGTAATATTTTTTATTTATTTATAATACATTTAAAAACTTATCAAAAAACTTTACCAATGTGTTAAAATAGTATAGAATTTTGACACCAATGATACCAAAATAACTTAATTTAACACGTATACTTAGAAAAAATGAGAATAGAAAAATTAAATTGCCAAATTTTAATCTCATAATTTACCCAGAATCTGTTTTCATAAATTATTCCTCAACCGTTGATTACCATGAATAAATAAACCAGTGTTTTTCCAAGAATATATTAAGTATACGACTTTTTCTTTACGAGTTTTTTGCTTCGATCTAAAATATTTAACACATTGATATAGCAACAAAAAATATATTCTTAAATAATTATTTAAATATACACAGAGGTGCAAAAAAATTTTGGACAAAAAAGTGTAATTTTTCTCTATCCTATTGTACTACATATTAGCGTGAAAGTGTCATATACGCAGAAAGTACGACATTCAATTTTGCATAAAGATAGAAAATGAACAGGAAAAAGACATTTTATTCTGAAAAAGTACAAGTTCTGGGGATGAGGGTTGTCTGTTACTTTATATATTTTTATTAAAAAAATCCTCTGCCCCCAAACTCCCCCTCATCCAATCGAGCAAGCACGGGGCAAAAGTTAGTATATAGTTAGTATATAGTTTGTATCCTGAATGACTGATGTTATATATACAAAGTAATATTTATTTACAACTTTTCAAGTTTATTAATCTGCGGCCGAAGACGGAGGAACAGCTAGTATTCTTTAAGAATATAACATTATTCAAATACATCAGAGAACGCTCAGGTCTGCAGGTGCCAAGAGGCTGATTGGTTTACTATCACGTATGATCGTTAGTCACTTACACTGTACACACACATGTAAAGAATATCTAGAACAAACATTATTGCAATACTTTAATAATACCTCATTTAATAATTATTTAACGCCGCCTTGAACTTCGTACTTTGAAATTACATTTTATGATACCTATAAAATCTTTATGTAAATAATATCTTATTCAAGTATATGAGAACAGACACTCTTTTGAACACAGATGTAATGACCACTGTGTGATGATCTTAGTTTCTCTATTGATTGGAACATATCAGAGACCACGGTCCGCTGGTCCCTATTATTTGAAAGAATTGTTAACGGGACTTGAAGAGGAGAATTCTAAAGCAATTCATATAAAGCTTTAATCCATAGGAAGTTTATAAGAAAACCTTTGTAAGGTAATAATGTAACAAAATAACTCGCTTTGATTATTAGTAATATTATAATAGTGTGTGTGTTTGTCCGACTTGATAGTCTCAATGGAGCAACGGAATGTTGTTTGTTCAAAGTGTCGGGTTCAAATCTAGCACAAAGAATAATTTTGAGAAAAAATAATGGACATGTTTTTACAAGGGTTACTGGCTTTTACTCCATTTTCTTTGTCTTTATTGGCTAGCAAAATTCAGCGCGAACTAAACTAACCGGCCATCTATTGAAACCTAACAGTTGTTTTTCATAGGTATTTTTGACAAGATAAAAAAAATAACAAAATAACGAAATATTACGAAAAGACAAGTAAAAATTATATAATGATCTTTTAGTCAATAATATTTATTTTAATACAGTTAAAGTGGTCCTATTAAGCAGGTCGTGGCCCCGAAGCTGAAATAAAAATACGGTTTATTAGATTTTATGTGTAATTAATACATTTTAATATAATACGGCTACCTTTATCTCTTTTAAGATTTTAACATTCCAAAAAAGACTCGATTTTTTTTAAATATCTGTAGCAACATCAAGACAAAATATGTTCAATTTGATTCAAAAGTCAAAAATCAAGTCCAAGATTTTTATTTAAAATAGACCTACATTAGATCTTCGCAGTATCAGAGTCACGTTGCAAGATTCCAAAGGGTTCCTTGGAAGAGAAACGAAAAGAAAGTCAAGAAACTCAGTAGACACTCTTTAACTTACATACTATTTATAAAATATTGACCTCACCGACATAAGTGATATTAACCAATATAGCATTTCCTTACATCTTCCAGAGTGCGACGTCTCAATCAAAGCACGCAGCTCGGTTCCTGCGTCTGGCCATGGCGTCTATTATGGATATCCTCAAGATCAAACCCTTCGTAGAGGTCTCCGTGGGTCAACTACTCTGGGGCTATGAGGACCCTCTTCTGAAACTAGCTAAGGATGTGGTACCCAAGGAACAGAAGCTTCCGTATGAGGAGTTTGGACTCTTTTATGGAGTGAGTGGACAGATTATATTTATTCTATCTACAAATAAAAACATATTTTTACGTGACCTTTCCTCAATCATTTAGTCATTCTGAATTATATTATTACACTTGTTGTGAGTTTCACTTCGTTATTTAAACTAGATATTAAATCCTATTATAACGCGACGTCTCCTCTTTATTTAAATGATTATTATATATTTATTTTATGTTTTTATAACTTTTAAGCTTCAAAGCAAAACACAAACAGAGGTTATGATTTAACAAGTATATGATAAATTGATTCTTTCAGAAAAATGGCACATCCCCAGACGTGGTGACGATGTTCTCAGGCGTCAATGACATCACCAAATATGGTATATTCGATAGATACAACTTCAAAGAAAGACTGCCTCATTGGACAACAGATGAATGTAACAGTATATCTGGCTCAGATGGATCAATATTCCCTCCCCACATGACCAGGAATGACACCATTGCAGTCTACGACAAGGATCTCTGCAGATTGCTGCCTCTGAGGTCAGTTTTTTAATTTGAATTTAATTATTAAAATTATTTTTCATTAAATAAATGTTATCCAATATAAGTAAATCATATTAATAATAGATTTACTTAAATGTATACTATTCTTGAAATTGTATAAAATACAATTAGAATACATTGGCTTATGAATTATGATGATTTTAAATCTAGCATTCAAGTGTCGAGTTATCGTATAGTATATATAATACGAGTATGTCTTAAAATGGGCAGGTAATGGAACAATCGTTTATTTATCATAAAGTTAATAAATTAAAAGAGTTATAATACTCGTATTGAAATATTTAAGGCTATTTCCTTTTTTTTGATTTGATTTTATTTAAAAAAAAGAGTTCTCAAAGCATCGTCTAAGTAAGACGTAACAAAAAATAATTGATCAGTAATAATCATTCTTTTTGTAAAAATGTTTCTAGTAATTTTATAACGAGTGTTGAATTGAATATTTACATTTTTACAAATATATTTTTAAACATTTTGCTTTTCCTTTTAATAAAGGTCAATAAGATTGATTTTATTGTATTTTATCGAACAATATACCAGTGTTAGTTTTGGCTGGTTGTCTAATTAACAAAAACAACCCCAGATATCTGAAAGACGTAGAGTCAGCGGCTGGAGTATCTGGCTACCGCTTCACTCCTCCAGAGGATGTGTTCGCAACCAACGAACACAACAAGTGCTACTGTCCGTCAGGAGCGCCCTGTGCGCCCAACGGACTCTTCAACGTGTCGCTGTGTCAGTACGGTGAGTGGGACAGCAGCTGTTACGAGCTGCTCGAGTTGGTGGGATCACGAGCTGGTGGAATACTCTTTGTACATCTATTTTGTAATGAGATGCTTCTTCTCCTAGCCAAATTGACACCTACTGATGGAATGCTAGCCGTAAATATTATGTTCTAAAAAGTTAATTCGGTATTTTTCAATTTACATTTTTTTTTTGTTACGACTTTTGGGTTTATTCTGATTAAAATTATGTTTGATTCCCGGTTGTTAAATTTTGTTTAACTCAATGATACAAAGATACTCAACTGTGATCGGTGTCACAATTTAAAATGATCAGAACCAATGGAAGCTTTGAATAAAAAAATTTATAAAAAAAAAACTTTCAGTAAGGAATTTTTCATTTCGATCAGGTCAATATTATTCCATGATAAACGTTACATTCCAGATTCTCCTATAATGCTCTCCTTCCCTCACTTCTACCTCGCGGACGAGTCTCTCCGAGAGGCGGTGGAGGGCATTTCTCCTCCCGATCCAGAAAAACATAGACTGTACATTGACATTCAGCCGGTAAGTGTTATACGTCACCTTATGAACGATCTTAACGTAATTAGTTACCGTTTATAAATTAAATTTATCATATAATATTAAGTGTTTTTTTTTTCAAATTATTGATATTATTTCCTTTGTTTCGATTTATTCATATTACAGAAAAACAAACAAAGAAGAATTGCTACCAATATCTTATTTCTTAAATATGAATTCATTTCACAGTGACAAAGATAACATTGAAATGTATACAACTTTGTAAGCGAATCTGTTTTTATGTTATTCGTGTATCAGGAGATGGGTACAGCGATGCAAGCTCGCGCCAGGATCCAGATCAACCTGGCTGTGTCCCAAGTGTTGGACATCAAGCAGGTCGCCAACTTCCCCGATATCGTATTCCCGATACTGTGGTTCGAAGAGGTCAGTATGAAGACCTTTCTAATAATATAATAATGTCACAACTGTTTGCGAACCTCCTAATACCAACACATAATACCACCACCAGGGCATAGATGAGCTCCCGGAGTCAGTGTCGTCCATGCTGCGGCTGGCGACCAAGCTGCCGCCAGTGGCGCGCGCGGCGCTGGGCGGCGGACTGACGGCGCTCGGGGCGCTGATGGTGCTGCTGGCCGTCACCTGCCTCATACGGTGAGTGAGCACGGGCCGCGGGATCAGCTCATCATCATCATCATCATCATCATCATCATCATCATCATCATCATCATCAGATCATCAGATTAAACTGAATGATCTTAATTTCAGACTATTCGTAGACGGTCACGAATAGTCTGAAATTAAGATCATTTTAACCTCTTTTTTTAACCTGGTTATATATATATATTTTTAAATTGGTTGATTAATGATTCAAAAATATATAAAAGTACATATATTTTTTTCAGATCATCGCATCGTCAAAGCACTCTTCGCCTGGAAGGTCATGCGGTCGCCAAGCCTCCTCCTCCCAAGACCCCCAGCAAAGAAAACGGCTACGAACTAAACAGGAGATAACCTTCTCACCACGACGTGGCTAGAAAATTCTACCAATACTTACCATTATCTACCATTTTCTACCGTTCAAAAAATTCAAGCCACTGATTACATATAAAATAATTTTAGAATTGAGAGTTCCAATGTTTTAATGTTCTTGATTTAATTTTATCATTTTATCCACCTTTCATTGTTAGTCGTAAGTTTTCCGTCATGTGATAGTTTCGAACAAATTATTAGTGTCGAAATAAATTCTGTACATATTTTTTTTCTTCTGCTACACGGCCTGGGTTCTAGCTTTCGAGTCTTTTTAATCTGGCTTGGGGTTGCCATTAAATATATATTAAATATTACCGACTAGTCTCTCCGTCCTTAGGTTCTAGGTTTACTTTTTTACCTTTTTTTTTAATTCTTAAATCTATGGAGGAACGGTAATTAATATTAGTCATATTTAATATATTTATCATAAAATCTGTTTGACTTTGATGAGATTTACAACTATATTATACTTCTTTTAATGATATTAAATATGGTTTTACTGTATATTGACTTAAATCTGACTTATCTGTTATGTGTTAATAAATTAAGATTCTTTGACTTTATTAGTGGCAACATTGAAACTGTGTCTGTTTCACAGATAACACCAAACTTTTATTATATTTTTTCTAAAAACAATGTTTAACATTATAAAACATCACCCGGTTTAAAATAAATTTATAAATACTATTATATATATCGCTGTTTAGTAAGTTGGATAAATATTTACATTCTTATAGATATAAACGTTCACACAGATTGTATTTGTTATAAGAAGCGGCGGTTCGGTTGTTTATTTTAGTCTGTATTCGTTTGCCTGTGACGGTGTTGCCACATTAATTATAATTTGCTCAATCGGGACTATATCTTAGACTGTATATGAGAATGTTTAAAATTGTTAACGTAATGTAAATAAATGAATAAAGGTGTAAGTTATATTGATAATTTTATTTGGTACCATATATGAATAATACAAACACTAGCATTTTCAACTAATCTTAAGAATATTTGAAAAATACGTAAACGAGGCGTAAAAAATGTTAACCCCAAATGGTAGTACCAACAACAGATGCCAGCTCACGTCGCCGTAACCTTTTCCTGCGCTTCTTCCAAAATCATGGTCTTAATGGATAATGGACACAGAGGTTTACTCGCCAAGTCCCAGTTTGATGTAAGAAAGGACAATCAGCAGTCTTCGAGTTGTCTCTTTTGCCACACGTACAGCCCTTGGTGATGTTTTCCTCAATATTGCAGCAGCTCATGATAATGTACTTCTGCTGCTTTCGCGTGAACTCTGAGAGCTGAGTATGTCCTTGAGTCTAACACAATTCACATGCCATCTATTCTCATCCAGGGCTATTCTCGTCAGATGAAAGTCGCTAAATTTTCTTCCCAGACTATTCTGGAAAGGTCTTCGGGCTGTGTTTTGAGTCCACTGTTCTAGGACATCTGTACTTGATGACGATGACGATGTGTTTGTGGAGTTTCGCTATCCCTCAACATCTATCTCCTAAACTATGAATCAAATTTCTTTTCGATTGAATTTTGCATCGCATTATTTGTTGTCATGGACTTACGTTATAAGGTACCTATTTTGTATCAACTATTGATTCTTAAAGCTACTATTGTTTGAAATCAAAATGGTTGAAATACATTTTGGTTGAAATCAAATACTGTCAAGGGCGATTGTGTTGAAAAATAAGTGCCTGTGATAAATAACTTATTCATTTGGATAAGGATTAATATCATGTTTATTAAAATAACTTCGCAAATAATGTATTATGTTATAACTATTTTGATAACCATGAAAATGGTTATAGTGGATTAATATTAAAAGCTGGTCATATGCTGTCGTGAACTTTCTTTTAGAACTTTTAGAGGGGAACAATTTTGTAGTACATGATTTTTGAGTAAATTTTGCCGCCTTCGCAACATTTTTAATTGCTGCTTCTCCCCTATTCATCTTAGCGTAATGTTATATAGCCTATAGCATTCCTCGATAAATGGACTATCTTACACTGAAAGAATTTTTCAAATCAGTCCAGTAGTTCTTGAGATAGCGCGTTCTAACAAACAAACAAACTAACCGCTTTATATATCAGTATAGATTTTCTACAGACACATCGAAGTTTTTTCCTTCATGTGATGTTCATCGTTGCTTTCAAACATCGAGTATCGACCACGTCTAATTGAATATGAAACGTATCCAAATCTACACCTCTCCAAGCTCTATAAGTAAATTTAACTATATATATTAACCTTATCGAAATAAGGTTTTAAAAAGGTCTTCGGGCTGTGTTTTGAGTCCACTGTTCTAGGACATCTGTACTTGATGACGATGACGATGTGTTTGTGGAGTTTCGCTATCCCTCAACATCTATCTCCTAAACTATGAATCAAATTTCTTTTCGATTGAATTTTGCATCGCATTATTTGTTGTCATGGACTTACGTTATAAGGTACCTATTTTGTATCAACTATTGATTCTTAAAGCTACTATTGTTTGAAATCAAAATGGTTGAAATACATTTTGGTTGAAATCAAATACTGTCAAGGGCGATTGTGTTGAAAAATAAGTGCCTGTGATAAATAACTTATTCATTTGGATAAGGATTAATATCATGTTTATTAAAATAACTTCGCAAATAATGTATTATGTTATAACTATTTTGATAACCATGAAAATGGTTATAGTGGATTAATATTAAAAGCTGGTCATATGCTGTCGTGAACTTTCTTTTAGAACTTTTAGAGGGGAACAATTTTGTAGTACATGATTTTTGAGTAAATTTTGCCGCCTTCGCAACATTTTTAATTGCTGCTTCTCCCCTATTCATCTTAGCGTAATGTTATATAGCCTATAGCATTCCTCGATAAATGGACTATCTTACACTGAAAGAATTTTTCAAATCAGTCCAGTAGTTCTTGAGATAGCGCGTTCTAACAAACAAACAAACTAACCGCTTTATATATCAGTATAGATTTTCTACAGACACATCGAAGTTTTTTCCTTCATGTGATGTTCATCGTTATAGAGCTTGGAGAGGTGTAGATTTGGATACGTTTCATATTCAATTAGACGTGGTCGATACTCGATGTTTGAAAGCAACGATGAACATCACATGAAGGAAAAAACTTCGATGTGTCTGTAGAAAATCTATACTGATATATAAAGCGGTTAGTTTGTTTGTTTGTTAGAACGCGCTATCTCAAGAACTACTGGACTGATTTGAAAAATTCTTTCAGTGTAAGATAGTCCATTTATCGAGGAATGCTATAGGCTATATAACATTACGCTAAGATGAATAGGGGAGAAGCAGCAATTAAAAATGTTGCGAAGGCGGCAAAATTTACTCAAAAATCATGTACTACAAAATTGTTCCCCTCTAAAAGTTCTAAAAGAAAGTCCTAAAAGAAAAGATCAGGAATAATGAACCTTTTAATATAAATCAAATAAATATAAGTGTTTAAGTTTTTAATACATTTAAAAATATGCCAACATACATAATATAAATAGAGACTAACATATCTCTCAAGTATTTCTAACAAAATACTTACAATAAAAGGGTTTAAACCGTTTATCGAATACGATTGCTGAAATGAAAAACAAACCATACATTATAAATAATAAAAAATAATTAGACTACATGTTAACTTCTAATAATAATAAGTATGAAATTTTTAAGAGGATTTTTTTAAATGTTTTTACCAAACATTTTATAGAAGTTATTTTTCTAGCTCATGGTTGTAATAGTTTATTATTTTTTGGGCAAATTATTTTTATTTTTTTTATTACTTGGTCCAGTCTGAGGTTCAGTCTGAAGTCGTTTGACCGCGATTGGATTGATTTTGATGGGTTTACTCAATTTAGGCAAAATTTTTATCGGCATATTGGATTTCAAGGATGCATTTAACAGAATGCCAGCTGTTTTTGGTGTCTGACTGCCACTGACAGACTTCGGCGAAACTACACTTTTCTCTTTATTCGGTGCAATTATTACATTTTTATCGTTATTATTTATAAATGATACAACTTTTACAACTGGTAAAGTTTTGTAAATTGTTGTATATTCTTTTTTTTTACCATCTATTTTTAACGGTTTTACGTACTGTTTAGAATTTGATCGGATCGCTCTCTTTCGTTTCAATTCAACATTATCTGTAACTTTACTAGTATTAACATTTACATCAGATTCAATTTTATTTTCTACGACCGGTTCAGTTTTCTGTTCATTTAACTTATTTTTGTTGTCATTGCTTATATGTTTCTTGAAATGGTATGTTTTCTCTGGTTTCTTGTAGATCTTGAATGATTCACGCACTTGGGTGAGATTGACTTCTCCGCATGGGTTCTTTACTAGCATGTACGAGCTGAAGTCATCTAATGTCTCTCCGCCCATGTATTTGATCGATGTTAGTTTATTTGCTATTAACATAGAGAGTTCAGTGACATTGAACTCGTTCAGTAAATCGTTTACAGAACTCCCGTAGTTATTTATAATCGACGGATCGGCGCCATTTTCAACCAGATATTCTATTGTTTTCATGAAACTCTCATTTATTTTGGATTTATTTTCGCTGTCTGTAATAAATTGGAAATAATAAACACGGAGAGCTGGATGAAATTAATAATCTAAGAAAAATATTTATAATATAATCAGGCTATCACAGCAGAGTAGCTTGTAGATTTAATTTGTAGGATATCGGATTGTAGATTGATCATTCATTGGATTCCGGCCGTTGTAGATATAATTAAAAAAAGGTTACAAATTAGTAATAACAGTGAAACAAATAAAAATGGTAAAGTTGTCACAAATATTTGGATAGTGAGATATTGTAACAGTTAAATTATTTTTTATATTTCAAATAAACGCAAGCAGGAATCGAATCTGAAACCATGGACAAGTCTGTTGATGAATAATCTCAGAAAAAAGTGTTATACTTTGATTATCATTCAATACTCACTGTTAGCTTCAACACAAGCTTCAGTAACAGCTAGATATAAGGCAGTGTTCCCACACGTGGGCATGGTCTGGTTGACGCTGTAAGGCGCGGACTGCACTAACAACTTGACGCATGATTCTTTCCCGGCTTTACTCGCTAACATCAAAGGAGTGTACCCTGGGGAAGTTTAGAACCACTATTATTGCCTTTATACATCGTTGATTGAAATAATTAATTTTGAAATAATAATTTAATTATTCTTAGTGGTCGCAAAACGGATGCTGACTAACGTAGTCAAACAGTACATAACGTACGTAGTAAATTTCTTTATAATCATATAAATTCTCAAGGACAAAATTTCTAATCTTTGGCAGTTTGAGCATACACTAGTTTATTATTTATTTTATAAAAAATAAAAACTATATTGTCTTCTTTATGCTGTAATACTATAAAAAGGGATTCAATTTTTTTTAGACTTTATAATTTGTTAATGATATATTATATATTTACCCTCATCATCGCACATAACATTGATTTTGTTGAGTAAATAGTCTCCAAGCTCAGCATCCGATTTTTCTTCGAAGCCTTCTTCCCATAGTTCTTCGTTGTCTTTTAAAATTAACCTTATAACAAAAGCAGAACACCATAAGACATAAGACGTACGTAAAGTAAAGCTATCAGTTAACTGACTAATTTTCCTAGACGCATGTCACTGAACTTAAACATTTAGCTAGGGTGTTGAAGTGCATTCAAAAGACAAAAGTTTAGTTTGGGTGTTACATATAATGAAGCACATGACCACTGACAGACTATAGCTGAAGAAAACATGCTGTGTCATCTGAACGGAATAATTGTAATCAACCAATCAAGGGTGAAGCAGAGCAAGTGTATATGTTAGTGTTTATCCTCACCTAGCTCTACTCCTGCAGTGCTCGATCACAACCCTAGTATGCTGTTCATTCCTCTCCGCTGCTAAATGTAATGCTGTCCTCGTCTGTTCGTCTTTAGCCAGAACGTCTGCTCCATGATGGAGGAGCAGTTCCGTGCACTGAGCCGACGAGTCTGCCAGCGACATCTGAAGAGCTGTCTGAGTGGGATGAGGGCAAGAAGTATTTAACACTGTCTTTAATAGTTTATTATATACTGACATACATCGCCTCGACTATTAATTTAACAAATATATTTGATTTGTATTTTGTATACAATGCAACTAATATTATATTAATTTGTACGAATATAAAGCGTTGGTAGATGGCTTATTAGTGAAGTAGACAGCTTGTAGGTATGCGATAAAATCGATGACAAATTCGAACGAGGTACGATAAAAATATTTCTTGAATACGGGACTTCCCTAAACATAGCGAAAGAATTTTATATATATTCGTGTGACTGTGTGTTGTAACTTTCTCTTCGATAAAATAACGAGATATTTGGTATAAAAATTAACAATTGGCCTTAAATAATGGAAATAAAAACTAAAAATAAAAAACTATATCATTCTGATATATTCTGTTTTTCTAAGGAAAAAAATAAGCAACTGTTTTAACAATATAAAAAAATAAGAAAACCTGGCAAAAATTTTGTATAAATAACTATCTACCACTTGACATAATGCGAAAACTATCTGGGTGCACGGCAGTGCCCCCGAAAAGTCGAGCAAAAAAGTGGTACGGCCTTATCATCCTTTTCTCGAAGCAATTCAGGACATTTTAGACCTCCTATAACTTCTTTGTAGATAAAAATAGAATATAAAAATTTCCTTATAAAAAATAAATTTGAATTCAGATATTAGAGTCAGTTCCGATTAATTCAACCGAACAATTCCTAGAAAACATACATTGTACATAAACCAGTCATCACCGACACACTGAAACAGTTTCATTGTTTCAATAAACTTGTCACAAACAACGCACTGTTGACTGTTTTATGACATTCAGAAGAATATTTTACTAACCGTTGCAGCGTCTTCTTGCTCATTCAGATCCTCTCCCCCTTCCCCAACTAGTAAGCCAATTGTATTTGTACGCAATTCGTAAATATATATGTTTATTAAAATAATAACAAAACTTGTTTTACAAAATGAGATAATTATTGGGATGTAAAATCCTATATTATTTATATAATAAGCTGTAGGCACTTCAAAATGTAATGGAATGAAAGCGTCCTGCGCGAGCAAGCAAACAAATTGATTTTATTTAAACAAAAACAACTAATATGAAATTATTAAAAACAGTGTATGTAACGTTTGAGAACATTTCTCACCATGTCCCCAGCGGCAGGGACGTCCACGGACTCGTGGCGCATCTTCAGAACCAAGCACTGTCGTCGTAATAGGCTTATGTCATCGTTTAAAACAGCCCAGTGAAGTGGTCTAAGGACATAAATAATGAATTACAATACAGATATCAAATACTGAGGGTCCGGAAGCGAAGTAATAATTTACAGGGTGGATAATACGTTATAATAGTACATTTTAACATTTTAAGTGTACAGTGCACTAACTCCAGCCAAACTAGTCTAATTTGGAAATTTATTAATTTAAAAGAAATTGAGTTTAATTCGCTCGTCCGTTATGTGTGAATAGAAGATCTAAAACGTCGTCAGCAAGTCGTCGTCAAAGAGTGGTACCTGGACGTAGCTTGTCCGTTGTATTAACTTTGAAGTACGAAATCTTATTATAGTCATTTTATTATAATACGCTTTTTGCTTAATTAAATAAGAAAAATCACTAAACATTATTAATTTATAAAATATACAAAAGAACAGAACTTGTTAATAAATATGGGCTATAATTACTATTCTAATATATGTATATTCCATTATAATACCTTTTCTATACGATTCTGAATGAAACTATGAAAACTTGAACATTGATTAGGTTTTATGACATACTACCTAACGACTGTTTTTTAAAGGTATTAGTATTAGGTATTCCTGTAACTTAGACTACATAACACGACCTTGAAGATTTTATCAAAATCTGCTTAGTTCAGTTAATTGGTCTTAACTTTTTTAATTAGTAAATTCTTTTACTAATATTTAGAAAATGGATGTCGTCTGTTTATTTTCAAACTAAAATAATAAGTAAGTTGACGAAAATAACTCGATAATAACGACCGCTGCCTTCTGAACTCCAAACACTAGCGGTCGATTTTAATATCCTACTAAAACCCTGTTTTAACCCAGAATATTGACCCTATGTTTAAATTTAATATGTTTAAGATTTATCGTATTTATATTTAATATATAGTAGACCTATTCGGTAATCAATTCGGTCAATTGACGAACTCGTATGGTCATTACCTGATTGTAAAATAATGACATTATGTAGCTATTAGGAATTTCAAAACTTTCAACACATTACAGATAAAGGAATCAATCAAGATGTTTGTTAAATCGATATTCACTGGAAACCCCCTGTTCTCGGAACTAAGTGCTTGATGATGACGCATCGTTTATTTGTTTTTTTTTTAAAACTCTTTCCACTATCATTGCATGACATTTAAAAGTCTAAATAAAAAGTATAGATGATAAAATGTTTCACATAATCTTAATCTCATATACTTTATTAAGTATAACATGACAAATCATACATAAAACAAAACAAAGTAATGTACACTTATTTTTTTTTAATTTATGAATGTTTTTAAGTATATAGAGAGTACAAAAAGGTTTGTTAAGGTTAACTGTCACATATACCATCATTCTATGCAATTTGAAATTGTTACAAGATTATGGGAATTTAACTTTATCTATTAAAGTGGAAAAATTAAAATGGGGTTTCACAAGTATTTATAATATAAAATTATTTAATTACAACATTAAGATAATATATGTTCAAACAAATGTTCATATTAGATTATTATATCTCAGAAGATTGATATATGTTTGTTTTTACTAATAGATAAACAAACAAACAAAC
Source organism: Dircenna loreta (assembly GCA_963555665.1). NCBI lineage: Eukaryota > Metazoa > Arthropoda > Insecta > Lepidoptera > Nymphalidae > Dircenna > Dircenna loreta. Next base: position 7,123,563 of record OY743088.1, on the reverse strand, counting down.
ACATATTTAATTATGTTGAGATAATGTATATTACTCAAACATTATGAGACATTTGAATGAGAATCGACTCCATAAACAATCATGTGTTTTTATATTTAATAAAAATAATCCACAAATAAACAAAAATCATTTAATTTAGTGCTTGTGGCAATTATGTTATAATAATATATATATTTTTGAATACTTATCAAACTCCATTATCATGTATAGAAGAAATACACAATACACAGATCGTCTGATTAAAAGATATATTGTTAATCATTACTGATGATGATGAATTCAGTGTTATATATATTTTTCTATATAAGCTTTATAAAATACTTTTTGTTCTATTAACCATTTTAAAATATTTTTATATATGTCTGTGTCCAGAGAAGTATATATAAAAGGTAATAAAAATCATGACTTACAAATTATGGTCAGCATCACGTTGTAGACAGAGCTTCCAATCAATGAATGCTTGGTGCCACAACAGCTTCCTCTGTTGCTCCGGACTCAACTCTGATAAAATGTCCGGAGTTGTCAGATGCAAGTCGTCTGGATTCCCTTTCACAGTTATAGATGATCCATCCATCATAGTTATAGTTTTTTCACCAAGTATGTTAATTGTATGATCTTCTATATATGTAAGTAACGATTTAGTATTCTCAACAATGCTTGGGATATCACAGCTGTTTAAGGATATGTTGGATATACTGGTTTCTGATATATTGCTGTCTTCATTGAGAATATGTTTCAGATCAAGCAATCCAGACTCATTTTTATTGTTTCTATCTTTAATATTTTTATCAGTACTTTTTGTTGACTCAACTTGAGTGTTTTTTTCTGGTGATTCTTTAATTAAATCTATATCTTCAGGATTAATTATAATTTTTCGTGGTTGTTTCGATTCCATCAAATGATCTGTAATAACATATGGTCTTACTTTTTTTCGTTTAATTCTTTGATTTTTTTGTTTTTTTATCACTTCTATACACGAGTCTATAGTTTGCGTAGCTGTTGACGTTGTCTCCTTTATTTTATCTTGGGTTAGCAGCGCAAGAATTCCCAGTACTCGTGATTCCAAACTAATAGTGGAACATAGCACGCTAAACACTGTATCGTAGTTCTTTTGACCGATCAGTCGCACTAACGCGTCGGATGATAATTTGATATTAACAGAATTTTCTGTGTAAGACGCAATAGTTTGACTAGTGTTCTGAAATAAGTTCAGTCTGTTTATTAAAACTAGCTCTGGGTACTTCCCCCTGAGGAAATCCTTTTCTGTTGACCGATAAATCACATCTTCCTTTATTCGTAGTTGAGGCGCATTTTTAACACAACGTAATAAAAAATCATAATCACTTTTCGAGGTGCTTATCTTTAATGCATTCTTTTTTAATATTATAGGCGATATTTTGTGTAACCTTTTAACAGGTGTCTCAGACATTTTATACAAAATAACTCTAGTTTAACACATTCTCAAACATGCACTGAAAAATATCACATATACTATGTTTATGTTATGTAATTTCAAAATAATGTAAAGTAAACAAAAATCTGGTACATGTAATATGTTTTATCTTTCTGGGGCATCCCCTCAAATTACAAAAGTCAAAAGATATACGTGAGGCGTGAACGCTGAGCGACGAGCTAACCTGTCAACTGTCAAATGTCAACTGCCGCCTGCTATTACTTATTGCAGTGTGATAAACGGCTATATTGGAACAGCGCGTTTATGCTTGGTGTTCTAAATTTTACGATCGCTTACGCTTTAACGCTTTTTATAGAATTTTCTAAACGTAAAAGAGAAAAATAATAGAACGCAGTATGATAATAATAAATTACGACGACCCCTATTAATTATAAACACATATATAAATATTAATAAGAATGAAATGTTCCTCCCGGCTGCCGACCGAATCCAGGAGTATCAATGCAAAGCAATCATCTGGCGTAGCACCAGTAAAGTACCTAGTGATCGTTATTATTATTTATGGAGGTCATTATTTTTTGTAATTTTTCGTTTTATTGTTAGCAAAATTAAATAAAATGCGTTAAAGGTATTAAGTTATAGTCATATTCAGCTACTTTACTAATTTATTTCTTGTGAAAGCTGGCACAATTTTATCCACAAATCAATTGTAGACCAGTTGAAATATTAGAAAGGGCCAAAGTAATTTTCGAAATACTTAATTTAGAACGAATTAAATTAAATTACAACGTTAGGTTACTAAAATATGTAACTTTATATATGTATTAGTTAAGTTTGTAAGTATTAACATATTTACAAACATACTTTCATACATACATTCCAGATACGGGCGGGTACAAATTATCAGTTTTATGTACTTATGCCATACTTTTAAGGCAATAATAATAATTCAATAAAAAAATAATAGTTAGATTTAGTTAGAATAATAGTTAAAACACAATTATTGTTAAATGATAATAAAATATTTAAGATACACCGTTTCCTAAGATTAATACGTAATCTTATTGATCAAAAATGCTCAAGATATAAAAAAATGGTGTTTCACAAAATTCATTTATTTAAAAACCTACTTTTCAATATTTCAGCTAGTGAAAGATTTACGTATAATCCTCGTATTTTAATATATTTTAGAAAGTCTTTTAAAACATTACAATCTCTATAACTGATCTTTATCGGAAACGCAAAACATCGGGAAGAAAAATATTTATATTAAGTTTATAAATACATTTCAGTAAATTATAAGAACACAGTTAACATTAATATTCAAATTTTAATTATATTAAATATATTCACCTCTATGGCCTATATTTGTAATAATTTTAATTCACTTTCACAAGATTACAAGTTAAAAGGGTTGCAACTAATGACCAAGCTTCTTCAATTTCATTCTACAATGACCTTAGCACATTATAGCTGTAATCAAAATATATAGTACGAATAACACACGTTACGTGGGTATTACCCTTCCATAAATATGAAACATCAAAATGTCAGACCTGAGAGAACAAAGCTACTGTCAATATATATTACGTTTATTAATTTATTAAAAAAGTATATATAAAAATATATATTTAAACAGCAAATTTATTGATAAAAATAACGGTTTAGATTATTTATATACCAACTCAATGGATATATTAATTACCGGTCTAATGGAATATTAAGTCAAATAAAAAAAAATATTAATATAAATCTTTTTTTTTTATAAGTAATTTGTTTGTCTTTTGTAGCTTGTCTTTTTATTTAGAGGTTAATCATTTTTTTATATTTATTATAATTATATTATATTATTTATAATATTTTAATTTCCTCTTTGATAACAATCGTGTAAATTATTGTTTAAAATAATGTTGCTACCTATTCCAATGTTCAGGTTCTATGGTCACGTAAGGTGGAAGTTGGAAAAGCATCAAATGACTACCGAGTCTTAAGTACAAGTGTTATTAGAGAAGAGGGCGGTCGAAGAATACTTGGACAGAGTACATAAAAAATGACGTAACTTGCAAAATAACTATGGTATTACCTCCCCCTAGTATTAATTTGAATATTCATTTGAAATAGTAGGTATCCGTGGAATTTCTTGCCAGTCCTTATTTTTTGCCCTATTACTACTAAAATCGAACGTTATATAAGTACAAAATATGCAAAGCCGAAATAAAAACCTTGACGTCGATTGAATATTAATTTGTTTTTTGTTATGCTTTTTTAATTTAGAAAACGAGGTAATAGTTAGCAGGGTTTAAGTCGATTCACTTAATTTACAATATGAAATAATATGCTACTAGCTGTAACTAGGGTTGTCAGAACCACCTGCTAACCCTACCTGTAACTGTGCTTGTGTGTTATAATTTATAATGGTATTTAGATATATCTTAGTAATCTGTAGATGTGTACATTTTTCAATATGTACAATTACTCCTATTGTTAAACTACGTATAAACTCAAGAAACCTTTTAAAAAAATGTGTTTTATTACTAGCTCTTCAAAGTTTTATCTCAATCAAACTAGTAAAAATGGTTCGGGAATGAATTCCAGTAATTATACTGTCCTAGAATTCGTAAAAACTGTTCATGACAAACTCCATAGCTAAAATGAACTTTTTCTAATTGCTAAATGCATATCAGCTTCCCTGAAGCCAAGGTCCATCCATACATGTCCTGTGATCAGTAATAAATAACTCTTCTATCATATACTTATAACGTAATAGTTGTTTGACGACGATTTCTAGCATGTTTATGATGGACAGAATTGACTTTCATTTAAATTTTAACATAATTAAAGAAACCTACATAAATACACAGATTCAGTACCTTTGTGAGTTATTACATTTCACGGCAATGATAAATGGGTTACAAATAACTGTATTCTTGATAGCTCGATTCAGAATCTTCAAAAACAATATTTTGTCAGAGTCTGATCATATGGCATTCTAAAAAACAAACGGAGATTCATATTTTTTTGTTGATTAAAGACTTAACTTCCTAAAATTACTTTTGCTATGTGTGTGATGAATAAAACACGTCATATTATTATATTATTTAATGATAAATGATTTTACATCGTTTTCGAAATAAAGAGATCAATACTTCACCGACAGAATGTATTTTTAATAAAACTTTAATTGGGTTTTATAAAGAAATACTAAATTACTTTTAAACGTAGAAAAATATTGTTATAATGAGCTTTTATAAACATTAATTTACAATTAAAAGTACCCGCATTGATTGTCTTCACTAGATCGCGGAGTACAGATATGTGTCTTTATAATAACTGGAAGAAAACAAAGTTACAATAAACGAAACCTCTTATTTCTAATTATATAATTTTATCCAGTGGGTTATTTACAAGATCTTTTATTCCTCATAATTAAACACTTGTATTTACTTATAAAATTAAACAGTAATCCGACGAAGTGTATTCATTTATTTCAATTATCGTCGTATTTAATTTACAAGTAAATATACAAACCATATAAATAGTACTCGTGTTTTTTCATTTCATGTAACGTTGTATTTCCACTCTGTATATAAAAAAAAGTTATCGCATATTTTTTTACTTAAACAGGCTATTTCAACTTCATTATCAAACACGGTAGTTTGAATATTGAAACAAAATTTATAAAAGTATAACAAAATTTATAAACCTGTTTTTTCATAATATTTTTGTAAATACTATAAAATCTAAGGCACTATAAAACTACTTACTAACTACGTAGGTGGGACCAAATTGAAGAGAGTCAATCATCTTTGATTACTTATTATTAAGGAAATTGGATATACATTGCAATAAAAATATATATTTAATTTCTGAACAAATTAAATATATTTTTAATAAATAATCATGAAACGAAAGAGTCACCAACACGACTCGTACCTGCGACCTCTGGGATACCGTCTGTCGCTCTACCAACTGAGCTGCAGTGTCCTGCCTTGATGAGTTTAACATTCTTCGTTTTTATCGACACCAAGTTATATAATTCAAAATATTGTTTTTAACATCTAAGTTACTGAGAGTCTTGTTTTGGAGCCGTTAATGGAATATATATTCCTTTTTTTGGAATTTACTTTTTCGTCACAGTTAACACATTTAGGAGAAAATATTGTCATGAAAGCTAAGTCGATGACAGACTAAACAAGATTTAGCGAATAATATAACGATATAATTTAAATCCGCAATAAATGACTTACTACCGAACTAAAATGTCGGAATAACCAACTACTTGAGAAAATACTCATCAAATAAACCTCATTATATGAATGGCCCCCAGCTCTCTTATTGGTACGATATATTATGTGTAGAAAAAATAAAAGTGCAAATCAGTCTATTAATTCTACCAAAACGGTAGCATAGAAAATTGTACATTTTCAAAAAAAAAAAAAGGTAGAAAAATATACATCTCATATCAAACTAAAGGTGGGTAAATTATTCTAGTTACAAGATTCAGTCAGTTTTATTTAAAGGATCAGTCGTAATCTTAAAAACTAATTCTATTTCACGGATTTGTATAAAGCCTCGAAATTTTTAAGTTAAGTACCACAAACAATTTGTTTATTTTTTTTCTCAACACGCGTCCTCATCTATAACTAAATTTGAATCTGAAGATTCAAAGTCTTTGCTATCACAGGTCTGGGAATCTAGAATTCCGTTATCAAAATTAGAAACGTCACAATCTGATTTGCCGTTTTCGAAATTCGAATTCTCTGTACAGTCTTGGGAGTCTAAAGTGCCGTTATCAAAATTGGAATTATCTATGGTATCTGTGTTGCCATGTGTCATTATCGTTGACAGATTACGCAAGTAGTTTTCCATATTCGCCGCTAAGGCCGTCATTATTTGATTTTCGATACTCTTAACGTTTTTAATATCGATGTTAGAATTCGCTTGTGATTTTAAAAGTCCCGCCAAGATGGGATTGGCTCTTAACATTTCTTCAGTATCTTCGTTCGTGTGAGTACGTTTGTGTAATAAAAACACGTCGGGATCTTTAAAACATTTTGAACACTGCGTACATCTGAACGTGTCTGTGTGGGTGTCGTTATGGGTGTTTGTGTCTGTGTGTTCGTTTTCTGAAAATATCTGTTCGAATTGCGTTAGATTGTGTAATGTTGATGTCGATTCAGTATCGTCCATGGTCTGTGACGTTTGTTCTGAAATAAAAAAATAAATATTACACTTTACATAAAACTCTTCTTTTTGTATTTTATTTTGCAAACCGATACATAGTGTAACTTTTTAAACAATTTGTTATATATTATATTCTTTAAACGTGCTACAAATTAAAATTAAGTTTTAATATGATAATTGTGCCTCATTATTAAAATATGAATAAAAAATATTTAGAAAGACTATAACTTCAAAGTGATGATTTATTAGTCAGTACACCCAGACTCAGAAAGACAATTTGCGGATCATATCAAAATATTATTACGTGTGGGAATCGAACCCACGAACTTCGACTCAGTACTGAGATTGAGTAACCAACAAATTATACAATTTTCTGACGTAAATTATTATTATTATTCTGCTTTTCTTTCTATATCGCAGTCCATTGGCAAGATATATGGTTCAAGGCTAAGCATGGCAGGTTATAAACTAACCGTTGTTGATGGAACCCGTGATGCCGGCTGCCTGCATCGCCAGCATCGTCTGCACGTAAATAGCTTGCGCCATCTGTTGGTGCATCTGTTGGTATAATAGTGTATGATGGTTAATGGTGACCGGCCTTGTGTACTCATTAACACCACGGATCACCAGCTCTTCTGGAGTCCAGCTTCTTACAAAGACGTAGAAGTTAAGACTTTTACAGATTTGTAAGAGTATATGATGTATTTTTAAATATGTTGTTCAATATACATCATAGTTTTACTTCAAAATCCACTTTTAAACCTTCTTTTATCAACTTTTAAACCTTTATTTATTGCATAACACCACAGTGAATAATGTTTATAAAAATATTAATATTGTAAAATGTATAGAATAATAATTTAATGGAAATCAAAAATTGTAATTAAGTAGACTTTGATTAAGTGATCAACTGCAACAATTCAATCAATGCAACTTTTATTTAAAAAATACCTTTATTATAATATCTCATACTCATACTCTCACTTATGTTTATATACTTAGTTTGGCCATAAAGACTGTTACACTTAAAAATAAAAAAATATTACATTTGAATTTCGAATCTGTCATTTTTATACGATTGTTCATTGTCCTTTCTCATTTTGGCGCCAATACTTTGTACAATATTTTGCGATTTTAAAATGGAGTGAGATGATAAAGAGAACCGAATCGCTGTGATTCCATTACACAAAGTAGGTATGAAGCAAAATGCAATTTTTAAAACTCTTCATACAATTGGTATTAGTAAAACGTTTGTGTACCGGGCTACATTAAGGTACAATAAGACTTCCTCTGGTTGTGACAGAAAAAGATCTGGCATAGTGTTCGTATGAAAAAGGTGGACAAAGCAGTTAGGGAAAGAATTCAAAGAAATCCTGTAAGAAAGCAAAAGACTTTATTATCTCGGGAAATGAAGTTCGCACTTAGAACAATGTCACGTGTTATAAAAGATGACTTAGGACTTGCAGCCTATAAGAGACGCACTGGTCATTTCTTAACTGATAATCTAAAGAAAAATAGGGTGGTAAAATCGAAAGAACTTCTGAAGCGGTACGGAGGTCACAGAAAAATTTTGTATACAGATGAGATTTTTTTTACGATTGAGCAACATTTTAAGAAACAAAATGCCCGCATTTATGCTCAAAGCTCTAAGGAAGCGTCCCAATTAGTCGACAGAGTGCAACGTGGACATTATCCGACTTCAGTGATGGTTTGGTGGGGTGTTAGCTATGAAGGAGTGACTGAGCCCTTCTTTGTGAAAAAGGTATCAAAACATCGGCATAAGTATATCAAGATACCATTCTTGAGAAGGTAGCACCATGTTCAATAACCAAGTATGGTCCTTCCAGCAAGACGCGGCGTCGGGTCATAAAGCTCGTTCCACGCAGTCTTGGTTGGAAGCGAACGTTTCGGACTTCATCAGACTGGCCGACGTCTAGTCCCGATCTTAATCGGTTGGATAATGATTTATGGTCAATTTTAGAGAGTACAGCTTGCTCTAAACGCCATGATAATTTGTAATCTCTTAAAAAATCTATACGATTGGCAGTGAAGAATTTTCCCATGGAAAGAGTTCATGCTTCTATTGATAACTGGCCTCAATGTTTAAAGGACTGTATTGCAGCCAATGGACACACTTCGAATAAGCTTTATATATTTTCAATTGCTTTATATTTATGTACTAAACTAACATACTGTAAAAGTAATCTATGTTATTTACAGTTAAAACTTTTTATTTTTAAGTGTAACAGTATTAATGGCCAGACTAAGTATATATATAATAGAAAATCATCAAAGTACATTTAAAAATATATATTAATAAGTGGTAATTATGTACACTATGACCTGGCCTATATACTTTTTAAATGTGGAACGGTGGAATGTCGGCATAGAAGTTTAAACAATTATTATTTGTGGTCATGTTTAATAGATTACAATTGTAAGTTGTAAAAAAAATGTTTGCAACATATGTTCAATTGAATGTTTTTTGGTTGTTATTTCAATTATAGCATGTAATTCTAACAATATCTGTAACATACCTTAGTGTCTACCATTGTAGGTGGTGGGGTCCAGGAACTTCTCCTCTGATATGGCATTGGAGAGTCTGAAGGAAGATTCTGTGAGGGGATTGCATCTTTTCTCAAAGTTCGCCATTGGCCTGAAAATCAAAACTTAGTCTTTGCTCAAAAGGACCACACCATATATTATATGAGATATTTTCATTCTTATTATAATTGTAGAATTTGTTGTGGTAGAATTTGAATATTTAAAATGTAAATACAAGTTGGATACATATATTTCTATTCAATACAAACCATTTTAATAACTTTGATTAGCATTAAATGTATATCCAAAAAATAAATAATTTAAAATCATAAATCTATACTTATTGTTATAGTACTCATAAACAATTGTATATATTGAGATAAATTACAATATTCTTTAGATAAGGTCATAGAGGTTGGTTACAAGTTGTCTGTCTTTCTAGTTGTATGTAAACATTTTCAAAAATTCAGAATTTTTATTAAGTTATTAAACATACAAAACATACCGTTTTGAAGTCGGGATAAGACATAGATTATTAGCACTCCATGGATTTATAGTGCAGGTGCCTGATCCATCACATTATTTAAATATGATATTTAATATACCATAAAAGAGTTGGGAGTAATTCCAGAAGTTATAAGACTAAGTAACATCATAGGTAATAAAGAAATTTTAAAGGTAATTTGTTTATTATATAAAACTATTTATAATAGCACAATACATAAAAAGGAGGGTAGAAACATAGAAACAACAAAGACCTCAATGATCTATTTGCAAAATGGGTACTGGCGATGTATATATGATTCCAAGCATGTTATAATACCAACTGATATTTAAGAAATTAAGTTTACAAAATACTTTTTAGTTTTTTCATTTTTCAAAGTATTCTATAGAAGTTTTTAATGACATTATAAGAAGCTTTTATATTTTTAGTATGTATAAATTAACGAATTTATACATACTAAAATTATAAAAGCTTATAAAAATATAATATGTTTTTATATATCGATATAACGATATCGATATATAAAAACATATTACCGCTATAAAATAGCACGAGCGAAGTTATTTTTTAATTAGTTTACCTTTGTTTTTTTGGCCGCTGGTTATAGTATAATCATCGGCCGTGAAGTGCAAGCTGCATACTTTTGAGTATTTTGTGTATGGTTTGCCTCTCTTCAATATTCTATTCCATAATTTTGCCAGTTCTTCATCCCTTGGGAATTGGTGAAACGATACGTTTTTGGCTTTTCCAGCCATAGAAGTACAACGCGGCACCGTACAATAATAAGGCATTGTAAATAATAAAACTACGTAACACACTAAATTACATATCTAAGATACACTATTTTTGATATTTTATTACACGACGCCTATTACAAAAACAAACAAAAGTTTGCGCATAAACACCAAGCATTTATAGTACTCTGTGACCAAGCGTAAGGCATGATTGAATGAAAATAAAACAATACCATCGATAATAGATGTGCTGTCTGTAGTTGAAACTTGAAACAGGGTTGCCGTTATTTGTTAAAAAATATGGATTACATACATTTCTCACAAAATATTTATACAGATAAAAATACTGACTTTGTTATAACTTATATCTACCAAACAAGTAACGACAGATCATTTATTAATGAAGGTTCTGTCATATAGCTTCTTCAGTAATTTAGAATTCATTGCCATATTGCAAAAAAAAATATATATCACTAGAAAGAGAGAAAAAACTATATATCACTAGAGTTTATTTTGTGTTTTATTACCTGTATTACTTGCTGTATTGTCTATGTTTACAAGTAGCCATTTTTCTGTAAATTGGGAAGTGGGGAAGGGAAAAAAGGCGAATACATGTCAAATATTTCAAGGCTGCGGTGTGTGATGTGTGATGATTTTAATTTTTGCAAATGTGATAACGATTTCCAACAAATAATCAGTTTTGAAACTCGACTAGATGCTCCGTATCTCTTCGTTCTAATGATAATTTCGTCTGTAATTACCGCTTGGAGTTAAACCACAACAAAGGTTGTTCGGTAAAAAGATGGGTTATTATTGTACAGTACCACAGTGCACCTCGCTTGCCGGCAAGACGAAAAATGTGAAGTTCCACCGTTTCCCCAGCGATATTACGATGGCTGCGAAGTGGAATAATATTTTGAAACGCGGCAAACCGTTTACAAAATACTCAAAAGTTTGCAGTCTTCATTTCACTCCAACCGATTACAACATAACAACTATGGGTAAGAATAAAGTTATTTGGGTTTTTCCATGTTTTGTTTAATATATCATAAGTTTTCTCTTCGATGACTCATTGATTGATGGTATGTGTTTTTGCATTTATTGCCGTCACAAAGTATGCCCGTAGCAGGAGCTGGTATTTGGCCAAAAAATATCGTTTTATAGAAGCACCCGATTTATTGCTCTCGACTAATATAATTGAGTTAAGGGAAATACCGAACGCCGGAACTATTAAAGACCGGATTTCGTATTAAAAACCACCAATGTCCTCTCTCATATTTTTGACATTCAGAAGTCCTCTTTTTTGTAACATATTTGCTAAGTTCATTGTGTTTTTATTGTGCATATCAATTACATTATAATCAATTGTTTCATATTTACTTTTCCTGGGTATTTTTAAAATGAATAGACTCATTTTCCTCTTTATTATCCTGTTGCATTTTATTGATGTCATTTGATCCACATTATAAAAACATCACACTAAGAAAATCTAGGTAGAAATAATTTAATAATGTTCATAATATTGTTTGTATGTATTTATGTGCCAATATATCTGTATTTACAAAAGTTATTAGATCCAGTAATGTATGTGATATATGTGAAGTTCAGGTAGTATATGTATTTTTGTGAAGAGTTTAACACTGCAACAACTATTTTTAATACATTTAATTTAATAAAAAAATCATCAATACAGTTAGGACTCGAACTTGCAAACTTTCCACCCAAGAGTGCATTCCGGTTGCCCTGCCAACTGTGCTGTCGGTACCTTATTAAATTTAACATTCAATATTCATCAGGCTGTATTATGATGTGGATACCTCTACCTCTTCATACGAGTGAATTAATCTATTATTATTAACAGTCCAAGCAAAGCCAAGTAAAACAGGTTGATTATAAAAATAACAAAAGTTTATATCAACTGTGATTGATATAATTTTTGACGTTAAGGAAGTTTATTAATAAAAGTAGTCATTCATTTAAATAATTATGTCATAGTGCTAACAGTAATGTTTTATAACCGTTATATTTTATTATAATGTACATGCCATTCTTAAGTGCATTAATAATAATCATTATTATATTTCAAAATTGTTATGAAATAATAGATATTTTAACAAAAAAAACATACATAGGTTAAAGATGGGATAGAATATTTTGTGTTATAATAAATGAAAGATTTCAGTAACAATAAGTGACCATTACATTAAGATGTAACATGGAGCAACTTTAATACTTATGAAATAACTTATTTGAATGAATTCTCTATAAGGAAAAAAATACTGGGTATCTTGAGTTCAATAAGAGCACTTTAAACATACATTATATTACTCTTTGTATAAAGTAAATTTATGTCTACTCATTATATTTTAAACACATGGATAGTTTTTTGTAAAGTTGTTCAAGTGATTGGTTATTTTTGTGTATATTTTGCTACTTTTATCATAATATTTTAACTTATATTAATACATTTATTTTAATGTAAAATAAAGTTTTAAATCTCATGATAAATAAAATGACACATAGTCTTTGAAATCAAACTAAAACCCCATGACTCACTGTGACTACATGACGTTATTAAATAGTATAATACATTTCTTGAAGTCAACCAATACTAGAATAAATCACTGTTTCTTTGTATATTTGTCATGTTGCAATTGTATCAATACTATTAGAGGGTTGAGTAATGTTATAGTTTTATCTATGGGATACACTTCTAGATTTGGGACAATGCTTTGTTTACATATTAATAGCCTTTTTGTTTATGTAGACAGATGTATAGTAAATGTAAATATTATGTATAGCATATATGCCAAGCATTGTCACAAGACTTTAAGTTTCTCTATTTACTATAATTTCCAAACAAAAAGAAAACAAGGTCTTGAGTCCTCTGTGGTTTTGTTTTTCCCTAGTATTTTTTCCATAGTTGTAGTTTTGATAATGAGTATAATTCTTTAAATATGAATAAAATATGTTTTATATGTTTGATGTACTTAATATATTGGTAAATTCTTGCAAAAATGTATGAATACTTATGAACGAGGAAATTTAAATATTTTTTCCTTTTATAAGGGAAAAAGCTTCTAGTGATTAATGTAGACAAGTTAAAGATATATTTTTTTGAAAATGGTTATTATGCTATCGTACTTTAATGTTCTAATTCTTTTGTAATATGCAGCGGCTCAACCTCAATTGTACCACAATTTATACAAAATCATCCTAAGGTAGCTATTATAGTTCTGTTTCCTTTGGTATGATGAGGAAGAAGAATAAGTCTAGTGTCCGTCTTTGCTCATCTCTACTTATATTGTGTTGCATAGGCAATGACCACTTGTCGTTAGATGTCAGATTGCCCTTTACATGTTAGCCACTGTACTATTAATGTATTTCAAAGTAATTAAGACTATAAATTATGCATTATTGTTGGCAAAGAGACAGATTAAAAAAAAACTGAATTGTATAACATGATATGCATTTATCTTATCAATATTTTTTATATTGATTTATATATTTTATGTATATATTGTTTGACTACAATGACGGGCAAGGTTAATAATTCATTTCATACGAGCTCTTGCTAGTGATTTCTACTGCTACTCTCACCACCCCAAGTAAATTGACATATATACATCATATTTATCATCCCATGATGGTCTTGAAAATTTATTTTCTTCAGTAAAAGTATGTCATTGTTTAATCAAATACCAACTAGTAATTGTTGTGTGCTGTGAACAAATAAACAACTCACCATCATATGGATCAGGTTTCATGAAGTATACATTTATCTTTAAAGATCTGTATAATGTAACACGGGCTCGCACAGGCTCGCTTTATTCAGTAATTTCAAATATATATACATTAACTACCAATATGGATACTACATTAATGTTTTATCCAAACAGTAATAGTTATATTTTATACAATTTGTGAAATATTTTTTTTGGTGGAATATGTATTTTTTTTTTTGTTTTTATAATGACAGTCCGGATTTCATAAATGAACTGGACTAAATAATAATAAAAATTATATATATACTTTATTTTACAGCACAAATATTTAAATAAAGAACAAAAAAAAAAATTAAATACGTACAATAATGTGGTCTAACCAGTAGGTACCAAAATCTTTCAGACTATCTAATTCTGATAGGATCACAGTATGACAGACAGACTAAAGGATAGTAAATAATAATATGTATTAAATATATAACTAATCTAATAACACTACATTGTTAAACTTTTTCTGGTCCGTGAAAGAACTCCGTGTGATAAGAAATTCAATGGTATATAACACACTAATTCGCGGTGTTAAGTAGACGTCTAAAACCATATGGTACATAATAAAAAGTGGAGATATTTATATAAGTCACCACTGTAGTTAAATAGTATGATCTTAGCGCATCCTTTCCATAAATCGATTCCTGTGCTCATAAATGCGACATGAAAAGCCAGATAATAAAGCTATATATAACAACAATTGAAGTGTGAGTTTAAAATATCGGTTTTTAAAAATAAAAATCTGTTTGTTCCGTAATTTTCGTAACCGCTCAAGTAATTTTTAAAAAACTTTCACTGGAAGATAGTTGTCTGATTAAATATAGATAACATTTTCCCATTTCCGCAACATTTGGTCCTGGAGCGCGAAAATCGAAAATTCGTCTTAGCTTATCTCAACTAACGTAAATATATAAATTAGCAAACCATTTTTAATTACAAAAATACTAGCGTGAAAATTGAAATAACCTTCAAATAATACGTAAAATTAGTATTTACTTAGTATTTAATGAAACTGAATCAATACATATATTTGATACACTTAAGATGTAAGACGTATGTAAGATGTTATAGTGATAATATAGATAGGTTTATGATATTTGTCGAAGGCAGGAAGAGAGTGGAAATCTAGCAACAGCTGATATTTAAATAAATCACCCGTAACTATTATCTTTATTAGTTTTCTACTTTCCTTACATATTGTTTGACTTTTTTATGGTGTACAATAAACTATGTGATAATAAAATTACTTCAGGCCAATGGAAAACATTATCAAAAGGTGCTATCCCGTCCCAAAACTTGCCAAAGCTGAACCCCGATGGTACCGTCATGGTCATCAGGAAGAGCCGTACCGTTAAATACAAGGAGTGTAAGAAAGAGGAGAGCAGGTACTTTTGTTTTTTATTTTTACAATGCTAATAAAATTTCAATCCATCCATCCCAGTAAAATTTGTATTCTATTTCAAATATATTTTAATGTCTTTGTTATATTTTCATGACATTCTTGTCAGGATATGTTTATTGCTGTTAAAAATATTCTTTGTGTAAACAAAACTACAACGATGTATTTTTTTTTGTACTTTCAGTGTAAAAACAGAAAAGTTCTCAAGTTTGACACAAACACAACCAACATTGGAAGGTATTAAGCGAGAACAGACCGTGTTAGAAGATATTAAACAGGAACATTCATTATTGGAGGGTATTAAACAAGAGCAGTCGGATTCTTCTGTAAGTAATACAACTTTTGTTATCCAAAATCTTAAAAAAAAACTGATTAGATATGTTTTTTAACCGCCATTGTTAGAATTTTGCCAACAATGGCGGTAGAAAAAAATGTCTAAATAAAAAAAACTGTAAAATCAAACAAAGTTATTTAGAATTGTTTTAATTCTATATTATTTTGTATCACTCGAATAAACTCGGTAATCTCTATGATTTTTTATTATTTTTTTTTAAAGTAATTCCATTAACAGTCAGGCGTAATTTAAATTCTTCATCATCTGACGCAATCACCGAATTGATTAATAAAGTTACAGTTAATAACTAATAATATCTTGATTTGAAACCTGTTTTTTCATCAGATAAAATTATTAAAACATTTAGAATCTTGAATCTGAAAAATCCTGTGGACTTTGGAGTGTGTCAGTTACATTACTGAGCACTATTTTAAATGATATTGCCCCACCACTCTTAATTTTCAACAAATGTATCGGAAACGGTTTATTTCCAGATTTAATGAATAGTATAATAGTTGCTTTATATAAAAGTGGCGATAGACTGAAACCGGGAAATTACACCCATATCTGTATTACCGACTTTAAGTAAAACCATTGAAAAAAATCATTTAAACCAAATGATATAATTTGTTTATAGAAATAAAATCATGCATTGTGAACAATATGGTTTCTTCAAAGGTAAATCAAAAACTGATGCGGGCGCCACCCTTCTTAAGCGCATTTACGACGCATGGGATAAGTCGCAGAATGCAATTGGGCTGTTTTGCGATTTATATTATTGTCTCTTATCTAGATCAAAGTGTCCCGACTTTGATTGATGTAAATAGTTCAAAATCGGCTGCTTCTCAAAAGATGGGTGTTCCACAAGGATCTGTTCTTGGCTCCTTTTTCTTTTTAATTTATATTTATGATATGCCCATTTTCATATAATGTCTGTGACATTTTACTTTTTGCTGATGATTCCTCGCTTATTTCTAAAGTTGAGCTTAATGGGACTAATTATGACAAAGTAAACAGCGGCTCTGATACGTATTCTTTATTGATTCGAACATAGTGATTTTGTCTTAAATACTAAAAAAACTAAATGCATGAAGTTTAAACTTCCTAATGTAAAAAGTCAAAATTGTAGCTTGCTCCTTAACTTTTAAAGTGTTAGGACTGACTGAATCAACAGTTTTCTTAGGTAACTTTAGATGAAAAACTCCAGTGGTTCCTATCTCTCAACATTCGCAGGCAAACTCAGATCCGCTGTCTATGAAATTAAAAAAAGTAAGACAATAAACGGATATTAATACGGCTCGACTCGTTTATTTTAGTTATTTCATAGTATTTTGTCTTACGGTATTTTATTATAGCTCAAGAGGTATTGCTACCGAAACTAATTCTATATCTATCTTACAAACAAGAGCTGTACGAGTTAACATAACATTTAGATTATTTTCAATTACTATAAAAGGAAATACATTTAAAAAAATATGATTTCACATATTATATTTTGGTATCTCTGTTTTCAGATAGCGTATCGCTTGCAGTCTAATCTGCCAATCCACAGTAATATTTCACCAGTCCCTAAACCAAGGAAACAGGATGCCTTTATGCAAACTGATCCAGTATTGTCAGAGGACGAGCAGAATGGATCAGAAGTGGATTACACCTTTGACATGAAGAAATATGACACTCCCCAGGATTTCTCTAAACAGAACGAAGATTACATACCACAAACCAACGAAGAATACAACAAGGAGGCTGAGAAGTATGCTTTGCAACGGAAAAATCACAACACATACAATAAAATGGATTACCAGAAGTCCGTCATCGAGGAGAGCTACACAAAAATACCTGATGTATACAATGGGTTCAGCCAAAATGAGTATGCAGAGTTTGTTTGTCCCAATTCATATCCAGACAGCATTGAAATATTAAGGAATCAGCAACACAATCTCCAGATACTTCAAGAGCAGCACAGAATTAATGAAAATCAGAACTTTATCAATGAGACTCATATAAAACAAGAGATTGAGTTTCCTAATGAGGAGGAGAAATTTTTGTATGAGACGAATAAAGAACAAATCGGTATGTAATATTATGATTCAGCACGACTTTTATAATGATTTCTTTAGTTCGATTTACAGAACAAAAATATTCTTGTATATTATTTGAAACATACTTGACACCCACTTATCATATTCGTTAAGCCAAAAGAAGTACTAGTTATTAGATATATAATTTTATTTGTTATGTTATTTCGAATACCGACCAGGTTAATAAATTTATCATTATATATTTATTGAAAAGTCATGTATTATATAGTTTTATTGTAGTATTATTTCAATGTCTTAGTAAAACAAATATAATATTTCCAGATCAGAGCACGCTGTATGAGCACAGAGAACAACAGAGATTATTAGAGCACATTGCACAAGTGAAGCAAGAACCGGATGTAGCAAGCGGTAATATATATTTATATAATAATATATGTCAAATGACTAATATAAAATTGTACACTAAATAATAAGTCAATAACGTATATTTATAAATTGTACGAAACAAAATTATGGAAAGACAACGTTTCTGGTTCAATGCGTGTGTAAGTCCATTTTCCCAATCCTAACTATGTCCATTGAAAGCTGGGACGATGTCCATTGAAAGTAAGAAATAGGATCTGTCTCTCTTTTTCCCACTCTGGATATTGAGAAATCCTTCGTGTATGGCGCCTCTTTCGCAATTACCTTCTTGTTAGTCCTCCAAAGAAAACTTTTTGGAGAGAGAAGGAAACGAAATATATAATTTATATTATAATTATATATTTTATTCATTTAAATCTTTTCCATTTTGAATCATTACCAGTGGTCACTTGTGTACGTTAAATTTTATTAATAGTGTCTTTGTGTATTTTCCAGGCTGTGATAATGTAATCCAACCACAGAGTAGTCCCTATTATTCGACAGAGGGCCACAATCATGTCACAGGTTAATAAAACTTTTTTATTAATTAATCCAATTTTAGATACAAAATATGTGTATCAATTACAATATGTTTTTTGATTGACTTCATTTCTAAGCTAGTTTTTATCTTGGAATATAGAATTTCAGTGGTTTAGTTATAATATTTTCAGTTGTATAAAGTAACTAAACAATTGATTTATCAATAATTGATTAGTCATTGTTTTATACACAAGGATGAGTTCTCACTGCCAGGTAAGTTAGGTAACATTTAAAATAATTTGTCATTAATCAGCGATTTTCTTTTCCCGCCCTAAGCGAACGTATTTTTTGATATGCCCTACACTAATAATATATTTAATGAAAGCAATACTTAAATGTTGTTTTATAAAAATGGTATGAGCATAATTGGGTGCAGGAATTTAATTGGATTAAATATATGTTTATAATTTATACTATATGTGTTTTTAATTATTTAAAAACGACTATCTATCGAAACTGTTAACATAAACGATAAGAAAATATATATTAAATTTACCATCAACTTTGCATATATAACTACTTGTCCTCATAAACATTCGTATATAATATCAAAGTTAGCACTCAAGGATGTTTGTCCGTGTGTACTCCGCTGTATCTCGGTATTCTGTCCGCAGCAGCCCCGTACTACGCGCCGCGCCCCGGCCCCGAGCTGCTCATCGCCAAACAGAACGCGCTGGCGGCGCACACGCAGCTGTGTACGTACACACCGATACACACACACACACATGCAGGGATAATATAGCCTTATTTCATAATTAAATAACTACTGACCAATACAACCTTACAAATTAACAGCATTTGCCCTCATATATTTTAAGTGTATTATCTAATACTGGTTGTAACGGCACAGCTGTACTGTGGTGTCATACAAACTGTGCTACATCCATCAACTTTATATTATTAGTGTGACAATACTGACTCGTGTTATTATTTCAGGGCAAAATCAAATGAAACGACCGTTTTTCTACAGCGACAGTGCTACACCCTATAACTCTAATCCAATACTACATAGGTGTGAGGTGAGTGTACTAGTATAATATATATGTATATATATACAAGTTGTTACATTATATAAAAATACATGGTACTTACTATTCAACAGATATATTCACTTATGAAATATTACAATGAAATATAACTAAAACGAAATAATACAACTTCAAAGCTATCCCTAGTAGATATCTAGAATACCGGATAACATTGCTTTGATTTTTGTATGTGTTTTATTGTATTGTAACATGTCGTGGCACATTTCAGTCGCTATACAACTTTATTTATAATAGAAATGTAGTTCGATTCTCTGCGTATTTATTTTTTTGATTTTATTACCTGTAAAGAATCTTCAAACCTCATATAAGTTATTGCTTTATCATCGTTGTTATAAATAATCAATTGTTTTTTTCAGGACTTCAGTAGGATCCTACAGTGATGAGAGACATTCCAAAGTTAATATAAGATTTCTTTACAAGACGATAATCTCTCGCTTTATTTTTTTCAATCTTAAACATTTTAACATTACACCTTGTTTTTTGTCTGTGCTATTTTAGTTTTTGGCGGCAACTTTGACATTTGACAATTGACAGCAAGATTGTGTTGTTTTGTGTGATTACTGGTTAGTATGTTATTTAATTTTTGGGTTGATTTCGGAAATGTTATTAGTTTTGTGAGCACTAAATGGCAGCTTAGTGGTGGAAGTGATTCAGGTTGGTAAATTAACTTAGGATCAGACTCGAAATTATTAAGAGTAAGTATTTAGTAAGACGAGGGACTGATGTACTCGGTCACATGACATTGGCACTTATTAATATGATGTAGTGTTATAGTGTATCTTTAGTTACTTATTTTATCTTGTCTAAGAATAAAAAAGTAAGGCTGCTTTTATATAAATTAATCAAAATTATTAGTTTCTATATATTCCTTATTTATCTTGCTGTTGGTTGCGTGTTAAAGTCCAAAAGTGGTTGTTAACCAAATCTATACAATAGTTATTATTAAAAACTAAGATTTTATTTATATTATTATTTCAAATATTGTTATCGGTTCTTATATAGTTTTTTATTTGGAATTTATTTATATAATATAGTTACCATTTTTTATAAATGCAAATATCAAAATCGACAGCAAATATTTGTACAAAAAATGCTATGTCGATTTTGATACGACGTTTTGTATGTAGGAGAACAAAAATATAGAAACGTGATATTTTATCGAATTTACGTGGCAATTTATAATAAAAATAGTGTAGGTACCTTTCAGTTTTGTCACAATTGGTTAGTCTTGCCAAAGTTTGCACAATTTCGATGTCTAAAACTGTTGTGTTAAAAAAATATATTTTTTTTGGTGCTGTAATTTTATTTTATATAATTTTAACGAACTACAATATAACATACCTACATTATATACAATAAAAACAGTTTTTTATAAATATATTGCGCAAATCATTTATTATTAGGTAAGTACAGATATTTTTGAAGGAATAAAAGATGTAAAGATGGAGTACAATTTTGATATTTTTAGCACATTTAGAGAAACGCTAGCGTTTATTTTTTGTAGTCGATTGTTAGTTTTTAGAACGGTTTTATGGCGAGATATATTACAAGGTACCTTCAGTTCAGTAAAACATATTCAGAATTATTTAAAAGGTCCTTTATTAACATCAGCTAAAACTGAACACAAGGCTTATTATTGACTACTTGAGAAACAATAAAATATAAATATAAAATAAGAGATTTTCCTATAATTTTAAACATGAAAACACATACTGTATATTACCTTAAAAGTAAATATTGTTCAGTAAGAGTGCACACCGATTATTTAATTTAATGATTGTTATATATGTTGTTTTTATTTGTTGGATACATTTTTTTTAAGTTATTGTCAGGTTTCTGTTATAAATTAATAATGGAAACATCCATGCGTTGTTGTACATCTCGCTGTTGAAACCGTTTTTAAAATACTTACCGTAGTATTAAGATTCTAGTGACGCGGGATTGTAAGACCGGGCGTACGATTGTTTTGTTTTTATGTTTATTTTTTTTCAAAATTGTGATGTGCAAAAAAATTGATGGAATATTTATATAAGAGTATAAAAAATTATATTTTTTAGTGCGCTCTTTTTAGACCAAAGCTGTGAGTTGTAAAGATTTAGGGGATATAAAGATACTCGAAAATGTAGTTTTTTTAATACATCATACAACATTTATTTCAATAAAAAAATACTTTTTCTATATAAAAACGGTTTACAAAAAAAAAAAAAAACTATATTTTCGACTGTAAAGCGGTTTTTGTATGAACATTCCAAAATCTATCAAAAATCAGTAAACATAAGTACTTAAATAATTTCCTTTATATATTGTTACAATATTGTTTTTACATACAAACATACATACTGGGTGTTTCCATAAAAAATCGCGTTTAATATAAGGTACAGATGTTAATTGCTAGATACATTCGGTTTATATTTTTTACAGCAGTGGCCATTTCAAATAAAATAAGTGAAAAATGTTTATCAACTTTTATTTTTAACCCTCCCAAAGATAATAACACAACGCGAAACAAGGATTGTTAAAAAAATACATGTGTCTGTCTGTGGCACCATATCCTCTGAAAGGAAAAAACCGATTTGAGTTCTAAAGGCCTAAGCCTAGACAAGGCAAATCATGATGGAACTAAAGTTTTGAATGGAAATAATAGCAGTTCCCCTCTATTTTCATACAGATTTAATTTACAGTAATGAGGCAATATCCTGGGGGGTTTTTGGCTTTAGAATGACAATCAAAAACATGTATTTATTTATATAGTAAGCCCAAAACACTTGTGGTTTTTATAAATCTTGTTTATTCCTTGTTTACATTATAAAGGGGCGCCTATAGAATAAAAGTAGGTATGCCCTTTGACCCATATTTCTTTCTCGGGAAATTTTAGGTGGGTATTTTTTTATTATTTTTACTTGTATTGTACTGCGTGTTCATTTTATTTAATACTAGCTGTTGTTGGCGACTTCCTCTAAAAACCATCATGACTGGAATATTAAAATCAAATATGTTGTAAACATTTTTAGATTTATTATAATATCACCCCAAATCAGTACTTTCGTTTTCTCGCTCCATTAGAGTTTTCTGAAGTAAAAAGTATCCTACATTCTGACTGGAAAAATTACTAATTTGATCGAGATAATTCTAGACGTTTTTATGGATGCGTCAACAAAATGGACAAAAAATATTGTTTTCAATGAACTCATGAATATACAGCCAAGATGTGAATAATTAACAAAAACTATTATTTTACGGTATCCGAGTTTTTCTCTTATCGTGCCCATAAAAGTATAACTGTAAATAAACAATTAGAACTGGTTAAAATTTAAAAAAAATACTTATCTGAAAACAATTCTATATATTACAACAGATTATACGCAAAATTTAAAGCGTTATAAGATTTAATTAAATATAAAGGAATGTGTAAACGAAAGATATTAAAATTATAATAACATTAAAATAGCACTAATGAGTTTAGTTTCTTAAAATCCTACTAGATTTTCAAGAGAGAAGCGCGCGCATTCAAACAAAAAACAAGCTCATTATAATAATAAATTAAACCAGAAACACAACCGCGACTTCCTACAGACAGTCGAAGGTATAATTATTACAATAATTAAGAAGAAAGCTGTAAACTTTTTTTTCAAGTAATCTAAGGACTTAACATATTGAATATACTTTCCTAAGCCGTCACCGCAAATTCTAAAATTTGAGCATTTATTTTTCATTATCGCGTCCAGAAGATGGACTTATTTTGATATGTTCATTTTACCGAGCATCCTCCAGCTGCACACATTTTAGTAATTAATTTGCTATCAAGAATTTTTAAAATGTCATGTCCAAATTACAAATTTTCCTCATACATTTTCATCCATTTTTATCTTTTATATTATCCTAGGGATGATTTTTTTCAAAATTCCCTCTCGACCAGCACCTTCTGAAACGACCTAAAACGAATTCTTTTCTGAGATTATATTAATAGTGAGTGGTATTTCAGTTACAAAATATCAACAATGAATATTCATCAGGTAGCATGACCCTTAAACAATGGCCGACTTTACATACGTACGCATAATATAGGTATTTTTAATAATATTATGTTAAACTATTGTAAATATGTGAACAGGAATAGAACTCAATGAAAGTTTTGAGAAAAATATAACAGCAATTTATTTTACCTCGTCCAAACCTGTACCTCGAATATTAAAAAAATTAAAGTAATTGTGTATTTACTAATATCAATCTTTCAATTGTATTTTCCCGCGCATGCGTAGAAAACAGTCCACCTCAAATGGTGGTGCTGATTCAATGATAGAAAAAAATAAAATCATTTCGAGCCACACATCTCACCAAATAAAGTTATCAGCTAATTTAATTATACAATTTAAGCGCCACTATTGACCTTGTTGAACAGCGATGAGGCGTCTCCACCAATCAGAGAGACACACTAACCCACTAACAGCCACTTCACAATGCGGTGTGACGTACGCTTGTAGACAGAGCGCCGCTTAGATTCTCTAATGAAATGGGTACATTACCTCAGGTCATTAGCTAACTAATAATAAATATAAATTATATTAACATGGCATATTTCCGCACCCTCCTACATCTGCAATATATCGCTGGAGATAACTAACAATCCATTTCGTAAGTTATTAGCACTTATTCTGATCGAAAGCCAGAGAAATTTATAATTAGAGACAGTTTTTTGTAAGAAGTTTATTAACTTAACATTTCAATAAATAAGAGAAACTTTCAAACTTTTTTCGAATCGTTATTAGAATTTGAACTAAGTCCTGAAGCTAAGTATGCGTCCTGTTTATAATTAACACGTCAAATATATTATTAAACAATAAACGTCAGAGTTGGAAAGTAAAAAGGAAGACACAAACAAGACAACGAATATTTAGTCCTGTTATGAAAAGATGTCAACGCACGCCCTTCGTTACTAAGATTATTAAAAAAAAAAACAAACGCGCTTAGATCTAGAACAACTACTTCGTACTGATGTGTAAAAGTTTAAATAACCATATTAAAAACTTAATTACGACCGATAGAACTGGGGAATAAAATATGTATAAAATATTAACTTAAAAACCCGTCGGTACGAGTATAAGCATTTCGTCAATAACCAAACATTTGAATTGTTTGCAAAGTTGGTTAGCGCCTAGCGGTAAATCTAAATAATAAATTACCTAATTTATTATTTATCTTCATTGTCATCAGAGAATTAGTATTTGCCAACAATTCATAATTTACAATTAGGATGATATTGTAATTTATTTTTATTTTTATTGTCTATGTATTAAAAAGCCACTTTAAAACGAAACTTTCTAATCCGAAAACGTTTTTCTAGCTTATAATTTCATGGTAAATAAAGCACATTCACGCGTCTTGAATAATACAGCTATCCAAGAATTTTGTTCCGCCCTCCACGTTAATAATCGATCCTGGGTCAGGATTTCTTTTTGTTTTCTGAGGTTGGATTATAGAACAATTATTTCGACCGAAGTCAAAATTATTTTTACAAACAGCACGCCATCAGCCACGTAAGTTAAGACGCCCACGTCTTATAATCTCATAAAGTTACATTAATTCATTTCTTCTGCGACGGGAAATCCCTTGCTATATAAGTTACTTGCAGAACATGCCTCATTTAAATTTAATTCATATAACTTATGTAATTGATTTACATTATTTATTTTATTTTATGCTAGTTACCCTTTTGAGGCTTCGCCCGCGGATATTTGAGAAAACAGTATTATATACAGACAGATTGTTAAGGTATTATATTTAAATCCAGTTTCCAATCATGTAATTCTGGTTGTTCAAACACTTCACATAAATTAAATTTAAAAATTTTAAAGTGCTTGGCAGATCTTATATGTTAACTAAGTCATTTATACCTTATTGACTAGTAAAATTAAGATTTCAAATTATCCTTACAGCACTACCTACCGCGCCCTAAAATGAGAAATAATATTACAACGGATAAAAATAATTACGTGTAGGTAGGTATCTGTAACCATACCCCCTAAACGGCCCCCCCCCCCTCTCAGACTCAAATAATAAACATCAGGATTGATTCTATTCTATCCTATTATAACCTATCCAATAGTTTCCTTGTATTGTAAATAATCCAAATCAATATTGTTTTTTTCCTAAAAATGAAAGAACTCCCCGGAGTGAACGGAAACCTTTGTATTAAATCTGGCAATTACACATTTAATCAATACCAGACAAATACACAACAATTTGAAAAACTATTGTTTTGAGTTTATCATAAAATATTATTGTACAGATTCGCATCTTTACTATTTTATGATATGTATAGAATATTTAGTTTTATTATTTACTTGAATAAACATCTTGACTAACAAAACTGTGAGAGCAAACATACAAAAGTATATTTTGAAGACGGTCTAACAGTCTGTCTGTAATGGTCAGTTGCCCTGCTGGTGAATCCGGCTCTCTTAGTAACCGTACGAGTAGCTGAGGAGATGGTCGAGCCAGCCCGCATACAAGATGCACTTAGCCGACTAAATCTGTGCTCTTATGTAGATTAAATTAAAAAAGCAACATTACATGAGCCTTTGTTTTTCTTTATATTATATTATAGTATATATATATATATATATAAATTATATTATCAAAGTTTTTCATGTAGCGCAAAAAATAAATGAATTGTTATTAGAAGCTTATTTATCTAAATAATCTCATTAATTTTCTTTTCACGTTCTGATATTACCTCTGTGTATATTTATAATATAACAACGTACATTATCAATCTCTATTTTTTTCTATAATCATACACTTTAAATTATAATATTCAAAACCGCCTAAATTATTAATTTATGATAATAATTTCCAAGAAAATTAATCCCTCTTCCATATTACGAGAAATTGGACTCATGTTTAATTTATACAAAGGTCTTGAACATTTTGATATGACAACTGTTGACGACATTTATTATTTAGTTTTAAATAGAGAACGCGCGCTGCCGGACGCGCTCCAGTCATCCATATTGTTTATAAGTTAGTGACAATTACCGGTGAGATTATTTTTTAAATAATACGTATTTTCTTTTAAAAGCAATGATTTAATTTGTTTTTAAAGACTACACAAAATATTCATTCTAATTTTTTTACACTAAACAATTTTCATCTATTATGGATATTTATTTAATTGTAATAATATACAATAATTATTTATAATATTTTAAATTCACATCACTTCACCAATTAATAATAAAAAGTTAATATAATTTAAATCTTAAGAAAGGAAGCTTTCTTTGGATGTGATAATTAAGGGAAGTTCAAAAATAAACAAATCATGAAAATGATATAATTAATTACATGTAAAATTTATGGATGACCTTCAATGAGTTTCCGCCAAATAAGATTAACATAACTTACCGCCTCAGCAGAGAGAAGCAACAGCACGTAAATAATAATAAATAATAATATACACCTTGAAATAACAAGAATACTATAAATATGTTTGTTTTAAAGAGTTATAATTTCAAACACGAGGCCGCTAACTCTAAGGAAATAAATTACTTCTTTGATAGATAATAAAATTATTAACAGTTATACAATGTTGCTATTTTGCAGTTACATACTAAATATTTATTATTATTTTGCATAATGAGGGCTACAATTATTGAGTAAATATTTGTTTCTAAAAAAAAACAACGGAAAGTTAATAATAAGACTACATACAAATAACTGACGGAAGAAATTATTTAAATGTAATAATAGGTGGCGAACTATAAAAAACGTAACGTCCAAACACATGCGAATAGTAACTTTGATATATTCTGTTTTATTTTAATTGTCTATATTTGTATTAAATTAAAAGAAATTGATAGCTGACATATGGATTTAATACTTTTCTTTTTGGCGCTAAGCTGACATTGTGAAGATGTTCTAATTTGAACCATAGATATTTTATAATTGACTTCGACTACTATGGATACTAAGAATTCAAATACACAGATTTATTAAACATTAAATCACTTATCTCCAGAATTTTAATTGCATTCTATATAAAGTAAATATGGTCAATTAAACGGTTTACAAACAAGGGGTGAACCCTGGCTCTGTAGATAATATCACCGGACGTGCGTCTACTAATTTTCCTTTTACATTTTTTACAACCTTCGCCGAACAAATAAAAAAATATAATCACGTACGAGAATACTTATATTTTTTATTTTGCAAGCGGATGTTTTATTAACATTACTTACTTAATTATTTACATTAAATATTTTTAGACCTTTATTTTAAATAAATGACTTTTTGGACGCAAATTGTAATATTAACAAATTCTATATAATGTTTTTGGACGCTGGATGGTATTTTTATTCTAAAAAAAAAGTTAAGTATCAACTAAATAAGTTTGTTTTATGTTTTTTTATACTTTTATAATAGAGAATGTCACATTCACGAGAATATTTAATGTATTATTTGTACTTTATCTACAATGGTGATATGATCTTATAACCAGCCTCAGTAAGAAACCACTTATCATACAATTCTGAAAATAATCTGTACAAATCTAGTTTTATTGTTCAAAGCAAAAAACCAGTTTGTGTTCTAACCAGTGATATTAAGAAAATATTCCACAGTAAAAAGTATATTATCACAATAGTTTGATCATTGTACTAGAAACGAAATATAAGTCTCCTCAAAATCGGTTCAGTAGTCGAGTCTCAAAAAAAAGTATCCAAATTTTCAAAACATCTTCAGAGGTTTTTCGTATTAATTGAGACGCAAGTTTTAGTTACCTTGTAGGTAGTCGTAAACCATCAATTCAGTAAATGTATCAGATTCGAGCTCGTTATTATTTAATTACAACGTATTTAGGTTTTTCCACAATTAGAGCAAGAGATAAACATTCCATTACTTGTTCTGACGTTAATAAAGGACGCGGGTTTTTTGTTATTTTTTTCATATATCTTAATGAAAGGTTTCCGTGACTGATGACGTGTTTACGATTTAGTATCAAAGATAATTACACAATCCAGACCAAATAGGTGGCGCTGTGGTTGTTTTATTCTGACTGTCTACACAACTGGTCTTAAGAATTTAAATTATTATATACATTCCTTTTATAATACAAGCTCTGACAAAGAATGTTTTAATATTCATACCTAATTTAAATAAGGGAAGAAAGCCTGTTCTTTTTTAATAAAAATGTCATTTCATTGGATCCGTCACGTCGTGAAATCAAGTAATACTGAATGATAACTTGTATTCGGGCAGAAATTATAAAATAACGATTTATTATTTGGTGGCAGCACGTGAAGACACTGACAAAAACAGTATCGTTAAACAAATGCATCTATTTGTGTATGTTATTCTACGTAATAGGTGTTTGTATGTGTGTGTGTGTGTGGAGATAGGAACGTGATAAAATGTTATATTTCATAATATTTTCACTAAATCATTTTACAGCTTTTTTTTTATATACTTAGAAGTTATTTATTCACTTTTAAATACAATATTATTCCGCTCTCGTCCAAGGTTCAAGTTCATGTAAATTTATTCAAAATGTTCTTATAATAATGTAAGTATATTATAACCGTAATAACAATACATAACATTTTTAACTACCACTATAAATAACTAAATGAAATATGTAAATAGTAATATAAACAGTAATAATATAAATATATTATAAATGATGACTTCTGCTGCAACTTTGTAAAACTTACAACTTAGTTAAATACAATTTCAACAAGATGGCGCTCATAAAAACCAATTACATACTTATATCAAAATATATATTTTTTTATAAAAAACAAGAATGTTCGTGCCATATAAAAACGTGTGTGGTATATAAATTTTATTCTTTTAGAATTAAAACTATTGCACAAAAATGCTTATTTAAGTAATTTCGTTTATTAGTATTCCGTTTGAATGCTATGAATAATTGACACTTTCAACTCCGCTGTATATTTTGTTTTTATTTGCATTTCATTTTAGATATTTTAAAAAGTATTTGTACGTGTTTTAAATTACTATCTATTAGTTATATTTTATTTATTAGCTACACTGCACTACGTGTATGTATCAATAAAAAACGAGGAAGGTATTGTTTTTATTATTTCTAGATAGGTACAGTACATATGATTTTGAAATCAATTGGAAATATTAATAATAATAACAATTATAATAGCCGTATTATTTTTGCGAATTACAAAATAATTTTTAAATCTGTTAACGGACCTTTTGTATTTTAAAATATGATATCTTTAGAAGTAACTTAATAATATAATAAAATAAATATAGTATTGTCCAATGCGAGCAATGGGGGCATCAAAGTCGATCGATCAATTCTTATAGTTTCATTTATTATTTTAATAAAGAATCAAGAAATGTACAAGAAAAATTATAGAATGAAGATGAAAAATACAATCTAGAGGCAAATAAAATAAAATTAAATGAAATATTGATTTTCTGAGCCATTTTAAAGGGCATCAAGTCATAAGCTGCACCAGGCAGCAAATACCCTAGCTACGCCACTGGTGTTGTGTCCAAGACCAGATAGCAAATAACGTCATTATTGTGATGATTAAAGTTTAATTAAACTGGAGAAAAATACTAAATATATAATTAATATAACGTTTACAAGTGTACTTATTAACAGTGGGTTTCTGTAAAGTGAAATGACGACAGATATAAGTGATTATAAAATGATTCATAAAATAATTGATTCAATTATACACCTGACAAGTTCTAAGATTCCCTCTTTTTTTTGTTCTCGAGAAACGGCAGTGGAATGTTTGACTTATATATTTATTTATAATCTAACTAGCTGCTTCTCGCGACTCCGTCAGTCTGTCGTAACTACTGAAAGCTGTTTAAAATACACTTTTAATGCTTAGCTAGTGGCTGTAAGGAGTGGTGTGTTATATAATCTAGGTCTACCAAAAATACTGTACCTTTCAAACGATGAAATGATTTTACAAATAACAAGTTGTTTTGTAAAATACCCTCCACGTATAAACAAATTAACAAAATCTCCCTTCATAAAGAACAGACTGTTGATGTAAAATGTAATGGATAGCAGTTTATTGTAAATATAAAGATGGCATCTTCTAATATTTCTAGAATCAAATAAAATAAACCAACCATTTGGTGATGTGGAAAAAAAGGAACCATATAGTATTTTTATGTTTACAAACTTTTTCAATTAATAATAAAAGATACTACAATATAAATAGATGCATACATAAGATTTCACCTCGGGCCCGATACAGACCATTATATAATCTATATAATGGTCTTCATTTATAATTCGTTAAGTTTCGAAAAGACACAATAGCTCAGTTGTCAATGCGACGGAAACGAACACTTAAGGGTCGCAGGTTGGAATCATGCTTGTATTTCCTTCCATATTTATTTAGAATTTAGGTAAGAATAACACGGCTAACACATTTAAAAATAATTGCAAATGACACTAGTATTTAAGCAATAAAAATGTAACAATCAAAAGTAGAGACAATAGTTGAGTTGTAAAGTAAGGTCAAGCGGACCATAACCGCCCGACGCCACACACATTGCTTATATATTATTGCTTATTCTTTGAACAATTAATAATTTAACCACAGAGCCATAACATCAAATCACAGTTCAACACAACAAATCTGTCAAATCGCGTTAACCCGTCTTGATTGGTTGAAATTGTGACGTGACCAATAAGAATTCTTAACGTACTGTCAAATTGTTATCCTTTTAGAAATTGGCGGTAAACCAAATTTTGGTAAATAAATAAAAAATAATAATTACATAAAACTATAGACAGACAACTGTTATGTATCTCAGGGGTCAGTTATAAGTATTTTACTATATTCCTCCCTTGATCGTTGGATACAATTTTACATTCATCATAATTTTAGTTTTATTTTGTGTCGCAAGTTATAATAAGTCATGTTCGCGAAATAATGTTTCTACCAGTACAGGATAAATACCTACCTAACATTATCTACTGTGAAATGTACTATCAAGACATCTTTAAATAATATTCGTCCGTATTCCGTAGTGTTTACAGACGCTTGCAAAATAAAAGCACGTACAAAGTCAAGGTAATAAAATAATCACCGGTCTTGGTTGTGAATTATTTTAAATATGTATACACTCGTATATTATATGAGAATGTAAGTTTACCTAAAACTGTGTTTAGATATAATATATAACCATCAATAGTATTCGTTTGCTTTTAGAAACTTCAAATGACGGTTAAGAAAGTTTACTAACACTTATTTCATTTAAAAACATATATAAATGTTAGTCTCCAACACTGAGATAATCCAAGTTCTGAACATTCATCATTTTAATAAAATATTTCTCTTGAACTTGTACTTTGAAGGTTTTCCGTAAATATGGTCTAATAAGTAATAATAAACAATTAAAAATAAAATAAACTGTTTGTAAGTTTAAAAACCTTCGACCTCAGGAACTAAACGTCCCATTAACTAAATGTCGACATATTTTGGCATTTGACGGCGTATTTATAAAGGAAGGTTACACAATTTACATTACACTTCGACCCTTATAACTAATGTAGCTGATATGCAAATAATACCTAATTTGCGTCACGGTTTGTCACGGTCGTCTCAGAGCTAGTCTCTGCTTAACATATGAACGCCAATCTGTGACGCGTGATCAATAGTGACGCGTGACCAATAGTGACGCGGACAAAGTCGCAGGAACCACAGTGCTCATATAAGATATTGCATTAGTATTAATTTATTTTCCTAAACATTCGTACATAAGCACGTATTGAGTTGCTATACGTATTATTAACGCTTCACCTGTAGTTATACAAAAACCTTGGCATCACTCACCATAGTGATGTTGCAAATATATCGGCTAGGTACGACCGCCTTAATATATACAATAATAAACATTTATTATATGAATAAAAAAAATAACTTCAATAATATATTATAGTGATATACATTTTTATATAATATATACCTACTGTATATAATTATTATAAAATAGTAACGTGGACAAATATGCGCGAATAATTTATTTTTTTAAATGTAGTAGCTACGTGTCAAGTGCATGTGTAATATGACACATCACACAGATGACAGACTCAAAACAAAACCTACGCTACACGCAAACAGTTAATTTTTTTTAGGGGAAATTTAGAAAATATTTAAATATACTCAAATAAAATAAGAAATATATGGATGAACTCGGTTGTATAATATTTATGTTTAAGTACTTAAGAATTAAAATAATCAAATCAAATAAAGACTTTATTTGATGAAGGATTATTTTAATTCTTTATTTCGTCAAAATGTCTGCCATTTTACTTTTATGTTTGTTTATTTACACAATATTTAAATTAGTACCTACTGCAACAATATTACCTAACGTACTTATGTACAGTACCTAATGTATAAATAGCTACTACATAGTTTCTTCTATCCGAAATATCTAAAATGTTGGAATGATCTTAGTAATACTTCCGTATGGAAGTCCCAAAATAATTACAGGTATTTATGCGATTTTATTATTAATAATATTTTAATTACAATACTTATTATCATTATTTCTTTTTTTTAAATTGTATTTCATTATTTACCGATATTTCTGAACTGTTGTCATTACCTCCGCTACTATGGCGGTAACAATGTATATGTACCATAATTAATAATATTTCTTATTTACGTAAAGGTAGGTATATTACACTTTCACATGTAAACAAATAAATCTTGTCCAACCTTGATTTAAAAATAAACAAAACCATCACACGGAAAAGGTACGAAGCAAAAAAACTAAAACCTTTTTTAAATTCTGACAGTACACACTTGTAATAATAAAATCTCAAAATTCAATTAAACCCAAATACATAATATATGTACATATATTAACGTAACTAATTAGTTTCAAAGTATTGTTAATATCTCAAAACAGCGCCGCTTTTTCGGTCTTCATTTTTTTTTGACTGTGCGTCCAGTAACAAATTAGTAATTTTAGGTTAGATATTTAATTTTGAAAATAAACGTTTAGAGTGTCATCTTTCAGATGCCAACATAAGTATAAACTATCTCGCCAAAATAAATCTATAATATGCGAGTAGCGTCGATCGGTCAAGTAAGTTTAGGTGACGTAAACTTTGACAAACCAAACACTTAATATAGTTAAACATTTTTCTCAACGAAGATAATTGCCAACCAACATCCATAATAGGAATGATCTTCGTTACGACATGGGGATTGATTTATTTCTGATTGATAGGTCTCGGGTTCGATTCTGACACATAATATATCATACAAACATGTATTGCTTTGACGTTTCTTTTATATTACCGTGTCAAAAGAAAGCATCCTATACATTAAAGGAACTATTATATATATATTATATTATTATAGATTTTCCAAGCTATCCCACTTTGGAACAGTCTCCCGCTGGAAATAAGAAAATACCAATCACACCGTCATTTTATAAAAAAAATAAAGCATAATATCTCTTTAAGCTCGGAATTAATACGTATATATATCATTGTTATATCTCAATAGGTATATCTTTTTATGTGTAAGTTTATTTTATTTATGTATTTTATGTTTATATTAGAAAATAGGTGTATATAATTTATACTTGTATAAGTATTACATATTTACGTCACCCACCTAATTTATACATGCAGTCTCCAGTCTCAAAGGTCGGGAAGAAATCGCTTTGAAGCGTTGAGATCACCTATTTTATTTTTCTGTTCTAATTTTATTTGTATATTTTGTTGGCGTACAATAAATAATATAACAATAATATATCATTGCTCTAAAATAAACTTCATATTATTAATACGTATTTTTTTTTTGACAGAACATGAATTATTCATTAGAAGAATCACCGCTAGAGAGAATAGATCTCACCAAAGGCAGGATGGCGAGGTGGGTGGAAGCACAGGCCGTAGGGGGAGAGGAGGTGGATGTGTACGGGAAGCCGTCAGAGAAACAGTTACAAGAGCTGGATAATATCAGGAAACTGAGCAAGGAGCTGCAGGATAACTTACAGGTGAAGTCATTTTTTTAGATCTCAGAACAGAATATAATATTACAGCTAGTTAGTACCAGGATGTGGAAGTGGGTAGTCAAATAATACTATTTAAAGTAGTGCAATAAATGATCTGCTTACAAAAGTAAAGTGTTATGATAAATATATTTCAAACATATTACCACCTGTCACATTACAAGGTCATTTGTATTTTAAGCCTCAATTTATTGTCTTGTAAATTGACATTTCAATTAATGTATTTTAAATTAAAAAAAAAAACAAATAAGGTTCTACACATATATGAATTGTCCAGAAAACCACGAACCTGACTTTAAATATTATTTAATTGAGAACGTACCAAACACATTTATATTTGTTAATTATTTACTTAGCTATTGCTATTATAAAATATACAGACTGTGTTTCGCGGCTGTGTTAAATATATTTAAAATAATATATAATATAATATAATAAGTGCAGTAAATTACACTGTTTTGTCGAATGTCGCAGACTAACCTAACTAATATTATAAGTGTGAAGTGAGTTTGTTTGTTACGCTTTCGCACTTTAAGCGACCGAGCGATACCGCTGTGGTTTCGTGGTTCATGCGGACTAGGTCGCAGTCAACATCTAGTAAATAATAAAAATACTAAATTAGTAGTTTTCATGACCAGATGACCCACCATAGTGTTCATTTATCATAGCAAATTTAAAAGATATTATTGTTTGTCAAAATATGCAGGCTTTGTCAAAATATGCAGGCAGTATATTTTTAAAGTATATTCATTTGTCATGAAAAAAGTTATATTTAATAGGACACTTCTTAAAAAGAAATTAAAATAGTTTCCATTTCAATATGTAAAAAAGATTAACTAAGACTTTTTAAATATTGTATTATATATATTAATGTTAAGAACAAACCGATGCCATTTTAAAAATTATTGGATAAAAACGTATTAAAAAGCAAAGAGACTCAACTAATATTAAATGTATTAATATGACGTACGTACCTGAGCTACGGTTAACTTGAATGCTTTAAAACAGTTTTAACTGTTTAATATATAATTCTAGAATAATAAACAAGAAACTTTTATCCGAGTTCCCCGCAACTCATTTACAAAAAAAAAAACATTATTTATGTACAAAAAATGTTGTTACACCAGTTGAATGCGTTCAAAATTCTCCAGCTACTTAGTATATTTTTAGTTCAGTTCGTGGATTAACGTTAACTTCACGCGATTCGTCTTGAGATTTTATATTTTTAATTTTATGGTTCTCTGATCTCAGGGTATGTTTTCAAGTAGATTATATATTATATAATATAATAAAGATAAAAAATATATATAAATTATCAAGAATTATTTATGAAGAATATGTAATCTTTTTTAAATATCCTCTAACTGTTCTAGGATTTGGAAAACTCAGTGCGGATACCAGAAGTGGAGAATCAAGAGATGAACCCGACAGCACCAATCCTGGACTACTCGGAAGACCATGAGTTCGTATCAGCTAACAAGCTGGACGACTACTACTCTCAAGAAGACCGGAACGATCAGAAAGAAGCTGAAAAGGATCGGCTTACTAAGGGTAAAGGGAGACGGACAGACGTCCAGCGCTTCTATAAGGATCAGTGTGTTTTAGTGACTGGTGGTACTGGGTTTCTGGGGAAAGGTGAGATGCATGACTTGTTTTTTTTTTATCTGATATACCTACCTTTTTTTATATTTACTCGTAATCCAGATTAAAAAATATAATATAATATTTAGAGACTGCCAGTCTTATTACATGTGTTTCACAAACGAGGTTATAGTTTTATGGTTAATTCATAAACATTTTAGACAAATTTTGTCAAATTGCAATAAAAATAGAACAAATGGTCACATCGCTTTTATCTTTAAAAAAAAAGTATATCTACTTTATACTCTATTTTTTGTATATTTTCCGTTTTTTAGTTTTTATTTTATAATTCATAATATCAATTATTGTACTAATAACGACACGGAATCGGTTTTTGTGTAAGTTTTACCTGAATAAACTTTTACGGCTTTTTTTGGGTTAATTACGTGATTGTATACAGCATATTTTGTTTTCTAGTAATTTCGTTAGAAATATCGATTAAGTGCATTTAATACAAATATATTAAAATTGTTATTCATCAATATAAATGAAATACAAATGAATGTATTTAGGTGGCTCCTTTTTTCAGGTAATGAGATTCTTATTGCTTTGTCAGATGTCATATGTGTGTTATTCGCATGTCATATTGTGTGTTTTCTTGCATGATGTTTGTGTGTGTTGTGTGTTTATTTGCGGTAAGTGTGAGTTTTTATATGTTTTTTATAATTGCTTGGTTTTGATTTTCCAGTTTCTGCTAATGTTGTTCTTTATGTTTTATTTAAGTATCTGCCAGATTAATATTACACGTATTGTTTTTTACCATTCATAAAATTACCGGATGTAAGTCGTTTTTTATTTAACAATTTATTATAGAAATTAAAAAGAATTATGTATAAAGTTTAAAGTTACAGCTAAAATAAGGTTTGTAGAATCCGTTAATTCAAAAATATTAATTATAATTATTAATACTTTTGTAGTTGGTGCACTTTTTGTTATTAAATGAAATATCTCTAGTAGGTACTGAAAACTGAATAGTAACTGACTTTATTTATTATTATTACACTTCGTATTTTTTTAAAATCAATATCAGGCTGGCTAGTATTACTACGACGTACTTAATACGTAAAATGACATGTAGATTAATTTTGATTAAGCCTGACGTCATCACTCACTTGGTGCCAGAAACGCTTACAAAATATAGATTTAAATAAATATATAAATAATTTGTTTCATATTTATTTAAAACGATATTTTAAATTAATATTTAATCTGACAGATACTTCAATAATGTATCATGAAATTCATGTTCTTTAAAATCAAATTATTAATTTTCAGATGGTAGGATCAGTTTGAAGGCGAGTCGCGTTGTAGAAAAAGTTCTTCTGTAATGTATTAAAAAACTAATAACATACATTTATGAATTTGAGGTGATTTGTGTCAAATAATTATATTATAAAGTAGAAATGTTTATTATTTTACCCCAAAAACGAACAGACAGATGACATATGTCACATGACAGATGACACCATCGAATGGTTATACTGCATATAAGTTATATATATATATATATATATATATATATATATATATATATATTTAAAAGCAAGGCTTAAATATTACCAAATATAAAACTAACGTCTTCCGGAAACTAATTATTACAAAGATACTTTTACATATGATAAATAACCTTGTGTTTGGAAAATAAAAATAAATGTAATATATAAAAATATATATATTTTGTTAAGTACCCGTGTCTCATAAGCTAATTACAAATAATAACTGCGATTATTTATAATAATTACATAATACCAGCCCTTACTATTTATTAAGAGAGGACGCGTCAGAAGGTCACTCCAGGATCACTGACAAAAACCTCTCATTACCCTGGAATCACGATTTATTTTGTCTTTTTTTAAATATTACAAAAGAAAGATTATGTCATTATACACATACGCTACTAAAATACTCTTCAGATTCATTTTGTAGATGAACCAGTCAGCTCTTATAACAATTCATAATAATATAAGTATACTAACTTTACCACCTCACGTGACTCTCCATCTAATATCACAATTAGTTAAAATAATTATGATATTAGTGCTGTTGGTTTAAAAGGATTATCAAATTTTATACAAAGAATAGATTATTATTACAGTACCATTAGTAGTAGTGTTTTTTTTTCCTAACGAGACGTTGATAGTTTTCGAGCAGTCACAAACGTTAAACTAAAGAAATATAAGCAAAGGAAGTGAAATATAATGTATAAAAAAATAGTACAAATAAACAAAAAAAAATACACTAAAATATATACATATATAATACATTTCCCAGCAGTGGATGTGAGAACAAACACTGGCACCGAGTAGTTTTCTATTTTAAAAGAATATATTTCAAGAATATTCTTCAAATTTAAGCACCAGAAATTTGAAGAATATTCTTTAGTATCAGATTATTAATTAAGATACTTGTATAAAGATTCAGAGAAACATCCATTGTATTTAATGTATGTTTTTTGAATAAATAATTTATTCAATTTTGTTACCTGACAAATAATCTTATTCTTATAAAGTATCATAATATAAGTTTAATATTGTTTAACACAATATTCTGTATATAATATAGCCATAAACTTTTTTCCAAAAGTACCTATAATATAATTTATTTTTGAAGACAGAGCATATTAAGGGGAAATATTGGTAAAAAATAACCATTTTTATTATTCCATTCGACAAAAACGTTAATTATTTTTAAACAAAAACGTATTTTTTTTAATGAGCCAAGTTCAGGTAAGGTTTGGTTTCTCGTCTACATTCTATATCTATATATTTTTTTGAATAAATATGAATGATTATTATTTCATCGTATAATATTGTTTTTATTTTAATAAATAATGTTATGTTTACGTAATGTTGTACGTTTTATAACTCCTCGATGTACCGACAATCAAAATTAATAAATAACTATTGATGTGTGTGCTCGTAGGTAAAAAACTATCTTGACAAGATAATATTCAAATCAAAAAAATATATATTAAGATTTACGTAATTTTCGAATAATGAAATTAAGCCATCAAATAATCTGAATTTGTAAATTGGAAAGTTTTAATATTGGTATTGTGAAAAAAGAAATAAAATTACATTAATATTTTTAGAATCTTGTGTGTCGGTTCCGTGGTGTAGTGGTTATCACATCTGCTTTACACGCAGAAGGCCGCCAGTTCGATCCTGGCCGGAATCATATTTTTGAGGTATTCGTTTTTGAATATGTTTTTGAATTAAAATGCATTTTTAACTTTTTATTATTTTTGTGCAATAAACTTATTTAGCAATTTCTTTTCTTAACATCGAATTAAGAATAATTTTATAAAAAGCATATGAAATAGGAATTAATGAGACTCTAAATGTTTGAAATATCGTTCATTCGTAAGAAGGGTA
This sequence comes from Dircenna loreta, assembly GCA_963555665.1. Classification (NCBI taxonomy): domain Eukaryota; kingdom Metazoa; phylum Arthropoda; class Insecta; order Lepidoptera; family Nymphalidae; genus Dircenna; species Dircenna loreta. The sequence continues at coordinate 7,083,589 of OY743088.1, read as the reverse complement.
TTGCGTACGTTCTGAGATTTATTAAAATTGCCTCCTTGAGCCTTCATATCAAAATAAAGCCAAACTAGTCATCTAATCTACGTAAATCATCCTCTATCTTCTCTATTTATGGATTAAAATGATTAAAATGATCCACCAAATATTACTTTATTAAGGCCTGCTTAGTCCATGTCCTAAGCAAGTACTGTTCCAATCTGATGTACGAGCATCAAATTTGTTAGAAAAACATATCTTTCAACAGACAAAGACTTATTGAAATCCTTTAAAACCATACCTTAATATAAAATAGTCGCTTAAATAATATGTTACAAAGAACAAATGTAAGTATGGTAATATTGTTTTAGTTTTAATTGAAAAATTACTCCGTGCGTGTGGTGATCTCGACACTATTTACGTGTTGGTGCGACCTAAGAGAGGAAAAGATCCGATAACTAGGATTCAGGAGATGCTGGATAGTTTTGTAAGTAAATGGGCGACTCATTGTAGGGATATTCTAATTGTTTATGCATTATTTTACTAAAGTCTTTCTTAATCATGTATTGTTTTTGAAATAGCTTCCCAAACCGTCCAATGAGAGTCTGATAAAATTCTGAATCAGCATTCAATTCATCAAAAAATACAACAATGGTTTTAAACAAACCAAAAACTAGATAAGACTCCTCCAATACCTCTGACTGTCTCGGAAGCCCTTAGCACATCTTTAATTCATTCGTTAATTTCATTCATTTAAATAATTATAAGTTTTTTTATATATTTGGAATTCAGCTGTTCCAAAGAGCTCATGAAGAAAACCCTAAAGGCATCCACAAGGTGGTGCCAGTAGTTGGAGACATGGAACTGCCTGGCTTAGGACTCAGTGCTGAGGATAGAAAGATGCTTACTTCTAGGGTGAGTTATGTATAGTAGGAATAGGAGGGAAAAGTGGTATACCCAAGATCCTATAAATCTGTTGATGATGATGATGATTTCTCCGACTGATTTCCGCCATGGCGACCACTTTGACTCCTAATTAAGTCGGTACCCATAGATGGGTATTGCAACCAATTCTGGCAGTAAACCCCCGCTCACAGTGTGGACACGCAAAAAAAGGAAAAATATTTTGTTTTTAAAAAAGTATCAGTTAAATATTGAAGTGATTGAGTAGTTGCCTGATTTTGAAACGACTTATTTAATTGTATTTCAGGTAACAATAATAATAAACGGAGCTGCGACTGTAAAGTTTGACGAAAAGTTGTCTGTCGCGACGGGAATCAACGTGAGGGGCACCAAGGAGATTCTGCAGCTAGCTAAGGAGTGCCGACATCTTAAGTCTCTCACTCACGTCTCGACCGCCTTCTCCAACACCCACGTCAAGAGTATTGAGGAGAGGTGAGCTGTTGGGAAGTATGAGGCTAAGTTGATTGCATTATTTCTAATAAAATAAATGTAATTATTGTTTTTGACAAAATAATATTAAATGCAAGGGTTTTAAAACAACCATCTCTAGATCTATTACAATTAGTTCACGAGTGGGATTTAAACCCTAAAAATTGTATTGTCGTATAGTGCTTTTATTTAATCAAATGTATTTCTGTAGATTTTACGAGCCTCCTATGACGGTGGAGGCGCTGGAGGCCGTGTCACAGCTAGATGACAACCTCATAGAGTCCATACTACCAGCGTACGTAACGACCTCAGTTAATAACTTTCTTTATAGTACAGTACATTATAGTATAGTATAGTATAGTACAGTACAGTACAGTACAGTACAGTATAGTACAGTACAGTACAGTACAGTACAGTACAGTACAGTATAGTATAGTATAGTATAGTATAGTATAGTATAGTATAGTATAGTATAGTATAGTAGAGTATAGTGTAGTATAGTATAGTATAGTAGTGTTATGAATGTTGTTATCAATTTATTAAAATAAAATACCCTTCACAGATTGAAAAACAATTATGAGATATCGTAGTTGTTATTTTTTTTACTATTAAGGTATTTTAAAGTTTTCCTACAAAACAGTTTTCATTATTTTTCCGAAATAGATTTTTTTAAAGCTAGTTTGTTTTAATTTTTCTCGTCAAATTATGGATAATTCTAGTATCAGTAAAGTTTACAAGTGAGTGTATGTAATGTGTTGGTTGGTCAGTCTGCTGAGCTCTCGTCCCAACACGTACTGCCTGACGAAGGCGGTGTCGGAGGAGGCGGTGCGTCGCGACGGCGCCGGGCTGCCGGCCTGCGTGATCCGACCCTCCATCGGTGAGTCACAGGACTACACGAGGAGCACCCGGGGGCGCTGTAATAGACTCTTGTAACCAATCAGTAGATGAAACCATTAGTTGTCTTGTCGATGAAGGAAAACATCGTGCCGGTTCATATTTCAGAGTGAGTCTTCTGGAGCTCAATACTGGGTTAAGCGCAGCAGTTTTCATAACTAGTAAATATTTCTTGGAACTTGACACCTTGACTTGGAATTGATGGAATACTAAGTATTTAAAACGTGTCCGCTCTTCCTTCACTGGAACCGACAGGCTATTGTCGAGATTACTACATCATAGATTAAGGAAAATGGATAGCAGTGATAAATTTTATCCCAAAAAAGTATTCTTTACTATTTTTTGTTAGTTTAATTATTAATATGACTTCTGTGTTTCAATTCTTTGTCCATGAGCGGACATTGTTTATATAATATGTACCTAAAATAACTCAACATCTTACATTAAATAATCCCCAGACTGACCTCCTAGCAGGTTACACTACTGCCCGCATCTATGGTTCTTGTGACTCCATAAATAACACTGGTTATATTATTGTGCCATAAATATAACTCCTACTCGATATTCCTCAAACGGCAGCAATAGTTCTGTATTATTTTATCAACCGACACCGACAGAGGAGTGAGATGAGATGACAGTAGGAGAGGAATACTGGACTATAAACTTAATTTATTATGAAACTTTTATTTTGTAGTGGTGTCTACTTACGACGAGCCGGTCCGCGGATGGACGGACAGCGTGTACGGACCCACGGGACTCGTGGTGGGGATTGGGACTGGGGTACGATTATGTATATTTTTTGTTATTATAAAAATTTTAAATATTGGTTTTTTACATTACAATCAGGGAATAAAAAAAAAATTGTCTCGTTTGTATAGAATAACTAATAATTAATAACCAGGTGCTGCGAACAATGTACATGGACCTCGACAAAGTGGCCGACATGGTCCCGGTGGACCTCTGCGTCAACGCCATCATAGTGTCCGCCTACCACACGGCGAAAAACTTCAAGGAGAAGTGAGTTCTTGCCTACGAAAACATATTTAAAATGTTAACAGGGTATTAATTACATTTACTTTGATTACGGTTTTTGATAATATAACGTTTCTAATATTCGACAAATATGTACCTGCTATTATTAATATTTAATTCGACGATTATAAAACAAGGACACAACCCTTTTCTTTTAAATTTTGTCACAATTTTGTTCGCTTAATGAAGGCATGTGTAAATATTTATTTCTAATAAATCAACAACAGTCAGACATCCGCCATACCCATCTACAACTTCGTGTCCGGTCCGCAATGCCCGGTGACGTGGGGGGAGTTCATCGAGTACAACCGCAAGTACGGCTTCCATAACCCCACCATGAAGGCCGTCTGGTGAGCAGCTTTGGGATCACTAATATTTTTTAAACTAGAACCTTTTTCATTACGATATTTATAATAACAATTTAATGAAAAGCAAAAGAATATACAATGTTAACAGAATTTCAGAGAATGTCGAATCCTGCTCGTGGGGAGAAGTTTATTCTTTATGTATTTATAGTAAAAATCACATTTAATAGTGTTTGGAATTCTAAACTAGTTGATAGCTATTGTTTCCCCCCCCGTTCCCCCCAGGTACTACGGTCTCAACCCCACCAACAACTACTACCTGTTCCTGTTCTACAACTTCTTCCTGCACTTCCTGCCCGCGCTCTTCATGGACGTGCTGTGCGCCCTCAGCGGGCGACGACGCAAGTGAGTTCGACCACGCACTGACGCACGCACGGACGGCTACATCAGCCTTACCTTTGTCCCACTGTAGTTGGATCAGCACCATGTTTCATCTCGTCCTCATCTCATCCATGCACTCCTATCATCCTTCAGCTCTGCCTCAATTCCATTAATCTTCATGCTATCCTTCTCGCAGTTCATGCATATCTTTCTCGGTGTCACTCCAGTCGCCACCATGCACGTCCATCTTCATAACTCATGATAACATGTGAACTAACCAACATCACGCTCACTTAAACAATAATATTATTTAAAAAATCAAAACTTGCTTCCATCACTATAAATAATCTCGCAGAAGACAACACTTTTATACAAATCAATACTTATTAAAGTAAACGAATGTTTACTTCATTAACACTACGTGTCGTTACTTCCTAGGCTTCATAATAAATATTGTTTGAGATACAGCTGTTTAAATTTTTAAATAAAAAACTACAGAGGCTAAATTACTATGATTTGTGTTTTTTACGTACAAGGTCTCATTTAAGAACGTCTCTTTTACGACCTGAGTGCTGCTAGAAACTTTATATTTTGACTAATATGTAGATTATATTCTAATGAAGACAATATTTTTAAAAATACTTCTTCAAACAAGTAAGTGCTATCAATTTATAAATGATTTAATATTAAAAAAATGTAAAACGTTAGAAAGGGCACGGACGACGTGTCAGTGGGCAATAATTAAAAAATAAAAAAAAAAAACAAACAACAGATGTTAAGAAATATGTATAAAAAAAATATGAAAGTTAAAAAAAAAATATTCAAGAAATGTACGCAAATAACTTCTTTATTTTAACATAAAATACACTGTATCCATCTGCAATATCAACGAATTTTATGAATTTCTTTGAAACTATAACCATGACCAAACTTAATATTACGTTATTTTTTGTTACACATTTTTATAACAGTATATGTATTTATTTCAGTATGTTAAAATTCTACGGCAAGGTTATGAAGCTGGCGAAAGTTCTCTTTTACTTCTCGACCCAGGACTGGAACTTCTCTGACGCGGGTGTGAGGGGCATGTGGGGGTCGCTGGGGAGGGAGGACAGGGTTGTCTTCCCTTTCAATTTGGGGGATATGTCATGGGATTACATGGCTGAGACGTTCTTGTTAGGTAGTATTTTGTTATTAACCTGATGATGTTTTATTTAATGCTGATGTTTGTTTGTTCATTTTATGTAGGGCTTCTTTTATATTTACTTTATAAATAGTAAAAAGTTTTATTTTTATTTTCCTTACATTACATAAAAATATATTACTTTTATTAAATAAATACTTATTTATTTCAGGTTTAAGAGTTTATTTAGTAAAGGATGATCTGTCCACTTTACCTGAAGCCAGGAAGAAATGGAACAGGTAATATAATCTACCACTTTATATAGACATATGTTTTTAGAGAATAGAGCTCATTATATATATATTTTGTGTAAGTATCATAAATATTTACAATAAAGTACCATAGACATATTTTTTTATTATTAATAGCTCTTTTTTTGTTGCTTAAAAAAAAGGAAAGGAAAAGGTATGAACAATTTGACTTGTGGGTCCTGAAAGATTTTGATTTATCTGTACTGTAGTACTGTACAAGTCAAGAGCTATCCTCCAAGAGGTTTTTGAGTTAAAAGAACATGCACAGACTTAAATTAAAAATAATAAAATTTATGTCAATTGGTGTAAAAAGAAAAAAACAGAGACATAACCTATAAATTTAAATAGTGATATAGACTTAAAATCAAATCAGAGGAGCCACGAACAAGTTTTTCCATGTCTTTTATTTTTCCAGGTTATTTTACGTGCATCAGCTGGTGAAGATAACAACCTTGAGTTTAGTTATTTATTTAGGATACGTTTTAATTAAGACATTCTTAGGATTGTTCTAGAATAATAATACTTTATTGAGATATTTGAGATTATTTATGATTTTACATTATTTGATAATTATTAAAAAATGTGACACAAAAATTTAAGAGATTTTAATCTGTGATCTTTGACTTTTGTAATAAAATAAGTTATTTTTTATAATATTTTTACTTTAGGTAAACGAGTTCAATGTTCCATCCGTCAAACTCTAGTTATTTAGTTTAAATCTGACAATTAATGTACATATATTTTTATGTTAAATGGGTTTACATTTATATTAAATAAAACGTAATATATCTGTAAAAGCTTTTATTATACCTATTATAAAAAATCCAGTAACCATTTAAATCAACAAAACTATATTTATAATAATGGAATATAAATGGGCAGTAAATTAATATAAATTGAAAAAATACTATTTTAAAATCTATTTATATGATTAAAAATATCATTAGCTACAATAGAAATAAAACAAATCTAAAATTATAATCAATCTTACATAAAATCACAATTGTTATGTTTAATTATTTTAAAAACATTTAAACAATATTTATTCAATGATTACTATTAAAAAAAACTAAAAGCTAAAAAAAAATATATATTATATACATATAATTATAAGTAATTATACATATTTAATCGGAAATAAAACATTGTGCTATATATAGGGTGTGCTGTAATTCTTTATATACAGATATTATTTAATTATACATTAATAATGAAATATACAACGCACTAAGTGTTTACACTTTCATATGAATAACAGCGTCAAATGAGTTGTCTTATTCAATAATGAGTCGCCACTAAAATAATTGTGAGAAATATAACACTTTTCTCTCATAAAAATATGTACTAGTTTTATTTCTATAATCCCGGACTCAGAAGTCCGGTCCAAAAATATTGGAATAAGATAGCAGCGCCTCTTACAAGGTGTAATGTGAATGAAATTAAATCAGGTCCAACTCAAACACATAAAATGATCAAAATATTTCCAGCTGTTTACAAGTTCAGTAAATAAACATACAGAATAATAAAAATCTATTTAAATATGTATCTATAAAAATTAAAATTGGATTGCGATACATTTATATTTGTTGGTGACTCCTTCTTGCATAAGACACTTAATTGATAATATTTACAACCCAATTGAATTACATGTACTTTCGATTATCATACATTAATAGAACAATATGATAAAAATCATAATGTTATTTTTACAAACATATATTTATCATTGTTAATAAACATACTTGATAACATAAAACAATTATTATCAAGTGATAATTTTATCAGTTATCAATAATAAAAATCAGCCCCACTTATCAAAACCCTGAACTCTCATTATATTTGGTCATCTGTCAGAAGCACAGAAGTTTGGCTTTCTTAATAGTTAAGACAACATTCAAAAATAATAATATTTAAAACGAAATATTCATGAAAAACCAATATTACATGAAATGAAACGAAGTATTATTCACTTTTAAAACTGAAATTAAAATAATGTGTTAGAATAAAACTAAATATGATAATTAAAAAAAATGAATACACCTTCAATGACTTGTGTTTCTAGAGTGTCATCGGGTCAATGTTTGATTTTATTAGTAAATACAGCATGTGTTTAATTTTGAAAAAGATAAATAGTATTTTGTGACCAGCACCTTTTTAAAAATATATATATAGTAATTAGATACGACATTAGAAGTTTCGTTTACTGTAATATTGTTTTTTACACCCTGTATATATTATGAATTTTAATTTACACTTGGAGTATTTTCTATGTTTTTTCACGTAATGAAACTTGTTAATAAATTGATTATTATCTATTTGACAGTTGAGGTCATTGATCTCTATTAGTATTATTACAATTACACGAGCTACACTAGCTGACAAAATAATAACAATATAGTGCTATCTGTATCAAAAACACTTGGCTCCAGATATGTTTATCAATAGTTTAATAAAAAACATATTAATAACGACCACTACACCACCAGACACATTTATTATATAAATTAGGCCTTTTTGCAGATAATTTATATTTACTTCTTTGTATCTTATTGTTGTTCTAAGATCACGTAATTTTACTATTGAAAGTTATTATGAGTTTATTATTTTAGATATTCCTATAATATTATATGAGCAAGTATTGTTGTAAAAGGGTATTATCAGAGGCCTATTGGAGAAGTCATCATATGAGCCAGTTAATTTCATTCATTTCTGTATAATTAAACATTTATTAGTGTAACGCCATTTGAGAACGGCTTCATTTTTTAATTTATGATGATTTTTCACAAAAAAAAAAATATAAAGAAAATGTTTAGTTTGAAGGTTGTGTTTGTTGGAATATTAACTAAAGAAGGTTCGAAAACTAATTCATAATTTCCAATATAATATTCTGTATGCAACTGTGGCACCTACAGTCATTGTAAAAAAATAAAAATGTCAAGATTGAGTTTCGAGAACTTATTTTAAAAGTAATGTCTTACTTAAATGTTTTATGTTACTTTTATTTTATAAATCTAAGTATATTTCTCAATGAGTAAGAAACACAAACAAATGTACAAAATTATAGTATTTTTTACATTTATTTAAAAACATTAACTTATTTGTATATTACAAAGAAAACAATTTTCAAAAAGATCTTTACAAAGAAAATATATTTTTTAATGACTTCATAAAAAAATTTAAAAAAAACGAAATATATAAAAAAATATCTTACATTCTGTAATTTTGATCACTAGTGTTCGTGCCCCATAGTTAGTAAGAGAGGCATCATGGCCCCGACGGCCAGTATGATGACGTCGCATATTTGAAGTCCCCCGAAACCTTTTTTGGGGGGTACGCCATCTTGGACAGGTAGAAGTGTATGTGTGTGGGAATGTGGGTGTGTGAGTTCGGGTAGTACGTGTACTGTGGCCACGTACAGGAACGTACCGGCCGAGAACAACATCGCTATACCTGGAACGGATATATTTTATGTTATTCTGTTTATATTTACTATCTTCTTTAAATATAAAATTGAAACAGTTCCTTATGATTGAAGAATTCAAACAAAGTTTTATAGGTTAATTACTGGCTTTTTACATTTGTTTAAATGTTTTATATGGATAAATGTTTAATATTATTAGAATCAATAATGAGGTGGGGATTGTGTTTGTAGTAAACAATATTGGATTAATTTCAATATCGGATGTATATTGATTGGTTGAATTTCAAGATCAAATAATAATTTCAGTTAATGGCAATTTTCAAATAAATAAAGAATGAAAAATCATCAACATATCGGGACTAAACCAAGCTCGCTTATATGTTTTCGTGTGTGTTTATGTGTTTTTGTAATTCACCTGTAGCGTTAAAGTCGCTGAGGGTCTGTTTGCTCTCGTTGCCGATACCGAAGTACGTCAGCAGCGCCAGTAAGGGAGCGGCGCATGAGAATATAAGCAAGTGCTTTCGTATCCGATTTCTGAAAATTATATATAAGTTAAAAAAATGGGACGGCTAATTGAAACAGCATCAATATCTCTCCAAGAGAATACCTCTCGAGTCCGGCGTGGAGCAGGAAGGTCACCAGTCCGAAGGCGGCCGGCGCTTTATGCAGCATGATGGCGAGGAACACGATCAGCTCTACGTCGGCGTGCGCGGTCGTGGCCGCCGCCCCCAGCGCTATACCGTCCGCTGGAGGGGGAGGTTACATAGAATTTGTATGGTTATAACACTATATTAGAAGTAGGATGATGAGTTTTTTTATAAAAAAAGAAAAATCTCGCAGAGTAAACTTGTGTGGGGTGTATATTGTTGTTTTTTAAGATTATCATTGCGGTCAATAAATTAACAATTTCAACAATTCCCTGTTAAAGTCGTTAATTTAAATAACATTTTTAAAATTTTTTCAATAAAAATAATAAATCAGCGCTTAACCAAACTATTCTATGAAAGTATTAGTAAAATTAATTAAAATTATATATTATCGTGTATTACGCAATTTTAGGGTCATGACACACTGGCTTCAACATAGCTGATTGGTGATTTAGATGCGTTTCATCAGCTCCTGACTCTACACCTAACCTAACAAATGAACGGTAGTAGGTGACGCAGATTGATGCAATGACAAGACCGCACGATGCTAAAAGTTTCATCTGTCACTTCTAATGACCAGACGATATAAGGGTCTGTAAGTCACGTTAATGTGTCTTTTACATAAAAAAGTTAAGTCTCATTTTGGGGTTTTTTAGTTTCTTCGCTAGAATAAAGTTTGATTTAGCACTATCTGCCTGGAATTATCTTTAATAATAGTGAAATATATTACAAAAAAGTATAATATAATTTAAGTAATAATCGTTGATAACGTAATTAGTCACGTATCACGTATTTCTGATAAGCTCTATCTCAAGAACGAATGTGGATGAATGGTTGACTACACATTTTCAAAATACGGTGCAAAAGGTATCAATACTGATATTCACAATTCATTTCTGAATATACATTGGATGGAATATAGAAAAATAAAACAGTATTTAAAAAAAATAATTTAAAATCTCTTACCAGCGGCATGTACTACAAGTCCAACTGTAGCCGTTACATTCTTTTCAGTGGGATTTGTGGGATCATTGTATCTCGATGACATCTGATCTACTAGGAGCATGAACACAAAACCTGGAAGAGGTTTTTATCTTATTATGTAACAGAGAGACAATCATAAAAATGTTTTTAAAGTTCATTTTGATGTTGTGAAATAGTTGTTAAACATTATACTTTGTCATAGGCAAAGGATAGTACCCAAGACCAATCAGTTAATGGCAAGCAGTAACTTTACACCACACACAGAACTATTATCCTAACTAATGTTATAAATGCTGTTCAAGATCAGCATAGCTGTAACCGCAGCTTGTGACGCTGTGTTGAAACGTTAAGTCAAATACAGAGAGTAACCAATCTTCTACCCATATAAAAATAATAATAAAAAGTACAATGGATAATACATATTAGTGAAGGAAAAAATTACATTTCACTAAACCACTCAGGAGAAGCTGCTGCTGATGTATTTTATATATCTATTTACAATTGATTATTTGATTGAAAAGCTTAAATATATGAAATAGAATGTCTCACCTAAAACTAATGATATACCAATAACAGAATGCAAGTCGTTATTAGCACTGGGTTCAGGTGTATAATCCTTTGTAACAAGAACCGTCCTCTCAGAGAACAGGGCTCGTACACCCTCAGGTATGATAACAGCCAATGCCGTGCCTACAAGAAGGCCTGCACCAAAAACTGTGACTTTGAGAAGCTTTTCCTATAAAAAAATATTAGTTGTTATAATCATTCTAATGCATAGAATGATATTATTAATGGTTCTATTGGAAACTTATGAACTAAGAAATAAAATTAACCTAAAGTTGCATAAAATATTTAAGTAGTCTCATCATAACAAAGACACAAACAGTAAATTAATGGCAGTTAAATATTTAATTTGAAACTTTAGATGTAAATTAGTAATATAAAACTAGAGGTACAAATAAAAAATAAATTTATATAAACAAACTAATCAAACAAGAATATTACAAAAAAAAAAAATATGAGAACAGGTATCTATATTCAAATGCGACATTTAATAGGTTTTTAGGTGACTTTTCCTTATGTAGTTTTTAAGCTAAAGATATGAATTATGAAACTACATAAAATGTACAGAACAAAATCCTTTCACAATAAATAAATTACATGAAATGTTAATAACGTAAACACAGCTGTGAGACTTTAACAGTTAATACATTTAATAATTTTGTTGATATAAAAATACTGTCAACCTCTTACCTCTGACATGCTCACATTTAGTGGTATACTTCCAGCTACGTAGGACCCCACAAGCATCACTAAAGCTAACAAAACAAGAACAAGAGTTCCATCCATTTTTCTAATATTTAAACACGTCTGACAAACTACTTGCAGTATAGTCTGAATGAAAGTGTCGTTAAAATTATTTATATTTCATGCTTTGTTGCACCGGTCTGAGTGGTTAGTGATTAAAAGTTACTCTTTTAATATTATAGAAAGTAGAGCTACAGCAACGATATTGACAAATTTTGACAACACGGCAAACGTACAATCAAATGTCAACTGTCAACATTCAACATTTTTTGTAATGGATTAATTCATAACTATTTGACAAGACATTAAAGTAACAATAAATAACAAAATAAATATACAAAAAAGAAAATAAAATAAATCTTAACACATAAAAAAGGAAAATATACGAAATCTGTCATCCAAAATTCATTGCCCACTAAACTGATTATTGCGAGCAATGTTCTCAACACTGATATTGTGTGGCTTAATCGCATCATTAAAAATATAAATTGACAATTCAAAATTAAATTCCATAAATAAAATAATACATAACAAGATGTTAAAGCTAGAACATAATAATTAAGTAGATTTTTATTTTAAGGATGCATTATGGTTAGTGAGTTCACTAAAACTTACAACTTACGATGTATTACCACTATTAATCACCAATATCCTGGGATAAAATACAACGTTAACCAAATTATGTATAGGAAACGAGACATGCGAAATGAAATTTCTCAGTTGGTGCTACCAGATCGATACGACATGGGTACGACCAACACACACAAACACATCTTTTAACAACTCCCTCCTAAAAGGCCAGCCTCCCTCTTAGGCACTCTCTAATACTTCATGAGACCGCGGATAGCGGTGATCACTACTAGGACACCACTACTACCAGTTGACCCGCATTCTGGTTTGCCATCTTTTTAACATAATAAAAAAACTGATAACTCTCACCACATTCCGATGCTGTCAATCATTTTCATCAAATTGTGATGATTAGAATCTATCAATAAGTCGATAAAATAAGCACACAGGCGTCAAAAAAATATACTGAAAAGATATTGACTACCTACATTGAGCTGAACGTGAACTTGAACGTACATTCTTATAAAAAAATATATGTAAGAACCGATTCGACTAACACGCTAGAAGATTAAAAAGTTTTAGTAATTTCTATTGGAATTTTAGTGAAGGAGTCTTCTAGTATCTTAAATATCTCGTATTTTTAGATTTTTTTCTACCATCTATCCTCAACCACTGGCTTAGCTAGGTTACAAAAGGCCCTAATACAAAAAAATAACTAGGATCCCAACTAAACTCTTTGAGATCGTTTGTTCCGCATTCGTCGCGTTTTATTTTTTCAAATTTATTTTTTCGATGGTGATACTCTAAAACCAGCCTAAGAATACAGCGGAGTTCCCGCAAGTTTGAAACAAAAATGTTCGAGACTTGTTGGGAATTTCCTTGTATTTTTTAAATAAGTTGGCCTAATTATATTTGTATTCCTGGAATCTGGATTTATAAGCATACTGTGGGAAACATTTTTAGTAGAACAATTTATAGTTTGAAAGTCAGGCTTCGCTGGGCCAACCTTAAAAAGATCTATTTTTAACAGTATAAAGCGTTTTTAGTACCTTCAAAAATCGATTTTTTCAAATATCTCGGTAAAAAATGCAGCTAAAATATTGTTTTAGACGTCGAAAAATGCGCCTTAAAAAGATCTATTATTAACAGTATAAAGCATTTTCAAAGCATTTTTAGTACCTTTCAAAAATCTATTTTTTCAAATACCTCGGTAAAAATGCAGCTCAAATATTGTTTTAGACGTCTACTAATACAAAACGCAACATTTCAATGGACTATTGGGTTTGTAACGCATTTGTTCCTCTTGACTCTTCTATTTTACCCGCCGCTTATTCTAATGAACACGTGAGCTCTTCGTCAACCGTTTATAACGTAAGGTGAATAATTGATGTGGTGTCTATTGTTTATTATGACAATAAATCATTTATTTATTTATAACACTTTATTGCACACAAAATATGAAATTAAAAGAAAAGAACAACAAATTAAAGATAGTACATAAAATTTGGTACAAAGGCGGCCTTGTCACCAAAGGTACTGCATAAATACATTATAGGTAGCAGACACATTGCAGTCAAGTTTTCTTACCATTATAAATAAAAAATATATATACTCTAATAGTCCATATATATATATATATATATATATATGTATATATATTTTTTTTATTTGTATAAAAATAGTTGTAAGAAAATCCTATCCACACTACATGTCTTAAACTATTTAATAAAAGTGTATTATATACTCCGTGCAGATACAGGGCAATGCACTCTACATATCAACGTATTTTGGGACATGGTTTTAAGGAAAAAATAATAATTATATCCCTATATTAATAATGAGGTAAATATACAATCAATGTCAACATCAGTTGTCCTAAATATGCCAAAAACATATGTACACAATTACTTTATATTAAATATTAGAATAGTATATATTTAAAACTATCTGAACATACGGTTTGTTTAATACAATCTTGTACATACGGTGTAGCAGTCTTTAAAAAAATATGTTACGTGCAGTTCTAAATTTAACTCAATGTATTTTATTATGAAAAGGAGTTTTGGCTTATTAGAAAATTAGGAAAAACGGACTATATTCTAATACCGTTCAAATAAAACTGGTCTATAGAAATAGACAGGAAATAAAAGCGCATGATGGTTCCGTCTAGTGCTCTATGGAAATATGAAATAAGTAGACGCATTATGCGAAGGTTGAAAGAGAGCCTGGCCATAAAAACACTTTTTAAAAATTGCTTAGGTTCTAGTATTATACCTTAAACTTAATTTATGTATTAATGTGTTATAATAATTTATTTATGTGACTGGTACTGTCTTATAGCAAACAACATTGGAATACGCTGATTCATAAATTCAAAATATCTTTATTTAAGTAGGCATTTATAAGCGCTTTTTAAGTTATTTTTTAAGTTATAAATACATAGTTAAAATTAATGAATGATGAATGATGAAACATCTTAATTTGTAATTTATTTATGATTATTGTCATGTAAGCTAACAATGAAATCTTTTACCATTCTAGAATGCTAATAATATGTAGGTACGTATATTTTTCACTGGTTAATAAATATGCCATATATTTGTTAATATATGTAATAGTTATATTTATCTCATAACATAATATTTTTGAGAATCTGAAACATTCAATTAGAGTTTTCAAAATTTTTGTAAGTGTTATAGATTGTTATTTGCTAGATTTTTTTTATACAGGAAGGAAAAATGTAGCGACTTTATTGCACAACAAAAGTTAATATAATTATAATTATAAGTGAGTTATCGTATATTTGTATTATTAGAAAAAAAAAACAAATAAGTTATATACTTGAGAGTTTTTATTAATGTCTATTGTATTAGGTATTTAGATAACGTATCGAGTATTTCTGGCTAAAGTTTTGTTCACTCACAGAATAATTAACAATAATACATATTGGAAACCTCATAACTTATAATTATAATTAGTTTTTTTCTACCACCTCATATCAGATTTTTCAAATCAATTATTTTAATATAAAATACGTTATCTCCATACTCAATAATTTTTTCGTCGCTATATATTTCTTGTTATCTGAGTTAATAATTATGTATTTTCCTTCCCGAATTTTAGTTTCGCATATATACTTAGAGTGTAATGTTTTGTAGTCAACGTTTTAAAATGTTTGCTTGGAGACATATTTTATTATTATGTGTGTTTTTAATATATTTTAGCGGATCTGGTAAGTGTTTGATTTGAGCTACATGATTGAATAAAGAAATGGCTAACTAGTGAATTAAGATCTTATACCTTTTTTAGGACAACCTGAAGTCGCGGGTTCGAATACGAATTAAACAAAAATCTAAATGTATTAAAAACTAATAGTCGCCTTACCGCCGAAATTTCACTGTTATTTTAGGATTTAATTCTTTTGAGGGTTTGGACTAACACCTCTTTATGTATATAGACAAATATATGAAGATTTTAAATGGTCTTGCTCTTAAATATAATATTTTAAACATTGAGGTCAGCTGCCAATAATAACACAAACTTCTTTATAGGAAAACTCCTTTTTGCTCCTTATGACCATGTCATTCTCTCAAAAACGGATTAATATCAGGATTAGATGACGGCCAGCCTTGAGAGCCAGTCTGAAGAAGTCTGAAACG
Organism: Dircenna loreta; assembly: GCA_963555665.1. Taxonomy (NCBI): domain Eukaryota; kingdom Metazoa; phylum Arthropoda; class Insecta; order Lepidoptera; family Nymphalidae; genus Dircenna; species Dircenna loreta. The sequence continues at coordinate 7,067,589 of OY743088.1, read as the reverse complement.
ATAGTTCCCAACTAAGTTCTTGAGGATCGAGCTTTATAGCCCGGTGTTGATTCTTGTCAAGGGCCATTTGCCATTGCCATTCTCGGTTATGGAAGGTGTTATAAAAAAAAATACCTTCCCAAGAATTGTGTTACACTTGTGCCGATGGTTGGTGACTTCCTTTGTCCGAAACTATGGCTCAGTCACTTCTTGATATCTAACAACCAAACCATCAATGAAGTCGAATTATGTCCATGTTGCACTCCGCTGACTGATTGGGAAGCTTTTATAGATCTAAACTAAATATAAACATAAATTCGGATATTCTGATTGTTAAAACTTTATTTGAACATATATAAACATATATGGACATGTTACGCTTATTTTGAATAAATATAGAACGAAAAAATAAACCGATTCAGGATTCGAACACGCGAACACTGAGAAACCATCCCGTCGCTCCTCCAATTGAGCTACTACTCAAAATTCATTCATAACTGTAATGCTTTTTTTTTAGCTAAACCACCGTATTTGTATCCGAATTTGGATATATATCCAAATACCTCTATCATCTACAAACCCAATTCCAACCACAGCATCTGGTGTATCGGAGATAATTCAAGGTTCAACTACGTTATATATTTGTACCAGATAGAAAATGGTAAGAAAATTTTTAACATTTTAAACTACTGTAAAAATATAAGATTACAATCCTACGTCTAATCTTATCTTCTTCCAAAATGCTGAGCATTAGACTCGTCATGTTTTTTTAATATTAGAAAAAAAACAAGCACTGCCACTTCGATATTGAGATTCAGTCTTTACATAATTCTTTCAAACATCTATTTATTTCACTACCGGGTAATGAAATGAATGGATGTTTAAAATCACAATTGTTACATCTACATGGTTAATAATTTCTTAATACTATTTTTCAGATAAATTTCATATTCGAGCACAAACAAAGTCTAATATGTTAAAAACTGTACTATATTTAACTGAACATGATAATGGCACGTCGTTACAGTGCTGCACAAAATGGAAATACCATACTAAAACTACGAAGCCAATTGATCTTCTATTGAATAGTAAGTTGAAATCAAAGTACTGTATTATTTAAAGAAGTCTAATGCACTGTTTACAACCCACAATGGCGCGGACACAATTTGCATTCTTGCTTTTTAATAACTACATAGATAGATAGTGACATGGTAAGTCCAGTGTGTACGCAACGCCATACAACGAGGAGTGACTAAAATCTAGATGAGACATCTGAAAACGACCCTACATCGTCTTACCCACCGCCACCAAGTTCGCGGCGCGCTCAGATAGCTGCTACATGCAGTTCACACCTTGAGTCCGTCAAGCTTCGAGCTCGGAAGTAAGAATACCGAATGGGTAATTTGGAAATACGTAAAAGTAGCAGGGTAAATATATATATAATAGTCGTCATGGTGAACATCAGAATTAATGTGGGATCAAAATAAAAAACTTTATACAATTGTTCCTGATGATATGAATAAATAATGGCGGGAACGGGAATCATGTCACATGTCACACTTACTATCAAATCAATGTCCGAGTTTTAATTATGTCTTTCGGCACTACCGACATTTAGTTTTAATATTCTTATTCTATCGAACTGGAAATATATGATATTATTATTTATTATTTTTTAGGCGCCCCTGATGCCAAATCCGCTCAAGATGAAAGAATAAACGTATCTTTTCTTTTTCAATTAACCTTGGATAATGAAGGTAAAAAGCACAATTGTTTTGTAAAATGTACAATTTATGATTTTAAATAAATTTTGGACTCCACACGGTAGAAATAGTAAAGACATGTTAATTAAAGTTAATTTAGTTTATTTGAATGTGTATATTATAATTTATAAATTGATCTCTACTTTGTTAAGATTATTTAGATTATATGTATTATTGAAATAACTAAAATTAGAAGGACATTTATTAAGAAGAAGCTTCTTAGCATTCCATGGTTTCACCGTTCAGGTGTCGGGTCCATAGCGTTGCAGGGAGAGGAGTGCAAACAGTTCCTGGGACTGGCGACCCAGGTGTAGGTTTAAGGGGCCCCTTTAATATGAACTAACGCGCACCTTTACTGGTTGCGCTCCTCTCCCTACCTAACCAAATTTGGAATGAACCTACAAATGCCGCCTTTGAAGTACGTTCTAGAAATGCACTGATGATAGTTCTAGAGAGGCCAAGATCTTTAAGTAGGTTATAGAGAGATTTCGCTGTTATACCTCTCGCTCCCACTTCTACCGCGTACATATTAACTATATACCTATTCCTGGTCAGTTCATAATACTTGTTTACTTTAAATGTTACTTAATTAATAGAGATTTATATAATAACGTATTCAATTTGTTATTAAATGAATTTAATAATATTTTTTAGTCAAAAACAAGGATAAAATACTTAAATCTTAAATTTAGTGACTGGGCGACCGTGGGAATTCATAGAAGTAGAGAAAAGTTATATGATTTATATGGAGAGAGGCAATGGAATCATGATCCCTTGTTTTTGAATAGAGTTAGGAATTACTCTAAAATATTTAAGAACGTTTGCTTACAAGCCAAGTCGATATATATAAGAAATAAAATTGTAAATTCAGAAGATAAAATAAAAGCAACCTGGGATGTTTTATCTAGTATTACTGGGAAAACTAGGGCTACCAATGAACCCATAAAGTTAAAAATTAATAATAAAGAAGTAAGTACTGATATAAATGTCACCACTATTTTTGAATCATATTTTACAGAAATTCCATTAACGGTAACGCGTTATTTAAATTCTTCATCATCTGATGCAATCACTGAATTGAGCAATAACGTTAAAGCCAGTAATAAATGTTTTGTTTTTAAGCCTGTTTCTTCGGATGAAATTGTTAAAACGTTTAGAACCTTAAACCTGAAAAGAACCGGTGATCTTTGGGGTATGTCAGTTAATTTACTTAGCAATATTATAAGTGATATTGCCCCACAGCTTTGCTTAATTTTCAACAAATGCATTGAAACCGGTATTTTTCCAGATTTAATGAAAAATAGTAAAGTAGTTCCTTTGTTTAAAAGTGGCGATAAACTAGAACCGAGAAATTACAGGCCTATCTCCGTTTTACCGAGCTTAAGTAAGATCTTTGAAAAGATTATTTTAAACCAATTAACAGAATTTGTTTATAACAATAAAATCATGCATAGCGAACAATATGGTTTCACCAAAGGCAAATCAAGAACTGATGCGGGTGCCACGCTTCTTAAGCACATTTACAACGCATGGGAAGAGTCGCAGAATGCCATCGGGGTGTTTTGCGATTTATCCAAGGCTTTTGATTATGTTGACCATCAAACATTGCTATGCAAACTTAACCACTATGGTGTGCGTAGTGTTGCGCTTGATCTTATTGCCTCCTACCTTGATCAAAGAGTCCAGACGGTTGATGTAATAAATCGGCTGGTTCTTACCTAAAGATGGGTGTTCCACAAGGATCTATTCTTGGCCCCTTTTTATTCTTATTATATATTAATGATCTGCCCTTTTTCGTAAAAGGTCTATGTGACATTGTACTTTTTGCTGATGATACCTCACTTATTTTTAAAGTAGAGCGTAATAGGACTAATTATGACGAAGTTAACAGTGCTCTGTCACGTGTTCTTCATTGGTTTGAAATTAATAATTTGGTCTTAAATACTAGGAAAACTAAATGCATGGAGTTTAAACTTCCTAATGTAAAAAATCAAAATTGTAGCCTGCTCCTTAACAATGAAGTGTTGGAACTAACTAACTCAACAGTTTTCCTAGGTTTAACTCTAGATAAAAAGCTCCAGTGGAACCCCCATCTCTCAACACTTTCAGGCAAACTCAGCTCCGCCGTCTATGCAATTAAAAAAGTAAGACAATTAACGGATGTTAATACAGCTCGATTAGTTTATTTTAGTTATTTCCATAGTTTTTTTTTCTCTTACGGCATTTTATTGTGGGGCAGTGCTGCTGAAGTAAATTCTGTATTTATTTTACAAAAAAGAGCTGTGCGGGCTATTTTAAATTTAAAAGCTAGAGATTCCCTGAGAGATGTTTTTAAAGAAATAGGCATTCTTACGGTCGTTTCTCAGTACATATTTAATAACATCTTGTTTGTACGTCACAATTTGGATACATATGAAAAAAATAGTGACAGACACCCTATAAATACAAGAAATAAAAATAAACTCTCAACGCGGAAATATCGTCTTCAAAAAGTTAAAAAATCCTTTATGGGTTTGAGTGTACGCATATATAATAAGGTTCCACAAGATATCTTAGACCTTCCTTTTCTTGCTTTTAAATGTAAAATTAAAAGTATTCTCTTAAAAAAAGCTTATTATAGCATACAGGAGTTTTTGGTTGATCGTATTTCGGTCAACTAAAAGGTTAGGTTGTGGAGCTTTGCTTGTTGACTCATTTGCGGGATACTCTAACGTATACATCAAACATTGTTAAATTGTTTTTAAAAAAAAAAGAGCAACTGTTGAGTTTCTGGCCAGCTCTTCTCAGCAGAGCCGCATTCCGAGCTGGTGGTAGCTTACTCACGGACTGACATACTGACATTTTTTTTTTTTTTTTAATGTAATGTAATGTAATTGACGATTCAAAAGTGCATGTAAATGCCTACTTGAATAAAGATATTTTTGATTTTGATTTTGATTTTGAGAGTAATAAGAAATTATTTATATTTACAGGGTCACGTTGGAAAAACGTCGCGTTAGTAACTACAACATTTGTAATTATTATATTATTATTTATTATAATGTTAATAAAGATCAGAGAACAAAGGAACATATCACAGGTATTGTTCGATTCATATTTGTATCTTTGTTCTATTATTTGTGTAATTTTAACTCTTTTTGTTTTTGTTGCAATGACTTGTCTCCAAATATGTCATTGAAATTAATAACGGCTTTTAATCAACATTTGCTACATTTTCTTGATTTTAATCCGTTTGGGTGTCAGTATTCGTTCTATGGCTTGTGAATAGGTGAAATTTAAAAAAATATATATATTTTTTATTATAAGCTACTTTTAATATATTCAATGACCTGGCCCATTGTTACAGTATATAATGAGGTTACGATTTGTTTTAAAATTATGATCCTTAAATATTTAATTTCCACAGGGTTTTCTATGCTCTGATAGCATACCATTGTATACAGACAAATTTAACAATTTTGGAAACAAATACGATACAAGATGTGGTTACAAGAGGATTACAGACAAACATGGAGCAATGGAAATAAATGAATCAAAAGCTAAAGAAAATCACTACGTTGTTAGCCATTAATATTAATAAGCTTCTGTATTCCTTATACAGGCAATAATTGTCATTTAGAAATCCAATAATTACGAGTGATTTAATTAGCAATAAATATTGATTTGATCAAGTGATCTTTTATTTTTTTCTACAATTATGCTTTTGTTGGGACTCGCGGGGTTCACGACGCCAATTTATAATAATAATAATATATTTATTCACGTGAATATAATCCAAATCCTAATTGCATTATGGCTTTGTCAGGAAATATTAGATCTTTTTGGTCGTGGCATTGTTAAAAAAGTATTATCACAAATTAATTATTTTAAATTAATATTCTAGCGTTAAGATTGACGTGAGCTATCAGAATGAAATAGAGTTATCGGTTGTGTTTTGTTTTAACATATCACTGATGTTCTAATTATATTTTTTTATTACTAGTACTATTTTTATAACTACTTTTAACTTTCAACTTACAATACATCTCCTTGATTATGAATTTTGCCAGTCATTTGAAACCAACAAATATGTTAAGTTAGAACTATAAAAGTTCTGAAACTCCTTCCCGTTACACATTCTAAATAACGTGACGATTTAGGCTCGACGTACACTTGCAATTGTTTGCTCCTGCTTTGGAGCTCCACTCCTCTCCACCGTCTCCTCCATCTTACCAACATGATTCTTACCGACGCTGTATCATTTTACATAAGAAATGTTTTTAAAAGAATCAATGTCCTAGGGTAACTGGCCACAATATATTTACATAGTTATGTTGGCATATAACAGCAGTTCACAGCACAATTGTTTTTTTTTTTAAATAATAATAATCAATATTATTATTTACTTAAACACTTAAATGTACTCGAAAAAACATGTAGTGATAGAACTTGCAATATAATTCAATAAACCTACCGGAACGGCAATTAACATTGCAACTTACGCAAGATATATCGCGAAATAAGATATTTCGCGAATTATTGCAACAACACTATTACTTGTATTATATTTATATTTACCCGGCTGTATTCACGTAGAAATTCAATCGGAATGTGCCCGAATAGTTACGAACCCATTCGGGGTTCGAAACTAGTCGGGCACATTCCATTTTCTACGTGAATACAGCCGGGTAAATATAAATATATTAATTAGTCATGGTTCACGAAAGTTCAAATATAAAAACTATAACTCGTACTTGCACGGTCATATCTCTCGGAGTCTACTTCTGGTACACGATCATCGCGCCTCGATGAGTATTTACTAATTAATGGTAAATAATTAATTATAAATCTGTTTCTTATAATCATATACTAATAATCCGCATTATCTCTAATCACACAATTGCTTTTTGCGATTGTCGTTCCAATTTTTTTAGAACTTGACATGTTAAGCAATCAATCAACCAAGTAACTACTTCAAATAAAGTATTGACATCGTAGCTTTATCTATTTGTAAGGGAGTCTCAGGCTTTATGTCACTCTATCAAGTCCGAATGTAAGATATCAAAACTAAAAGAATAAGCCTCAGCTCGGCGCGGCTGGCTCCAGTCGTCTAGGAGATAGAGTATCAGCAAGTAAGCAGTGGTAACAAACGAAGTGTGCGCCTTCAGTTCACAAATAATAGTAATATAACATCTAATATCACATGTATAATACAATTCAAATTCATGAAAATTTTTATTTAATAATTTAAGGTTTAATAAAATGAAAAATAAACTGAACTCGCGACCTTTGGGATACCCTCCCGTCTCTCAATCAATTGAGCTACCGTATACCAGATTCAGCGAATTAAGCATTCTATACATATTCGTCTTTATCTGGATGGTGGTGACATCTGTTAGGCTTCTTTCGAAAATCCTAACCAATGTTTGCAGTACAGATGAACATTGAAAAGATGTCACAACAGATATTAATATTAGAAAATATCTATAAATTAAATATTATTAATATTAGTAAATACATGGCAATACATGCTTATAGATGTTTTAAACAATAATTAAAATTTTTAAAATATAAAATCAAATCAATAAATTGAAACTATCAAAATTGCTTCATACATTTTTTCGGTGGCTATAAATGCTTACTGGGGCGTATTATACGCGTACTATGGCGGGAAACATTTATTTTGGAAACGCATGCTTGAGGCCTTTGTAGATTTAAAAGTTTTTCATTGCCATAAGGAGTCTTATCATTATAGCTCCCAAAATATTTTTGTAAAGGTGCAAGTGAACGACTCCAGCTTATAACTACTTATCTTTGACTAAAATACAAAGACATCATGTAATTAACAACAAAGGAGGGGTAACCTCCCTCTGATTTAAATCACACGGCTTATTCTACCTATATTACGTACTGCTTCATTTTAAAGATGACTCAGCATTTATATTCAGATACCGTGTCTGTCAAATAACGTAATTATAATGTATTTCCTTTAACAATGTTACTTAGTATGTATACTCCGTATTGAGTGTTTTATTTTTAAAATGTTTTCTTGTATCAATATTGTATTAATATGTGGATTTTTCATATATTTAAGCGGATCTGGTAAGCATTTTATATACCTAATGAAATAAATGTAAAAAAAAATAAGAAATATTCAACTGGTGATAAAAAATATATAAATAACACATTTCTGTGTTATTTATAACTTGAAATATATTTTACGTTGTATTTTTGTAAATAATGCACAAGTTTAATAATTTTAGATACAGTGGATGTCGTTGGGTTCCAGATAGTGAGGTTCAGGAGTAATGACAAAATTAATAATATGTCTGTACTTATTAGGAATATGCCACGGTATAGTAAACGAGCACAATTGTTTATAAAAGGTGTTTTTTTTTTTCATACTTAATCTATTTCTCTTAAAAAAATGTATTTGATTTTACGAAAGTTATAATACATATGTAAATACTTATTATTATAGATATTATTAAAAAATATTTTTAAAATGTTTAAAACAGAAAGCTGGTCAACGTTTCCTTTAACAAGTGTAGCTGTAAATGGTACAGAAGCAGTTTTTGAAGATTTGTATTTCAATCTCGATTTTCACATGGTCGGTAGAGTGATGAGAGCATCTGTTATTCTACGAAACAATACTATTTATGGAGATAAAGAAGTCATGACGTGGAAATTTATTGAAAATGTTCATGAAGGTAATAAAAGGGGAGGTAGTTCCTTCAGAATTAGTAAAAGAATGAGTGGAGAAAGGCTTTTCAACTGAATTTTGAACCCTGCATTTTTAGTCAAGATATGTTTTTTTCTAATATCTCATATTCTTAATATCTCATCATCATCATAATGTTTTTCTTTCACTTATCAAACCAAGTTAGATAAATATTAATTGTATGGATAATTTTGTCCCGAACAGAAGTCAAACCCAAACTCCATTATTCCAGAAAATCATGGCTATTGAATGGTTTTCAACCGTTAAACCTTTTATTATTGTAAATATTTTAAACATTTGGTTGAATACTTTAATTTCAAAACATTATGATTTGATTTCACATCTAACATGTATCTTATTAATGTGATATTAAAATATATTATTCAATTACTTTATTCTTATATCTATAATAATAAAATTATTGATTATTTTATTACTGTAACAGGTACACATGTATGCCTCCAGTCGTGTAGAATAATAATTGACTACCAAGAAACAACTTCGACGAGTACTGATATAAAAGGTAAAGTATAAAGTTAAGAAAATATATTTAATATAGTTTCCAAGTAATATTTATAACACACATATTGTAAAAAAACATACGATGCAATTTAATGAAAGATACATAATAAATACTACCTGGAAATTTAAGAAATAAGTTATTATGAAATATGTTATTATGAAAATATGTATGTATAACTTAAACTTATTTAAATTTTAAAATATATATGTTTGTATCGTGCTCAGAAAGCAGTCGTGCTTAAATTTATTTTAGTAATTAATAGAATTCTGAATTTCGACTCTTGATGTAAGTGACGAAGAGAACACTTCATTGAAAAGGATGATGAGTGATGTGTTCTGGAATTCTGGAGTGAGCTATGATTGATGATCTTTTCCATCTATTGACACTTATAAAGGAAAAGAAGTAGCAATTTCGAAATCGGTAATTGACAAGCAAAGCCGAACGAACGCCTTGACACAAATAAATTGTCTTCTTTTTAATATTACGGCAATGTACCAAATTCGAATTCTGCCAGTGTCCAGTCATGAGGGCATCATTTTAAATTATTAATCGGTATTATTTATTACTGTTTTTTTATAATTTAAACATTCAGATGATTTTTCCTCCTATGACGCAACAAACAGACAGTTTTAGACGATTTTCAATAAATTGTAGTAAAATATACCAATGATATTCCAAAAATGGTGGTATGACAATAATATAATCAAAATGGTGAACATTTAAAAGTTTTATATGAGTTTTATTAACCATAGCTGTCTAATAGAAAGGGCGGTGTGAATTGTAAAAAATATTACGACCAAATTTACGGAAATTCGATAGTTGGTGGTACAATAGAAAATAAATAAATTAGCTTCTTTACTAATAGATTAGCTCTTCGATGGATATTGTTAATATTAAAGAAGTTGTAACCTAATGGTATCAAATATATATTATACAAAGAAAACACTTTTTACGTCAAATTGCGACTAAATTAATAACACCTCATACACAGAGACGAAAAAGGACCACCGAATTAAACAACTATTTTGAACGGATTAAACTTACATATAAAGTGTAACTCAATTTTTTGATTACATTGCAGCGACCGTGTTCACGGGAAGACGAGATGTAGGTGTCTTTAGTAAGTTGGTTCATTGATGAATAAGCAAGCAGTCTCTGCAAGCAATCTGCTCTAAACAGTGTCAAAATCCATGGCATCTGTAAATAAACAACTAATACATGACCGTTCAAGTACACTGTCTGTAGCATTCATATTATCTTTGTTTGCTATATGCTCTAGATTCAGGGGAAGAGTCTGTAGGATACAGGAAGTTACTTACGTTACAAAAGCATACTCAGAGGTTATCCACCTTGAGCTATATTTTGGAATCCAAGATCCATTCATAATTTGTACAACTGTAGCGTTAACTTTATTTTTTAGTTTTCTTTTACAAGGTCGAACGATAATAAGAAATTGTTTAAACATCAAACAAGACTAAGCTATTTTGTAAATGCAAATACTGTTAAATTTCAAATAGGTATTGAGGACAGTAAGTCAAAGTTCGTAGGTTCTACCTGTTATATTTATTGAAATGTTATGACTTTGTTATATTAAGTATGAAAATGTTTTTTTCTAATTAGATAATCATTTAATTTTTTTCAAATTAGAGAAATTGTGCTTTGAAATTGTTACAACTGCTGTCAATGTTGAGTGTTAATATAGATTATATAATATTTGTATTCTACTGAATTCTATTAATTCTATTAATAAGGGTATTTTTATTTATTATTTTTAGGCACCGTTGATACAAGATCCGCACAAGACGAAAGGGACGTAGCCCCGGACAATGCAGGTAAAAGTACAATTGTTTTGTGTATACTAAATACCATATGTATATTTCATAATACTTTAAACTAAATTAAATATAATATTTATATTTACCCGGCTATATTCACGCAGTAATTAAATCGGAATGTGCCCGACTAGTTCACGCCGCGAGTCTGCCACGGAGCTTATAAATAAAGAACCCCGAATGGGTTCGAAACTAGTCGGGTACATTCCGATTTAATTTCTGCGTGAATACAGCCGGGAAAATATAAATTTATGGTTCACGAAAGTTTAAATATAATAGTCTAAATTTAGTAAGTTTGTTAGAAATCAAATAATATTTTCAGAGCGTAATGATTATAGTTTTTGCTATATCTGATTAAATATGTTTTAGCTTTACTTTATTAATAGCTTTTTAAAGTTGTCGGTCCAAATTTTATAAAAAAGTTACAACTTACAGAATAAGCGAATTCGTCCTAAAGCCTAATTTTTAAGTCTTTCAAGCGCGTATTATGTATTAGGAAAATATACAAAACTGATATATAATTTAATACAAACAGGAAAAGCTCGATTGTTAATTGGGCGTTACTATCTAATGAGCGAGTCTCATTACAGTTTAATAAGTAAAGTAATAAATTTGTGCAATTTTATTTACAAATATTGTGGAAGAAAGTCTACACCCGTATGTATGTCTAGTTGTTCACTTAATTCTTAACAACTTTACAATGCAATTTGATTTTAATTATTGAGAAATAACCAAAACATGTTTGGTCCTAAAATGTCCAACTTGAAAGTCATATTGCCATTTATCAAGGTTTATTCTTCAATCAAAACATCGGTTATAATTTAATATAGATGATAAGTATATATTTTTTTATATCATTAATCAAATGATCACTTTAAAAGACATCGACATTTATTTAGAAGTTTAAATCGTAATACAATTTAAGATAATAATATCCAAGAAATAACTCAAATTAATTATATCTTTATTTACTGCATTATATTATGAATGCTTAAACAAAATACTTTATCGGTATATATATATGTATATATTGGTTAAAATATTATTGTTCCTTTTCATTGTGTTTATTCTCGGCGACAATATTTTTTTAAAGTCTGCTTATTGTGCTTAATTGTTTACAAAAGATCAGTTAATATGTTCGCTTTTACTGTCGAATTCTTTTTTTACTCTTTTACGTTCTGACGATGCATTGTCGGCTTTTGAGGGAGTAGACGCTCTTTTTGAAATCACAAATGTCGTATCCTTCTGGAAACACAGCTGAATAAATATGTTTCATACCTAGAAAGTCAAATATTCAGGTGGTAGGCGGGAATCAGATCAAATAGCTCATCGGAAAACCCAACCCCCCCCCACGATAGATGCGGTAGAAGGCATACAGTTTTACAACGTTTCTACTCAATGCCAAAAGCATCTAGAATCTCATAGAGCACGGGGTCCTCGATAATCCGAATTTTCGCTGTACGCAGCCAAATTGTTAATGCTCATACTGGGGTGATCCGGCCTAGAGACGAGATCAGTACTCCATATGTGGCCAGACTTGAGCTTTACACAGAGCCATCCTTGATGCGGCGTGGGTAACTTTAGCTATAATAATCTATATTCAATCATCGAGGCTAAATTGACTTTACTATACGAATGCCAAGACCATTGCTCAAAATGTCAAGGCCCAGTAATCTGCTGCCCGGTGAGGCTCTTAGCATTCAATGAAGCCCTCTTCAATACGACTAATGACATATACTGAACTATTAATAAGGATATTTATTATTTTAGGCACCGTTGATAAAAAATCCACACAAGATGAAAGGGATGTAGCCTCGTACGTAGCCTCGGATAATTCAGGTAAAAGTACAATCTTTTTGTGTATAGTATATACATCCGATATGAGTATTTTATAATACTTTAAACTAATCTAAATTATTATTATATTAGGTTAGTAATTTGTTAGAAATGAAGTAATATTTTCAGAGCATAATGATTATAGTACGCTAGTAGAAAATTACTTTTAAATTATATTTTTTTTGCTTCATATATAACAAGTGAGGCGTATATCTGATTTAATATGTTTTAACTTTACACCCTTTAATGCCTTCAAAAAATAATTACAGATGAACAAAATAACCGTGTACAATATCTACGTACTTTCATTGAAAACATTGCGTACTAACATATTATTCAGAGTTGTTTGATAAAAAAAAACAACTTTAGTTAAGGACGCGTCTTCAATTTTGCGGAAAATCATCAACTTTTCGGTACATATTGCTACAAAATCAAACTTTACGTAATAAAACCTACACTAACTGCTGTTATTATTATCAGTAAATATAGGAATAATATATATATATATATATATATATATCAGCAGATAAAATGTTTCTTTACTTATAATTCTTTCAAAAGAAAAAGATAAATATTATAGTTTTTAATATAAATAAAACGATTTTCCATCATTTCCACTATTTCAAGCGACACATTCCACGATTTCAGGCGTATTTTCGGTACATTTTTCTTGTATAGGTTACCATATATTTGAGAATAAAAAATACCTTACCTTAATTCTAATTTAATAAACTCGGCGCACCTAGTCCGATCCGTCTAGGAGGTCCAATAGCATCCATCAATCAGTATACATTCAGGTCACTCCATCAAATCTGATGGAAAGATCTTATCAAAACTGTCAAGCCTAAACTTGGCTAACCTAGCCTCTTTCGTCTAGGAGATTTAGTAGCAGCCTCCAACGTTTCGACATTCAGGTCACAAACAATACTAATATCATAATATAATAAAACCTATACCTAATATTTAACATGAAAAAATAAAATAATTTAAATTATTAAAAGTATAATATTTCAAAAACCAATAAATTCAAACTATCAAAATTGTTTCATGTAGCCATTATTTCGCGACTATACATACGTATGTGTGCGTAGTCAAGCTTTGTCAATGTAGTTATGTGATTTGCGACCCATCAGTTTCGTAAACGCGTCCTTAATCAAATTGTTGTTTATTTCGTATGTTTTTAAAGGTGCTAGATTGCATCTTTCCACTGTGAGAGAGTATCTAGCTGCCCCTACAGCCAAATGGCAAGCTTTCGTTATTCATTCTATTTATATATCTGGACGTAAGTGACACGCGATAGTACGTCATCTTATGTCAAACCCATACATTTGTCATTCTATTCGACTAGCGTCAAACCATCTGTCTAGACCCTATTTGATATTCGCTTGAAAGTACTAAAGTTAGAAGGTAAACAATTTATTCATATTGTTGTGGTATGTAATTTATTCATATTGTTTGTCTTATTAATTGATTAATAAAATATTATTTATATTTACAGAGTTCGATTGGAAAAGCATCAGTTTAATAATAACAATAATTGTCATTATTTTATTATTATTAATTATAATTTTTATACTGGTAAGAGAAAAAAGGAGCCAACCACAGGTATTGTTAGATTTCTTTTTTTTTTAACTTTTTCGTTCTCTTTTTAATATCTTCGCAGGGATGACTAGTCTTATAAATTCTAACTAAAATTAAAATTAAAATTGTGAAAAGAGGAAGCTATTCTACGGTTGATAAATTTCAATTATATATTTATTATATATTATAATAATATAATCTTTTAATAAATCTGGTCACTTAAGTTTATTATATTATACATTACATTGGACGATTTTTCAATATACATAAGTGACAATCAATTACAATGAGAGTCAAAGCATTGGTTCAAAAACTTTTCTAATTAGATTTTAAAATAACCTTGATTATTTATAAGCTACCTTTAATATATCCAATGACCTTGTCCATCGTTGTAGAATATAATTAGGATACGATTTCATAAAAAAATATTTTACTTAAAATTTTAATTTCCACAGGAAGCCCTACGTTCTGATAGGTTACCATCACATTCAGTCACATCCAAGGATGTGTCTCCAAACCACGACCCAGTATTTAAAACTAATGATGGCACTAGAGGATTACAGACCAATATGGAGCAATGGAATAATAATGAATTTTATGTTAACGAAAATAATGAAATTTATGCTAATGACACTAATATTTATTATTCACGCGTTAGAAATTAAGGATGGTTTGACTAATAACCCACTACACAGGGAGGGCGCTCAGTTGGAACAATAACAAACTAAAAAGATACATAAAACATTCATAAAAGATTACTAAATGTATCAAGAAAATCCAAAAAATCCAAAATATTTCATAATAAAAATTATTAACAAAAATATATTTTTTTGTCATTTACAAAAGAGAAGAGATATATGAAACTAACACTATTATAAGATTCGCACATAACTCGTCTTAGCCTTCAGTAATAAGAATGAGACTACGACTCCGCCTTGTGAGCATGACGAGTTAGAAGGAGTGTTCATTAAACTGGTCGTATATGGTGTTTTGGAAAGTTTCTACTTGCGTGTCGAAATCCTGATTCGAGCTCGGGCGCTCTAACAGGGCCGCCATCTTAAGATCGTGTATTCTCCAGTAGGATTGTTTGACATTTCGGTCAAACAATCGTGACGTTTGAGTTATACAGTTTAGATCTCTCTTTAAACAGAGAATCGATGAAGACAGAGTAACGATGTTAAGAATTCGGAATAAGAAACACGCAAAAATAATATAGTTATTAATTATCCACGGAGTAAAAGAAAACTGAGAAAAAACTTTCCAACTGGTATATACGAAGCTCAAAACTGACCAAAAGATATCTTAATAAAAAGGAATGAATTGTTAAGATAAGATAAAACAAGACGAAAAAAAGTGGAACGTAGATTCCATTCGCTACGAAAAGCTTATAATCCAATCTAAGAAAGCAAACGATGCAACCAAAGAAAGTGAAAAGAGAAAAAGAATGCCAATGAATCGCCCACTCTTGACTATAACGAGATAATAACTACATCATCCAAAGTTTACAAAACAAGCAATCCAGGTCTCGCATTCCGTCCAGGAACTAATTCAACCTCAGGATCGTGTAAACAATGACAACCTTTGCACGTCAGCAATCGGAAGCTAAATAGCAAAAACGAAATATTATTACATGTACAGTTTGAGTTACTATATAGTAAATGTACTGTAACTATATTGTCCAAACAATTCCCCAAGCTAGACAGCGATCTCCGTGAGGAATAAAGACCGCAACCTTCTAATTAGACACAAGGAAAAAGAAAAAACAAGCAGAACACATTGATGGCGAAAAAAAAATGGTATATTGCAAACTGTAAATCTATACAAATATATAAAGCAGAAGTTTGTTTGTTTGTTTGTTTGAACGCGCTAATCTAAGGAACCACTAGATCGATATCAAAAATTCTTTCAGTGTAAGATAGTCCATTTATCCAGGAAGGCTATAGATTATATAACATCACGCTAAGATAAATAGGGGAGGAGCAACAATAAAAAATGTTGCGAAATCGGCATAATTTAGAGCTTTCCTTGCGAGCGCTGAGTTAATGATGAAAATTACGCAAAAATCATTTATTACAAAATTGTTCCTCTCTAAAAGTTTTAAAAGAAAGTCCGCAACAGTATATGTCTAACTTTTAATATTAACCCACTATAACCATTTTTATGGTTATTAAAATAGTTCTAACATAACATTATTCGCGAAGTTATTTTAATAAACATTATATTAATCCTTATCCAAATGAATAAGTTATTTATCACAGGCACTTATTTTTCAACACAATCGCCCTTGACAGTATTTAATGTCAACTAATATGAAAGGAGCTATTACAGTTTTATAAAATGCATAATTTTATAGTGTGCATTTATGTGCGGGCGCCGGGCTGTGTGTAGCGGTGAGGCGGGAGAGCGCTGGCCGACAGTTCTATATAAAATTAATTAATAAATATCCACTCATTAATAAAATGATTGAATTAGAAATTGATAGTTAGATCAACCATTCTATACTTAGTCTGGTCATAAATACTGTTACACTTAAAAATTAAAAAAAATATTTTGAAACTGTCATTTTTATACGATTGTTCATTGTGCTTTCTCATTTTGGCGCCAATACATTGTACAATATTTTGCGATATTAAAGTGTAGTGGGGATAAAGAGAACCGAATCGCTGTGCTTGCATTACACAAAGTAGGTATGCAATTTTTAAAACCCTCCATACACTTGGTATTAGTAAAATGTTTGTGTACCGGGCTATTAATAGGTACAATAAAAACAAAGCTCTAAGGAAGCTTCCCATTAGTCGACAGAATGCAACGTGGACATTATCCGACTTCAATGATGGTATGGTGGGGTGTTAGCTATGAAGGAGTGACTGAGCCATATTTTTGTGAGAAAGGTATCAAAACGTCGGCATAAGTATATCAAGATACCATTCTTGAGAAGGTAGTTTTCTAGAGAAGCTTAACATCACCATATTCAATAACCAAGTAGGGTCCTTCCAGCAAGACTCGGCGCCGGGTCATAAAGCTCGTTCCACGCAGTCTTGGTTGGAAGCGAACGTTTCGGACTTAATCAGAGCTGAAGACTGGCCGACGTCTAGTCCCGATCTTAATCGGTTGGATTATGATTTATGGTCAATTTTAGAGAGTACAGCTTGCTCTAAACGCCATGATAATTTGGAGTCCCTAAAATAATCTATACGATTGGCAGTTAAGAATTTTTCCATGGAAAGAGTGCGTGCTTCTATTGATAACTGGTCTCAAAGTTTAAAGGACTGTATTGCAGCCAATGGAGACACTTCGAATAAGCTTTATATATTTGTAATTGTTTTATATTTATGTACTAAACTAACATGCTCTAAAAGTAATAAATGTTATTTGCAGTTAATTATTTTTTCTTTATTACAATATTTATGGCAAGACTAGTTATATATAAAAGAAAGTGGTAGTATAACAAGTATTTATAGCTCAAGAACGGCCGAATGGATATGGCTGAAAATTGGTGAGGAAGCAGCTTAGAGCCAGGATACGGACATAGGATACTTATAATCCTATTCTATAACTTTTTTTAGTTATTTTGTTGCGAATTATTTATTTATTATATATCAAGTTATTAATTATCTGTTAGTTCTATACTATTCTAATAGATGGCGATATTAAAGACTGGATTGAGTAAGTATCCAATAGATGGCGCTCTGGTAAAAATGCAAATGTTTAATATAAGCTAAAACGTAATAGGATAGCCGACGACGTGTTGCTGAGAGTAATATATAAGTTCAATTTATATTATAATAAACACAATACTGTGAAATTCAATATATATATTATCTTATATACTATATTATTTATTCTATTGCACCAGGTTGTAATCTACTAGATTATAACCTAAAATTGATAAGTGTGAAAGTGAACAAATAACTTATTCATTACGAATTTATAATATGCAGATGCAGCTTTTAGCACTCCTTTTCAATATAAACTTTAACTATGAAATATCTATTCTAATCCTAGTCTATACTAATATTATAAACAGGTAAAGTTTGTGTTTGTGGGTTTATACTTTATAAGTTTGTACGTTCAAAGTAAGTAATCTTCAAAGTAAGTTATCCGAATCTAAAAATGTCTTAACCATATTTAGAAATACTTTCATGTTAAATTTACACATAATATATAAATATGTATTTTTTCCTTTTTACACATCAGTCATCAGTGTGTCCTGCTGCCACATAGGCCTCCTCTAACTTCTTCCACTCTTCTCTGTTTCTGGCTGTTACTGTCTGTACCCAAAGAGTCCCCATGTTTGATCTAGGTTATTTTTTAAAATTAAAATAACATCCAAGACTAATAAAATATTCATTACCTAGCTCAACGGACTTATTCTGGATAGGATGCAAAATGAGTTACGAATTCTTCAACGCAGCTATTCAGATAATCTGATTTTGATATAACAGCACTTTTAATCACCGACACATATGAGTCTGTTGGCAACATCAATAAAATGCGGGCAACACCGGACAAGGTTTGGGGCTTTTCCGGTGACGTCAGGGCTATGAAAAAAGAGGAATGGCCGGCGCGGTCTATTTGTTACCTATTCTGTGTGATATTTGTTGTTATGTGTGATATATAAGTAATGTATAAAGTGTGTGAGGAAAACTATTGATATAAATTGTTAACATCAGAAGTGGGATGAACATGGGCAAAAGGAAACAAGAAAGGAGAACCTCGAGACGGCCAAGGTCATCGAGCTCTAGTTATTCCAGTTCTAGCTCTTCGAGTGGGGCTGCAACCCCTCCAATGAGGAGAAATAAAAGCCGACGCTCACAAAGGAAAGACCATTCTACAAAAAGACGAACAAAGGGGGTAACACATATTGACGCCAAAACTGTAAGTCAGCCCAATTCTACTATTTTAAGCACCATTATACCAGATTTTGACCCCTCTATTGATAACATTGATGTTTGGCTCAAAATTATTCAGAGTTACACGGTTACGTTTTCATGGTCAGACGAAATTATCCGTTATCAGGCCTTGAATACGCTCAAAGGTTCGGCTAAAGTATGGTACGATTCACTGTTACGCACCGACAATACGTGGCCTATGTGGAAATGGTCGGACTGGAATCAAAAATTGAGTGACAGCTTTAAAATTCAGAGAAATATGTACGTTCTTTTAAAATATGTAGTTGAAAGTAAACCGGCCGACAACCAATCTTTGTATGAATTTTATTTTGAACAAAAGGGCAGAATTGATCGATTAAATCTAAATTTTTCTGATTTAGACATTGTATCTATTATTTTAGGAAATATCGGCGATAGCAATTTAGAATCAAATAATTTTAAGTCTTGTTAACAATTATCTAGCTTTTTGCATGGTCGTACGTAGAAATCGAAAAATTCATTACTTAGTACTTCGCGCGATCAGAAAACGCATCAACCTCAATCCAAACCTAATAATAACTTCCAAATCAGTACGAGTAGTGCTTTGGGTCAGCCCGCTCCTTCAAATTCTAACGTCAATACTTCGCAAAATATCTCCAACATAGTGCAAAATAAAAGGATTATTCGATGTTATATTTGTAGTGGAAATCATAGAAAATCACAGTGTGATCAAAATAAATGTGACTATTGCGGTAAACGGGGTCATTTAGAAATAGTTTGTTATCAAAAGAAAAATGTCTTAAGCATTAAACCAGAGGCGAAAGTGAACCAAGAAATTAAATTCGTAAGTTGTGTAACCGCCCGCAACAAGTTTGTGAAAAAAAAAATAAATTAAATAGTGTTCTAGAGCATGATGCCTTCATAGATACGGGTAGTAGCTGTTCAATAATTTCGGAATCTTTGGTTAAAGAAAATGGGTTTTCTTGTGTAGTTCTATTTACTCCCATTGAACTACAGGGATTTTCTAAAGAGTTATTAAAACGGGTAACGCACACGATTAACGTGTCTGTTACGATGGATTCAATTCAGATCCATGATGTAGAATTGTATGTTATAGACGATTTAATGGGTTGTGATATTTTAATAGGGCGAAATGTAACTGAGCGGCCGGATTTAATGTACTCACGAATAGGCGATGTCCTGAAGTTCGATTATGCTAAGGACTATACTATTTTTTGTAATACTATTACTGAGCGTGAGATTGATGGTGATTCTCACCAAAGTGATCTAATAACTTTATTTAGAAAGTATTCCGATTGTATTGCAACCAACGTGGCGGAGTTAGGAAAAGTAAACAATTTTGAGATGGTAATCAATGTGAGTGACCCTCGTCCAATAGAATGTAGACCATTTAAAGCTCCTTATTGCGATAGACAGATTATTAGGGAAATAATTGAGGACTTAAATAAAAATAACATTATTAGAAACAGTAGTTCACCTTATGCGAGTCCAGCACTCCTAGTAAATAAAAAGAATGGTGAGAAACGACTATGCATAGATTATCGATTACTGAATAAAGTGACGATCAAAGATAAATACCCAATGCCGCGTATTGAGGACCTCATAGACAGACTTCAAGGCCATCAATGCTTCACAAGTTTAGATCTCAAAAGTGGATACTATCAAATATTAATGAGTAATATTCAAAAATCTATAGAAAAAACAGCTTTTGTCACCGAAGATGGGCACTATGAGTTCCTCAGGATGCCATTTGGTCTAGTTAATGCTCCAGCTTGTTTCCAAAAGATGATGAACCAGGTTTTAGGTAATTTAAGGTTTGGGAACGTAATCGTTTATTTAGATGACGTTTATTTAGTGTCACAGACAGTAGAAGAGAACCTTAGGCTATTAGAACATATCCTTCAAATTTTTCGTCAAGCGGGTCTCACCTTAAATCTTAAGAAATGTCACTTTTTCAAATCTGAAATTGAATTTCTTGGGTACAAAGTAAAACCTAATTGTATAATGCCTAACGAAACTAAGCTAGAAGCTGTGGAACATTTTCCTACCCCCAAGTCTGTTCATCAGGTGCGACAATTTTTGGGATTGATTAGTTATTTTCGTAAGTTTATTAAAAATTGCGCTATTTTGTCGGCTCCACTTACAAAGCTTTTAAAAAAAGACAGTATATAGAGGTGGGAAGACGTCCATGAAAAAGCTTTTCATTCATTGAAAGCAAAACTAACTGCCGATAGTGTTTTGCAGATTTTCGATCTTACAAAGGAAAGTATATTGTACACTGATGCTAGTAGGGAAGGTATTGCTGGAATACTTATGCAAGTGACAAGCGAGGGTGAAAAGCCAGTTCATTTTTATAGCAGACAAACTACTGACGATGAAAAAAAGGAACCATTCGTTTGAACTAGAACTTCTTGCTGTCGTTTGCTCGTTGCAAAAGTTTAGGCTATATTTGCTGGGCTCTTCATTCAAAGTTATTACAGACTGTAGTGCAGTACGCTATGCTTTAACAAAAAAGGACATTATTCCTCGTATAGCTAGGTGGGTGCTGTCCACTCAAGAATTTGTGTTTGAAATAGTTCATAGAGAAGGCAACCGAATGCAGCACGTAGATGCATTAAGTAGGAACCCTGTCCAAATAGGCAATAAGACGGAGCTGGAGCTAGTTATGTCAATATCAGAGGCTGATTGGCTTCTATCGGTTCAAATGCAAGATAAAGATTTAATTAAAATTAGACAAATATTAGAGTCAGGAGATGCCGACGGCCATAAAGATATTTTTGATAATTATGAATTGTTAGGTAATAAGGTTTATAAAAGAACTTCTCATGGTCGTAAATGGGTAGTTCCAAATAAATGTATCTGGTATATAATTAAATGTAATCATGACGATTTGGTTCATTTTTCGGCCGACAAAACTATTGAGCGTATTCAGTGTAGTTATTGGTTCCCTAGATTAAGACGAAAAGTAAGCAAATGTATAAAAAATTGTTTGAACTGTATATATTATAAGAATAAGTCAGGCCGTAAAGAAGGTGAATTATACCCTTTACCAAAGTATGCACAACCATTCCATACGTTACATATGGATCATTTGGGCCCCTTTGTTCAGACTAAATGCAAAAATAAATATTTATTAGTTATTGTGGATTCTTTCACAAAATTTATATTTGTTACCGCGGTTCGATCAACTAAGTCCGTTGAAGTAATTAAAGAGTTGGAACATATATCTAAAACCTTCGGTAATCCTAGACGTTTAATAACAGATGCGGGTACCGCATTTACTTCTCAAGATTTCGGCACTTACTGTACTAACAAAAACATTTGATTACATGTAGCGGCCACAGGCATGCCTAGGTCAAACGGTCAGGCCGAAAGGTTTAATAAAACTATTCTTGAAGCCATGAAAACTTTAGGCGCTAATACTACAGAAGATAATTGGGACCAGCATGTCAAGATATTACAGCAGGGTTTGAATAGTACCATACATAAAACAACGAAAGCCGTTCCTAGCGAAGTTTTCTTTGGGTATCGCTTACGAACAGATAGCGATATGTTAGCGCCAGATTCCGATAACACGGAATTGATTAACGTCTCAGACCTTCGAAAAACCGTCGATTTTAATATAAAAGCAAACGCATTAAAACAGAAAGAGCGATTTGATAGTTCTAGAATCAAAGCGAAAACGTATAATGAGGGTGATCTGGTGCTGGTTAAAATCCAAAGCAAAAGCAATGAAGGCCAAAGCACAAAGTTATTGCCGACCTACAAGGGACCGTTCCAAGTGAAAAAGGTCATAGGAAATGATAGATACGAAATAAAAGATCTAAGGGGCTCTGAACGTAGTAATAAGGCTTACATAGGCGTAGCTGCGGCAGAAAATATGAAGCCATGGATTAAGATAGACGATTTTGCTTCTGAGAATGACTAATTAATATCAAAATAGGCGTGTTGGCAATAGTAATTTTCTAGTTTAATAATCATTACATTTTGCATTTTTCTCGTACAGTAAGTAATATTTCTAATTAGTGATTTCTTTAAATAGTAACTTTTGTTATCGCAAACTCCCTTTTCATCTTTCTTATAGTTATGTTAAAGCTCATATTTTAGCGAGCCCAGATAAAACTCAATATTCTTCTTTTGAGATTCTTTGCTTTGAAACTGTAGTAAGAAAGCCGGTAAATATACTTGGTACGCTTAAGTGATGCGAAATGCTGCTTAAGTGCAAGATATTTTCGGTATTAATATATCGATCCGGGTCGTGCTGCATACAGTTGACTTAAGTATAGCGAAATGCTCTTTAAGTGCGGATATGTGGTACGCGAAAGGAGTCGGTATAAAAGTGATGCAGTTTCTAAATAAAGAAGAGAAACAAATGAGTTGGGCGAAAATAGTGAGCTAATGTATAAAAGTGGTATTAAACGGCAGTTTATTTCAGAGTTTCATCTGGACTCGTGGGGTGACAGGGGCTGCCACCGTCCAGGACGACCGTGTTGGCAACATCAATAAAATGCGGGCAACACCGGACAAGGTTTGGGGCTTTTCCGGTGACGTCAGGGCTATGAAAAAAGAGGAATGGCCGGCGCGGTCTATTTGTTACCTATTCTGTGTGATATTTGTTGTTATGTGTGATATATAAGTAATGTATAAAGTGTGTGAGGAAAACTATTGATATAAATTGTTAACAAGTCATAGTTTATTGGAAACCTAAAATTGCAATAATGCCTGAATGACATTTAAAATGTTTGATTTCAAAATTCTAATGTTTATCACAGAGTACTATAAATATGTTTATATTGTATAACAAACATTACACAAGCGTCAACGTTAAATATTTCAAAATTCTAATATGTCACAGAAAACAGAGAATAAAAATGTATGATAATGTAATCTATCAGTAACAAAATATGTTCAACATGTTATGAATGTTTATATTCAAACATTTGAAAATGAATTTGTACTACAAATTAAACTAAAATAAATTTTTAATAAAAAGTTACAAAATACATATATACAAAATAAAACTCAAGTATTGATTGAGATCTTATGTTTTAAATGTACCAGGACTGTCAAAAAAAGTTTTAATTGTCTTGTGTTGTAAAAGAGAGCATAAAATAATTTAGAACTTGGTAAAATAACCTAATTGATACCATAATTATTTTTTTATTTCATTTAGTCAAAGACTCTAGCTGAGATGAACAATAAATGTGAGTATTAATCACTTAAAAAAATGAATATGAATCTCAAACGTTTATTTTTTTGTTTCTATGTGTTTATGCTAAATTGTAAACAAAAAAAACCGCAATGAATAAAAATATCTTCAAAGTCAAAGAACTATTTGACCATTAGTGATGGTCACGCAAAATGACTGTTTCTAACAATTCATTATTCAGATATTATATCTGTAAGCGGGTGACGATTTCATTTAAGGCAATTTTGCACATCACTAGTAAGAGGAAATGTCAAATTCAAAATGTTAAGTTGTCTATGAATTCACGTTTTGGCGCACGCGGAAGTAGATGCAATCAATTTCCTTTTCCTAAAAATTTTCAAATATTAATTATTAAGTTTATCAAAAAGTTAAATATTAAATTTGAAATAGTTATCCATCTGACAGCTATAAAGTATATTTTACTATGTTTATAACAGGATGTAAAGAATAGTTTTTGTTACCATGGAAGTGTCTGATATAAATGATTTGTTAAATGTAAGGACAATTAAAATGGAAACTGGTGAAAATGGGTTTAGTGAGGATACTCACTGTGTTGAGAGTTCTGACCCTCTGTCGGTTATACCTCAATATGTAACAGAATCGGATTTAGGTAATTATGATTTTTTATTCTAGAAAGTTTCGAAGGACGCCAAAATCTATATTTTCCAAAAATGCTTTTGTATTTAATTCAGAATTTAAAGTTCTTATTTAGTTTATTTAACAATAGTAATAGCAAGGAAAAACAAGTAAGACAAACTACATAATAAGTGATTTTATTTACTTTTAAGGATTAATGCAAACCGGTACGGAAATACTTGAAGCACCATTAGCTGTCTTCACAGATTCCCAGGATGATGATGATACCATGCAGAGCAGTGACTCCAGTGGTGATTATATGTTTTTTAAAATATTATTTATATATGAATACTTTAATCCAGTTGTAAACAAGTGAGTAGGTTTGAATTTTAAGTAAAAGAATGTTTGTAAATACATAGTTACATATTTGTTTTCACAAATCATACAATTGCTGATAGTAATTACAATGACTGATAGTCTGAGGTCATTGTCAAGACTGCTTTTCTTTTGTCCTTTTATCATATATTTTAATATTTTTTATTTTTTTAACATCTGCTCTAATGAGTTTGTGTAGATTTGTTGGTTTTTACAATTTCAGAAGAAGTGATTGTCCAACTAATGGATATAAGAACTAAGTTGTCTCGCTTGAAGTCAATGCTGGAGAGACGGCTGAATACTGATTTATCTGATTATACCTTCTGGCTCCAGGATGCTAAAATGGTAAGAGTTATCTTGTCCTTGATTTATTTTATAGAACTGAGGAACAAATAAGATTGTTCTGAGAGCAAGTGTTTACCATCATAAAAGGGTAATTGAAAGATATAATTGTTTTAAAAAATGGCAAATCAACCCTTAAGCATGTCTTATAAGATAAAAGTTTATTTGTTGGTGAGCCACATATAATATATTAATATATGGAATAACCTAATCGAAATATAATATTCCAGTTGGAAAGCCACAAGACTTTGGTGGAGCAATGTATCCGTGGATCTGGACTGGTGCAGGTTAATATACAAATAAGATCATTGCAGAAGAAAATCAACATTATGGATGTATTAAAACCTGATGAAGAACTGTTACAGCTGCCACAAGATGATGAATGTGAGTATTATGACTTCAATTTGACTTCTTATGTTGGGTTGGTTGACATTTGCAGTCTTTCAGTAAATAGTATATTAACTATTTTATTATATCAAATTATCACATAAATACATTTTGTCATTGTCAAAGCTTCTACCAACTCAAAAAAGTTAAAAGAAAAATCCCAGCAAAAAACCTTTTGGTTTTAAAATAAATAAAACAGCAATTTAAAAAACCAACAAATTTAAGCCAGTTCATAGTCAATGGTTTTTTAAAGTGGTTTCTATGTGATTTAATAAGTATTTGTAATTGGACATATTCTAAATGTGAATTGAAACTTGATTATTTATCTGTGAAAATAACTGTGAATCTTGGAAACTGTAATAAATACCCTAGAAATAGGGTCTGTTGGTTAGTAACGCTGACAGCTAAGTCAATGGGACAAGTCTTTGTTTGATTCACAGATGGTTGTCCAGAGTCTGAGTGTGATTTATTTCAGTCCTCACCAGGATACAGGGATTACTTATTCGCCCATATCATTTTCAGGAATTTTGAACTTCTTGTTCAAAATTACTTTAAAAAAAATACTAACTTGTACAATTGTACAATAGTAAAAATAAGACAAAGGAGATAATTCTCTGGCTATAAAAATAAAACTAACCTAAAAACAATCCATTCCCGAATCATTGCAAGGTCAGTAATATCAAGAAGTAATTTAATACACCTTGTGCATCAGAATATTTGAGGAATAAGAGATTTAAAATTGAGCTCTTTGTGAAAACAAATGAACTTCATAATAAAATGTCATATTCACCAGGTTGCCATATGCGGTGGCTCTTTAATAGAATGAATTTATAATGTTATGCCAAGATATTATTTCTCTATGAGGTACCCCGTGCTGAGCTGGAGCATTTCAATGTTGTTGGCGTTCACAGAATAACGTTCCATTGTTATATGATTGTTTAGAACAAGTTTTAGAGAATATCTGCTAACGGAGTTGGAGTCTATGAACTATTTTCTTGACTTGACTTTTCTTCTGATTTCAACATAAACTTACTAAATGATTCCTTTACCTCTGTTAGATTCAGATCACTGTTAAAGTAATATGACGTTTTTAATTTAATAATATTATTATTACAGATGTTATACCAAAGCATAAGAAATAAATAATATTCTAGTCTTTGTGAGCAATTAATATATTATAATTGAATTACAAATTAATTAGCGAAAACTAAAAGTAAACAGCAATTATTTTGGGTTTTTAATATTTATTTATATGTAATAATATTACAGGTAAAGTAATATTTACAGTGAAATTATTTTGCAATAATATTATTATTTTTTTTTAGTTTAAAATATATGTTTCATTCTTAGGTCCATTTTCCTTCCTCGATCTATATAAATATAAATCATGTACCTACCTTTGTAAGCAAATATTTTTTATTTTTATTTAGATTTAATATTCCGTAATTTATAGTATATTTTAGGTATATATTTTAGAATTTAACGTTTTAAGCTAGGATGTGAGTGGCTCTTAATGAATTAATATGTTTTTGTATTATTATTTAGTATCAGAAACGGATCCCATTCCCCCGGCCGAGATCCAGGCGCCCCACGCGGCGGCCGTGAAGTGGGTCGTGGACACCAGCTTCAGGAACGACCATAGCAGAGCGCGCATACCCGACGACCCCGTGCAATGGTACCATCACTAGTGACATATCCGGGTTTGTCCGGCTCGCGAAAACTTTGGATTTGTTTTGAATTTTGGACACAGGCCGTGACCTGCAACGTAGGATACTTTATATCCCTCCGGTACCACCTAGCACCCTTTTTATGAAGCCGCAGGCGAAGGTTGTCCAGGTTACCTCTGATTCCTCCGTTAGCGTTGTTATTGTTCAGGTCGGTGCAGCACGTCCGTCTGTGGATCCAGTGGGCGGTGAGGCAGTTCTCCCTGAGCGGAGTGCGCCTCGCAGACTGGAGCCTGGCCGGGACGCAGCTGGCCGACATCACCAACGTGGACTTCAAGTATACACACACGACACACATTCACACATACCTACGTACAATAATTAAGGAAAACTGCTTTATTTAAACTTTAACTACTTTATTTTATTAATAATAAAATAGACGAAGTCGTATAAAACGGCTGTTGTTGTATTAATGTAAGACAATTTTGAACCAAATTAAAATAATACAGTACATAGCTGTTATAAATCTTCCTCAAATTCATTAAACTCATAATTGACTGAAACAAAACGTAAATACTAAAAATATTACAAATAAATCATTATTTTCAGAAAAAAAGTTCCATCTGATCCCGGAGATTTGTTCTGGACCCATTTTGAATTACTGAGGAAATGTAAATTTATAGGTATGTGAATAAATAAATATTTGTATAATAAACCTACTTGGTATTGAAACCGCTTAGAGATACACCCACCATGCTAGATTTCTAAAAGTATTCATATAACTATTAGTTTTCGTCTGTCAAGTATTTGAACTTATTTTTCTCCAGAATTAAGCCAATTGAAAGTATCATCCATTCAATTATAAAAAGGTTAAAGCTTAACCATCATTCCTTTGCTCTGTGGGTTGGTGGGTTACATGTAGATTTTTTTTTATTTGCAGATCTAAGAATGTTCATATATCACTAAACAAAAGACAAATTCTGGACAAAATAATTTGAATACTAGGTTACATACTAAATACCGTGGCTTCAGACAAATAATATTTGTTTTAAAAATAGATTGATACAGTCAAGTGTTAACTCACTTTATTATCCTTTGTTTGTAGTGAATCTATTATAATTGACTTTTCAGCCGTGGTCCAGAACGACGAGCCCGTCAAGGATGCGTTGGAAGTTCCTCAGTCAGCCATCAAGAAGAAACACAAGCAGGTAGGGAACAGGGTCATTTGACTTAATTTATACATATTTAATAATGTATAATATAACTTTAATATAAGGATGATTCGTTCATATATACTAATAATTTAAGATGAATCAATGTCGTGTCCGCAGCCGTCCGTGCGTCACGAGGAGGCGTGTCAGTACGTGACTCGGAACGGCAACAACGGACAGATACAGCTGTGGCAGTTCCTGCTGGAGCTCCTCACCAGTGCCGAGTACTACGACGTCATCAGGTGGCACGGTGAGGAACTGATACCGTGGACTTCACGTCCCGGGGCCGAGGGAGCCATTCGGATCGGATCGGTATTCATAGACGACGCTCGTCTTATTGTGATATCTGATGTGTTTCTTATTGTCTTCACTTACATTAGTCTTTGTAAACATGCCGTATTCCGTACCGGTCCAAGCCCGGGCGGCTCGCTATAAGTACACCCGGGTGTGACCCGCCCCCGCCGCAGGCACCTCGGGCGAGTTCAAGCTGCTGGAGCCGGAGCGCGTGGCGCGGCTGTGGGGCGCCAGGAAACACAAGCCCGCCATGAACTACGAGAAACTGTCGCGGGCACTGCGGTACTACTACGACGGAGACATGATCGCCAAGGTGGCCGGCAAGAGGTGGGTGTCGTGGAACCCGGCGGCCCTGCCGGTCGAGCCGCCGGTCGGGCCGCCGGACCCACACGCATGTTATGTGACCCGTCGGTTGCAGGTTCGTGTACAAGTTCGTGTGTGACCTGAGGCGCCTGCTGGGGTACGGAGCCTCGGAGCTGGCCGAGCTCGTGCTGGAGGCGCGGGAGGGCTCCTGTGACGTCAACACTGGCGACTCGCTGTGACGTCACCGATGCCTATATTCCGATACTGTTAGCTCTAAAGGTTATTTTATGTACAAATAAAGTTTATTGATGTTATTTGATTAATTATGTCCTTATTCCTTTTAAACTTTTTGTAATAATTTAAAAATGATGTGTAACTGAGAATTTATATTGATTACGAAAATACAAAAAATATTTTATAAAATTTTCAAGTGTTATTATAGTTATCTAAGATATTTTAGTTACTCCTATTTATAAGAAATTCAAAGTGATATTTAAATTGTATAATATTCAATATTGGCAAGTTATATAATGAATAGAAAGAACATTGTAAATGTAACTATTTACTTTCTATCAATTTAGGGCTTAGCAGAAACTGGCGGAGCGACGAGGTGGTTTTCCACAGGTCGCAGGTTCGAATCCCTGCTCGTATCAGTTTATTTTTTACTATACATTTTTGATTGCAATAAGCTTATGGCTATATAGATTTCAAACGAAAAATAGTAACGTAATTTTTTGTCTGCGTTGTTTGTTTATCTGTTTTTTTTTGCATGTCATATCTACAGAAATAATTTTAATCCTCATAGTTTATTTGCACTATTAATATATAGGATATTTTTAATTCCGACAATTTCTCTTTCTAACGTCTAATTCCCAACAGATAGTAGAGGCTGACTTATGACTAACTTTAAACAATTAAAATAAAAATATTTATAGTATTATGCCTTATTTTATTCTACATAATCTTGGAAGTTACGTCGAATGAACATGTATCAGAGCTGACTATAGACTATCGTCAACAAAATACAGTCCTTAATTTGAATATAGGTTGTGGACAAAAGAACAGCTTTTATGATATTATCCGAGGGTTCAGGGTTAGATAGAGACTGTTTATTTAAAAATCAATTCTATTGCCCATAATTTATTTGTTTAAATGAGTCTAAATAACAATATATTTAAATAGGATTGGGATATCTTTAGATATAACGAACATTGAATGAGCCATTCTGCATTAACGAAACATTCTGCCACTACAAAGAAAACAATTTAAATATATAAAACAACGTACTCAGACAATTTAAAAATCGAATCGATGCAAGTTCAAAAAGAACTCATTCTGTGAATAATTTAATAAAATTGTAAGAGTAATGGTCTTAGCTGTACCTTTTATTTGCTAAATGTATGCGAGTCAATAAATTTACAAGCTGTTATATCAAAATCTTTATTGAAAACCAATTTTAAACTAAACATTTTTTCATATTTCAAAGGCAACCTCAGAAAATTAATAGCCTGACTTGAAAAAAAAATAGTTCGTTTAAAAAAAAATGGCGGCAAACCTAGGTAATGTAGATTTTTCATAAACGTGCACAACATTGCCGACCGTGATTTGACGGCTTGAAATGAGATTCAATATGGAAAAACTAGCTTAAATAAACTTCAATAAATACTTAAAAAGCATATTTTGTTCTGTATACAAGACCATACACTGGTATCTAAAGCACTTTTGCCAAACAAATCAAAAGACGACGAGTGTGATGAGAACAAAAAATCACTTCGCTGTTTCAATTTCTATATATGTTTAAACAATATACTCTTCTTATTCTCGTGTGAACTGTGAACTCAATGGACGCTAGCCAGTACTCTTACATAAATGAGAAATAATAGGTCATACTACGCTTGCGGCTTCGCCCCCGGAAATATAGATTGTGTAATTAAAGTTCATGTCACGCACACACTGCACAGTGTAACATGTCAGTTACAAAATTTATAATGTTTTTTTTCAACATTCTATTTTTTTACAGTTTTGTTAGATGGTAATCGGCCCCGTTAGTTATGAAGATTAAAAATATCTTTTGAATCTATTGGAGTCCCTTCTGAAAAATCAGAAATAATTTTTTTTCTTACGTATATTATTTTTCTAATAATATTTTTTGTAAGAAATGATTTCTGAACTTACTTTTGTATTTGACAAGACTTCCTTGGGTGGCTATATTGGTCACTATAATAATGAACTGGACCAGTTCCTTGCTTCTAACGCTGAAATAAGCATGAACTAACATTTTAAAGCTCACCTAAAATATATAATACAAGAAAAAAATACAATTAATATTTTTGTATAGAAATAATAGGTAGGTAGATATTTAATTGTTGTAGGTTTGTCTGAAAAAGTATTTTAGGTAGACATGTAATATCGGAGTACACGAAAGTACTTTTTGTGTTGCGTGAAGAAGACTAACAAGATAAAAAACCAAAATTGTAAAACATGTATCATTTGGTCTTGTCTTGTCATCAACGTTGCGATAAAGACTATACTACAATGTTTATAGAATGCCAGGTTCTTCAAGGTTGGTAGCGAGATGGTAGCTCAATTGGAATAGCGACGAGAAGGTATCCCAGAGATTGCAGGTTTGAGTCTCATCCATATTGATGAACATTCAGTCTACGTTTAAAAAAAAATATATTGATATAAGAGGTAGTTGAAAGTATTTCAGGAAGGTCAAAATATTTTCAGCGAAACGTAAATGAAATAAAAAAACGTATATTTTCCCGGCTGTACTATCATGGCAGTTATATCGGAATTTTTCTTAATCGGGGTTCTTATTCACAGTTCGAACCATAGCGGAAATTTGGCGAGAACTCTTACATATTCAAAATAAGTACTCAACATTTACAAGTTTTTTCGTTCCTTCCTCGTCTATGGAAAAATAGGTAATATTTGTAAGTATTTATTGAGATGACAATCTTTGGATAGTTCCAAAGATTGTCATCTCAATAAATTCCATTCCATTCCATTCGATTTTTTAAAAAAATTAAACATTTTATAGAATGGACCATCGAGATTTACATCGATTTAAGATGATTGCTTTTAAATCAAAAGTTTAATAAATGTAGTAGGTTAAGTTAATAATAAAAACGGTCCATCGAATGTTTTGAACTATTATTTTTTACATTATTTGTCCAAACGAACGGAGTCGCGGGTACAAATAGTGTTCCTCATTTATAATAATCTATTGATTATGATATTAGTTTATTTGCTGTTTTTTATTACCACTGTATTTGTGCTCACATCTCGACAAAAAACGTATTAATTTAATATAAATTATATGGATTTTCCATAACGGATATAAAAGAATCATCTTCTTCTAAAGGTTTAATTGTGTATTATGGTGTTCTTTTAAGATCAAGGTTATTTATTTAGCACACTTTATAATCAATTTAGTTTAGGAGTTGGAAGTCTTTGAAGCCCACTGTTGCAAGCCCTTAATGTTTTTTAAAAAATATTATTTCTTGTCACCTCGAGTCCATTATTTAAAATGGAGGTCAAATATCTTAATTCCTCATTTCAGTATTAAGTCTTCCTATGGAACAATCACTTTCAATCAACTTATTTTACTCAAATATAATTAATATTTGTACCCGTTACTTCAAAAGCGTGTGTAGTTGTTCAAAAACAATTCTAAGTTTATGTCATGAGTAATAAGGACGCCATTATCCATTACAACTATTGTATGGAATTGGAAGAGGATTTCTAGTATTACTTAACGATATATGAAGTGGAACGTATTGCTTAGGTGTCAAATGTTACGTCGGTAAACCATACCTCTGTCAGACACCACAGTACCGGGAGTTACCAATTAACGGTATATATTTCAATTCAATAATTTATCTAATAAATTTAGCAAGTCTAGTACTAGTTAAGTCTAACCTCCGAGTTACAAAACAACACTGCCATATTTTGTCGCAAGCCGACCGACTTCAGTCGACATTTTCCTCACGAACTGTTAATACGTGCTCGATTTTCTTCCAACCCAGTAAGTACTATACTTTAAATTAAATACTACTACAGGAACTGTAGTCATATTAATTTTATTCTAAAATTAATTTGTCAACTTATAATTTAGTGGATTTATAAAAAATAAAAAGTTAATTATATTATAATTTACTGAATATATAATTAATAGGTAATTTTGTTGATTTAATAATAAAGAGAATATTAAGTTCTATAGTAATTTAATTAATATTGACTTCCATAGGTCTTCATCAATATTACAGGTGTAACTTTAATTAGTTCTTTGTTATTGAAGTCGTAACGAGTAGAAAATCTGGTAATTTATTTTATTATCATCAGATATTTCTTGGTTCATCTGATTTTTTTTTCTAACAAATTCCAGTATTTATTTTTGATAAAAACGACTTATTTCTGTGTTTCGCTCTTGTTACGCGAGCCAACCCTATGAACTCACTTTTTATATATAAACATTATTAATTTATTTATTACAATAAATTGTTGATTTATTTTGCATTCTCCGGCTGGTATTAGGCTTTTTCATTCTTTTATAAATCTTGTCTGTCAATAGCTTGTTTCCCATAAAATAAACGAATGAATTTGAATCAATTTATAATATCGTTTAAGAATTCAGTTATCTTAATATCAATAATTTATAATTATTAATAATCATTCGTAGATACCAACAGTAAAAGGACTTTCCACATATTTTACAATTAATTTATTACTATAATTAATATAAGAATAAAACTCAATAGTTCATCTCAAGTACCTTTTTATATATTAAAGTCATAAAAGTCGGAGATTTTATAATAATTGTCAAAATTTAATTCCGTCATAAAAAGTTCTAAATTTTTTTGCAATCCGTTTCCTTGATAATATATCTGAATTCAAAAATCACAATGTTAAAACGCATGTGAGTCGGTCTCTCGCTAGTTTGCTCCTGTAGTAACTTTACTTCGTAAATTATTACACTTTAAAAAAATTGTTTTAAATAAAGTCGTCGTGGTCGATTTTTTACTTCAATAATTCTTTAATAATACGTAAAATTACGATCAAATTAAAATAAATTATCTTAAAACTGAACCACGATATCACTAACATAAAATATTTTCGTGGGAATTATTTTTTTGTATTTCTATTGCCGTGTATTATTAGCCATTACATGAATTGTGATTTTTGTATTTAGGACGATTGTTTTTAAATAAGTGGGTACCAACTTAATAATATAAAATATGTCAACGGTATAGATTTAATTTAAAAAATATACTGTCAAGCATTTATTTTGATTATTTAGTTATAATTCGTATAATTATTTTTTAATTTCTCTTAAAATTGTATTAATTTTTAGTATAATATAAGCACTGCTAACTAGAACTGATCTAGATAATTTAATTATTTTTTTAACATTTTTAAATGATTTTAAGAAACTGATTAATAAATATGACTATCCTAAGTTTATTTTCTGAGTGAGTGCAGTTTTCCGTCATTTTGTCCTGAGTTTTTGATCAAGAAATATTTTTCCATACATATAAATACATATAAACCATATAAATATATATAATAAATAATTGTTTGTTAGTAATAAAGAATAGTTTGATTACATCCAAATCATTACAATTTTCTTTTAATTGTTTTTTTTCTTTGGGTTTTGTTAGTAGAGAATGCTCTGTAGGAATAAGTTAGCCCATTTTTTTTTGCACAATAAGAATTGAATGAATAAAATAAATACACCCACATTAATTCTTAAATTATTTAATTAAATTTTAAACCTTACCTTAGACAGATATACAATATTTACAGTAACGTTAAATTTACAATTGCGTACAACAGGTAAAGTAATGATATTTTCTAGTATTGAAATTAAATTATAAATATTATTATATTATAAAGCTTGTAAGCGACTATACCGCAATACAAAGAACTAATAAATATAAATGTATTGTATGTGAGCTACATACATACAGTTTATGAAAATGAAGTTGGTACACGAAGTGAATAATGATGAAAGAATAGGAAAAGATCAAATCAACATCAGAATATTTTAAACAACTCCATATATATATTAAAAATAAACAATATATAATAATTTATATATAAATATATATTTGTAACCACGTCCTTTAACTTATCAGTAGCAGTACATAACTACTACACAAACTTTTTGGCTTTGGTTGAACCGATTTCGATGAAGTTTTAGAGATGTTAGGAGTTATTAAGTTTTATGTAAGCACAATACTACACTCCCTAAAATTTATAAAGAAAAACAAGCAATGAGAGATTAAGATTTTTTTTTAAATTACGTAAAATCCCGACTGACTGAACTATAAATACAGACGAAACAGCTTCCTTCCGTGATAATGACACTCACTGTGATAGGATTTCTGTATATATATAAATTGCCCAACTAAGAAGTTAGAAAAAGGGAAATTTGCAAATATTACGTAAATATTTCAAGTTTGTTTCTAGAAAAATATAAAACATTTGTATTTTAGGTGTATTACATACATTTGTTTTTTATTTTCCAGTAATAATCATAATAGCTAAACGTCGTAATATATAAAGATAAGTCTCGTCAAGTCTAGTCTAGTCACGTCTAGTCTTGTTTCGTCAAGACAAGTCTCGTCTATTCTCGTCTAGTCTCGTCGTGTCTCGTCTATTCTCGTCTAGTCTCGTCTAGTCGTTGTAGGTACAACTACCTATCTATTGCAATGAACTCAAAACGTATTCAAGCAAAGCGGTTACTTCATTATTTCACAATGACTTATTTAAAACTCAACTAAACACTTGAATTCACGTCAAAAAATACGATTCAGCACGACTCGTCACTTCGGGACCGCGGTATATTACATAATATGCCATTAGTGTCAAAATCGCGACACAGTGATGACTTAAAACCTTGAGCATGTCATACAATTTCAGTGATTATGCAAGGCATTGTAGGCTTTATTTACTTAACCATATTTGTTTTATAGCGATGTGCCTAGAATATTATAAATTTATTATTAAATAATTTCGTTGCACTATCAACAAGAAATCCATTACCTAATAAATACATCTGGGTCAAACAAAAAAACATCTTTACTTTCAATCGGTTATTACTCAGTACCAACTTAATTATTTACTTGACAGGAACGTGAATATTTTATTGAATGATTTATGAATGAGTGGATTTGGTTTTATGAATCCTCAAATAAGAGTCAATTTGATGTTTCGTCGGTATAGTATATATATAAAGTATAGTCTAGTCTAGTTACGAGTATATATTGACAATCGGGCCTAGTTTATACCCTAATAATATTATTATAATCATGAAGTGTATATACACTACATGATTTTCTATTATTATTTCGAAGTCACGGACAGAATCTTCATTAGTACGTATCTCTGATAAATATACCTATTATTAAATGATCGCCATTAAGTACTATTATTTAATATATCAAATATTTACCTTATAAGGTTAAAACATATTAAATGCCTCCAAGGCACTGTAAATCTTTATTTAAAAGTAGGTACATAGTAAAAAACACAAAATGTATCCTATACTGTTTATCAAAATTGTTTTCTTACAACATTGCAGATTTATCTCTATATTATTACCGTTACATTTGTTCCGTTTACGGAAAACGACATACCTCTTTTAG
Organism: Dircenna loreta; assembly: GCA_963555665.1. NCBI lineage: Eukaryota > Metazoa > Arthropoda > Insecta > Lepidoptera > Nymphalidae > Dircenna > Dircenna loreta. The sequence continues at coordinate 7,030,470 of OY743088.1, read as the reverse complement.
GTCACAGTCGGATCAAAGATTTTGTATACGGAAACAAAGTACGGTTAGCAAAAAAAAATACGTAGTACAATTGCATATTTTCATTAAGATTTTATTCGATTTTTTTCTATCTTTAAATATTGATTAAATTATGAAAAAAATAAATACGAATCCATTCAATAGTTTCTGAGATGACGTTTATTGTACTAATAATATTGTTTTATAGAATGATAGATGTGTTATTATGGAAACTTTAACGTAAAATTGAAAAGATAAAAGAGTTACGAAATACGGTATCGTTAGAGCTTACTGAAAAAGAACAAACTCTCACCAAAGCCTTATTTAAGAGACTGGAATGATTAGGGTTTTGTAATTTACAATGTATTATGTTTTAAATATAGATACCCATCGCACCTATTAGTTAGATAAAGGCGAGACGGCGAAACATTTTTAATTTCGCAAATTCATCATTAATCAAACAATTCTTTCACAACTACACGGGTACTGACAGACAGTTAATATGTCAGCATATTACATACGTAAAAATATTATATATGTGCCACTTTACACGAACTATAATTAGGGCAATTTTGAAATAATTTGGATAAACCTATAACCTCACTCACTCATTCACTCACTCACTCACTACACACGTCATTATAAAATAAGTAAAACGTAAGTAATTTTTTTGCTGACGTTACTTCAGTCAATTAACTCCAAGGTCATTGCATTGTTTGTTGTCTTCATATATTCTCAGAATTATGTAACGACGTCACTGTTGTATCTCGAAGTGGACGTTCGAAGTATACTTTGAAGTTTACGTTTAAGTTTTTTGATGATTATGTTTTTTTTTTTCAATGAACTTCAACTTGGCAATTAACTTTGTTTTGTCGGTAATTATTGATGCATTCATGTTTTCCAACAATTATTATTTAAAATGGATTTAAATCTTAGTTTATAAATTATATTATATATAATTTTTATACATGTTTATTATAGCTTTACAGAAGTGTGTTTGTTTGTCAGCAAAACTCGAAAATAGTCAATCTATCTACTTGCTTTTTTTCATAACCTTAATTTTTTTGCGAAAGTATTGCTATATACTTTATATTGACTAGTAAAATTAAATATATTCATAAATCTAATAGTTTTTATAATTACAACAGAATTTATAATTTTTCCTCTAATTCTGAAAATTCTGTTGAAGTGATTCTGAAAATTATGGCGTAGTAATTCTGAAAATTCTGTTGTAGTGATTTTGAAAATTTTGTCCTAGTGATTCTAAAAATTCTGTTGTAGTGATTTTGAAAATTCTGTCGTAGTGATGCTCGTAATACTCATAATACTCGTCTACCTACATGAATATTATGGAAAGAAAAACATTTAAAAAGCAAATATTTATACCTACGTCAAAAAATATAGCTAAATAGTTTACATATAAACTGAGAAATATAAAGAGGGGTTAACAACAGCTAGTTTTAAATATAGCAACTAGTATCGTGCTTAAATTGAATTAAAATGTTATTATTTATGAAATCAAATCGTGACGAATTACACTTAAAATGGCGTCAAATCTGTAGCTTCATGGCAATTAGAATGAAACGCAATACTTTGTAACACATTATCTGTAATAAAATATGTATGTATGCAATTTATTCTAAAATTATATCTTTGAGCGAGATTTATCCCATCTCTTAGTTATTTTATCAAAAACCGCCAAAATCGTGTTTTGAAATAAAGGGTTAATAAGTATAAAGAATTCGTGTCTCTGATTATACTTATTAAAATTTAACAAGCTTTTAAATTTCGTACATACGCTAAAATAATGAATGAATAGTTTTTTTATCTTTACCTTTTACTTGTTGCTAGACGGCTAATAATTACTTAATATTTTATATGTTATCTTGTGAAGGTTTGTAAGCAGCGTCCGCTGTCGCAATTTATAAAACTTGACACCGTAATGAAAACTCTAAGCATCTAATGTAGGTGCTTTCAAACTGACATTCACATTACCCCCCTTTTTGCGGGAGGGTAAATCATGAACCAAGGCTACCCATGTTGCACCATATTGTCAAGAAAATTGTGTAACGTTACAAAAGTTAGCAAAGTTTATTTATGTCATGGTAACCACACTATCCGACTTATTAAACAATGTAACATTTGTTAACTCATAGAGCTAAATAGATTCTGAAATTAGGGAAATATCTTTAAGAACTGTATGGAAAAAGTATCTTTACATCCAATCTTGAAAAGGTAAGCCTTAAATCACCGAGCTGTTCCACTGCGGGATGGCGGTTAACAATTATAATATATCTTTTAGTATATGCCTACTTCGATTCATAATCTTTTGACAAGTTGTCCCAGACAAATAGGTGTACAATCAATAATATATTTTTACTATGTGTCATTCCGTGAAATCAGCAAGAATATATTTAAAAGTAGGAATGTTCTTGGCTATTTTGTAGATTGTCATATATATGTAATTGATAATTGATTAAATAAAGTCTAAGATAGGAAATAAACATTATTTTGAGGAGCGTTAAACATGCTGAATATTTGATTTATAAATTTTAAATAAATATAGAATGACAAATATACCGATACGGGCAGGGAGAGGAACCGTTGACCTCTCGGAAACCATCCCGTTGCTCTACAAATTGAGCTATTGCGTGCATATCCTTCGTCTCCGTCTCCGTCTTTGATATATATATATATTTGTTGTATGTTATTAGTATTATCCGTTGTGGAATCTTTTCAATATTAATCTATACTGCAAAGTTAGAAACACCAGTAAGGATTTTGCTAAGAAATCTAATAAATGTTACCCCTATATAGACAAATATATATAAAATGCCCCTATATAGACAAATATATATAAAATGCCCCTATATAGACAAATATATATAAAATGCCCCTATATAGACAAATATATATAAAATGCTACACTCACCGAGGCTGGTAGCGACACGATAGCTCATTTGGTAGTGCTACGGTACGATGTCCCAGAGGTCACGGGTTCGTATCCCTTCCCATATCGATTAATTTTATATCTATTTAAAATTTAAATAAGATTTGCATGGCTATACATGTTTATAGATATTTTCAAACAATTTTTTATTCTCTAGAACTTTTCTCAAACTATTATCTCGCTAACATGTGCTCTGCGTTTGTTTTAGTCATTTGCTTTTCCAGACCACAATGGCTCTAGAAGACCAAGACCTGGACTCCTTTCCGGACAGAATCGCGGAGACCTTCTCCGGGATGACACTCCTCGTGACTGGTGGAACTGGTTTCATGGGGAAGGTGCTGGTTGAGAAGCTATTGAGGTGAGTTGGTTTCTTTTGTCTGATAAGTATTTAGAGAGCACTTATATTTTAAAGACTTAATATATATTTTTAAAACATAATTAATAAATAATGAAATAAAAAAAATATTTCACAGAAAATGTCCGGACGTCAAGAATATTATGCTTTTAGTACGTCCCAAGAAAGGAAAAACACCAAGACAACGTCTTGAAGAAATGTTGAATGACGCGGTAATTATACATATTACTTGTTATAAATTCATACAATTTAACAGTCAATCGTCTTCCGTTGCAATGTTACTGGGAAATAATATGTTTAAAATAGTATATGATAAGCGATATATATATATATATATATATATATATATATATGTGTGTGTGTGTGTATTTTACTTGCATTGTATTACTCACTCATACGTAGAAAATACAGGTATTGCGTTAAAATACTAACATCACCCATTGCAAAATGGTTGTACTTATTCCAAACTGCGTGTCCGCTACAAGCAAACTACCAAGCTATATCGCAATCCGATGATTTTTTTTCAATTATACTTAAATGACAAACAGATACCTCTATGTGATAAAATACAAATAATGATCACATAACTGATAAACAAACAGTAATTCTCACTCTCTAAAATTCATAGCTAAGTTCAACACAAGTACCCTTTCAAGTATAGCTCGCTGTTTGGTAATTGTGCCAGCTGACGACATATCAGGCTGCTTATAAACTGTTTCAACGAAATAGTTCATTATATTTATATATAATATAAAATTACATTTATTTTATTACATACATATATACGATATATTTTGACTTCATTGAAATAAATTTTAAAATTTAAGTAATTTTTTTTTTACTTGAAATAGTTATTTACCGTCAGTTTTAAATATTTTTTTAATGTATTTCTTTACGACTCTCATAGTTTAAAAATAACATATTACAGCAAGGTTTTGTTTGCAGTCTGCAGGAGGCCTTATACATTCTTAGAGTATGATTCCATTCACCGATAAGTGTACAGTTGTAGTATTCCTTTTCTTTAGCCACTAACCTAAATTTAGTTTTGTAACAAGTAGTGTTCAAACAAATCAAACAATCGCCGCAATTAAAATCTTAATCACGAATGAATGTTACATTTAAGTAACTTAAGTACCTTCTTCTAGCTTTCAAGTGTTTGGCAATAAACGAAATGATTGAATGATTAATTAATATGAAGTGACACTTTAAATACTTATTCGTTTTAACATATATCAAATGTGACAGTCAAACTTTCTCTGTCAAACTTTGACAGGCAATTTTTGACAAACAAACTTTGAAAGATATCACCAAATTACATCCTAATATTACCAGATTAGGTTCGAAAATGTATATTCAATGTTCTAAATAAAACATACGTAGCAAAATAAAAATATAAATATATGCATTGAAAGTGATTTATCTTTCGTGTTTGTATAATATAGTTTCTATTTCATCATACTAATGTTCTAAATAAATGTTCACTAAATGTTTTCACGCGATAAGAATTAATTAACATAAACTGTTTGAATATTTAATGTTTCTTTTCTTTCGTTAAGATATGATAGTTTTGTTGAGTGCGTCCGCCATTAAATCTTTATTGTTTTATATTTGCATAATTATTTAAAGCATTAAAATTATTACAATTACATGGTTTTCTTATGTTAATGATTGTAAATGTAATATAAAGGTGCGTTTACATTAAAAACATTTAATATTATTGCGTGAATATTGAACCAAACAAAAAATATTTTGCTATAAAAAAATGAAAGTCCGAATTTTTGGTCTATTGGGTCCATTTATCATTTAATAAAAACTACATACTTTGACATATTTCGTTTATTAGTTCGTTCATACTTCATATATTATTAAATATACACTAACTGTGGCCACCGACTTCGTTCCCTTTCTTCGTTTTCAGTTACAAGCCATTCCCGTTCACGTTAAATTATTTTATAACATTTATTTGTTTTCTTAAATATGTTATTTAAAATGAGATAATTTAAAGAGCTGTGTGATGTACCAATCAACTACTTTTTAAATAATATAATTCAGTGCAACCTCGGTATAACACAACGCAGGGGACGAGTAAATATTCGTTATATAAAGTAACTCGTTATACTGAGGTTTGTTATATATTGAGGTAAGGTTGTCTAAAATTTGTTATAAAGAGATAAAAATCTGTCGCGACTGAAAAACATACTATGAGATTAATAGTCATATATAGGTATGTTACACGGGACGTTATAGAGGTTTTGAATGGACACAAAAATCTTAATGTAAAGGTATATTTTAAATGAATTCTTATAACAGTTGTAGGGGATTACGAAAAATTGGTTATATCGACGAAGTCGTTATATAAAGGTTGCATTGTATACTGATTTGGTCCCTCACTATTTTATTATATATATGTGGTGCTAAATGGCGGTGTCCCTTGCAGCTCTTCGAAAAACTACGCACCCTGCGTGGTGGTACGGAGCCACTGCTGGCTAAGCTGCAGATCGTCAATGGTGACATCAGCGCTCCTGACCTAGCAATCAGCGACACGGACAGACAGACGATTATAGATAATGTTAATATGGTTGTACACGCAGCCGCAACTATAAGGTATATTTTAATTATAAAATATTGAAAGGTAATTAATATATATATATAACACTATTTCATATTATTATGTTCGAAAATATTAAATAACAATTAGTAAATAGTTCTTGTTGTATTTGACTTGTATGGTTCCTGATACATTTGATAGATTCCTTTGTATTGTCAATAATGTATAGAGTTGTTTTATTTATAAAGTATTATATAGGACGTTTTCTATTTCTAGATTCGACGAGGAATTAAAGAAAGCTGTCTTGCTGAACGTCCGCGGCACGAAACTTGTTTTAGAATTAGCGAAACGTTGCAAAAACCTTCAAGTAAGTTTTCTTTACGTAACCTAGGCACGGGTTATAATAACGTAACGTTCACAAAATATGTTCAATATTAATATTTGTTCTATGTACTACTTCAATTACATTTAATGAAGTGGAGTCTATCTTTAGCTCGTTAAAGTACGAGCTGGCTTGACCAAAGTAAGACTCTTACGTCGGGCTTTTAAGTTGAATCTCGCTCAACCTCTCGTCCAACTCTTTAATCTTCCCTGTTGAATGAAAACCGTCCCATGCTCTCATGTTCAATAGTCGACTTTAACAGTTTTTAACTACTATAATACTACATATATATATATAGAAGTGCAAGTATTACATACATTCATACATTCTAGCTCTTCATCCACATCTCGACCGCGTACTGTCACTTACACGAGAAGCTGCTGGAGGAGCGTCCGTACCCGCCACCTGCCGACCCTCACCGCATCATCGACGCCGTGGAGTGGATGACGGAGGACACCGTCGCCACCATCACACCCAAGTATGGACTCCTACACTTTTTAACAACTAACTGGGCGTCGGTATACTGTTTTAATAAGACCACGGCACTACCTCTTGTCCAGATTATCTGACGTCTAGGACATTTATTACGAATTAATAATTATAAATGTAATTAATATTTATGTAATTTCATTTTGTAAACGCTTGTGGTTTTTCCAATTTCTCGTTTTTTTAAAAACGATCTAATTCATCATTCTTTATCATCAAAAGTCTGAATATTATTTTTTTGTAATACGGTGTGTGCAAAATTATAAGTTCCAAAAAATATTTTATACCTCCATGGTTCCTCGGGTCCTCAGGTCCTCAGGTCCTTTTTTAATAAGTACGTTGCATATCATCTTGACCAATCTCTTCAAATTATGTTCTGCAACTATATATTTTATTATTATTATTATTTATAATATATTATTTTGTCATGTGTATTATGACGTCAATGTCGTCACATCCCTGACACAAGTTTCACGGAAAAGGGATGTCTGATGTCTTTATAATAGACTATTTACGACATGCCACCTCATGGTAAGTGGTGCCGTACAAGTGTATGGAAGTTACTGAAGAAGGTTTTTTGTGTGGTCATAGTATATATATATATATATATATATATATATATATATATATATATATATATTGTTTTATTAAACTTTGAACCGAACTAAGAAGCGATAACTTTTATTTCGCATTGGCATGTTGTACGAATCAAATGTAACAAATTACCGATTCACGACCTAATTAAATATAATTTACTAAAAGAACATTACTTTAACCCAACACTTAATATTAAATTAAATCATCCTATACATACGAGAGCGATTACACAAAACCGGTTTAGGACGGTTGGAGCAAATAACAGCTATGGTAAAAGAACAGCAAGATACATAGTACCGCGTCTCATTAACAACTTACCCTCAGAACTAAAAAGTGTCATAACCCAGCAAAATATTAAACCAAAATTAAAAGTATACCTCTCTAAAATGATAACAAAGATAGATAATGTTTAATTCAAATTTATATATATGTATGCGTGTGTATGTATGTATGCATGTATATGATATATATGTATGTGTGTATATATGTATATATATATATATATATATTATATCTATTTTAATTGTTTCCTTTTATAAATAGTAGTTTTGTTTTATGTTTTAATTATTGTTAAGTCTCATTAAAATAACTATATCTAGATTAAGTCGTAACATATTTATTTGATTACCACATCTCTTGTAATGTTAATGTTAATGTTTAATCATTATGTTCTTCAACTGTAGTAATAATGTTTGTGTTTGTTTTATGTGTTAAGTAAACGTATCAGCACGATTAGATTCCCCTTAGCATTTAAGTGAAACCTCTGTGGTTTTTATAATGCTATGTAAAAGTTTTATATATTTAAGCTATTGTAAATGTGAAATAAAATAAAAAAAAAAAAAAAAATCATTCAATTTTAAGAATTTTATTATAATTTGTTTTTAAATTATATGATATTTATTATTTATAATATATTAATTATAGATTACTAAGTAAGCTGCCGAATTCGTATGCTTTTACGAAAGCATTGGGAGAAGCGCTAGCGGTCGAGGCCATGGAGCATATACCACTTATTATTCTAAGACCCTCTATTGGTGAGTATTGTTGAATATACTAATATAATAAGTTTTAATGTTTTACTTTATTTATTCATTTATTATATAATTATTTATTCATTTATTTCAAATATATATATAGGGTGACCGACGTAGATTACTTGGTAGAGCCATGGGGATACCTACCAAAGGTCACACGTTCGAGTCATCGTCGTGTAAAATATTCTGTATTTATAAAACATATTCTATATATTTTTTAGTTATTCCAATTTGGCAAGAGCCGGTACCTGGATGGACAGACAATATTAACGGCCCGACGGGATTACTAATTGGTATACAATTAAGGCTTTTTATTATTATTATATATAATTTTAATTAATCAAATTTTATAAAAGTCAATAATTTGATTAAAAAATATATGTCAATATTATCTAGTGTTCCATACAGACCTATATAGAACGGATAGCACTGAAATATAATTAAAAGACGCTGATTTGACTGCAGCTGTACTGTTAGGCCTTCAATATAGCACTTATAAATGTCCAGGTGCTGGTAAAGGCGTCATCAGGACGATGTACTGCAAAAGCAACAGCTACGCCGACTATTTACCAGTGGACGTCTTCATCAACGGCATCATGATATGTGCTTGGAATTACATCAAAATGGGGTAATTTATTTTAATAATTGGTTTCTCTTGGTCTTAAAAAATCTGTCCAAATTTGGGTTAATTTTCAATTTTAAATTTACATTTATTGTATTTAATAAATTCCATATAATAATTACATTAATATTTCAGTGAAACGAAATCAAATATAGTAAATTTCACATCGTCTGCCGAAATAAAAATCACGTGGCTGGAGATGATAGACGCTGGGAAAGAGATCATAATGAACAGAGTACCACTCAATGGAGTTGTTTGGTACGTGCTGATGATTACATTTTATTTTGATCCAAACCTCCATATAAACGATGATTGTGGAAAATATTTACGCCATAAAAAATATATTTGTAAAAAAATAATTACTTATGTCAATAATAATTTGATTGTATAAAACGTAACTTAATTTAAAAAAATCTATATGTACTTTAATACAAGTATTACCTATTTTATGGTTTTTACAGTGAATGATATTTCAATACATTAAATTTAAAAATTAATTTTACAGCTAAAGATAAAGATATCGTGATTTGAATTTATCTGTATATTGATACTATGATACCGGGGTATTGTTACATTCCAGGTATCCAGGTGGTTCTATGAAACATTCCAGGCTCTATCATAATATATGTGCCTTATTATTCCACTGGATTCCCGCCATTCTTGTAGATATACTACTTTTCTGTCTCGGATATAAGCCTGTGTAAGTGTCATTTTAGAAACAGTTTTACCAACTTCAAAAGTTTAATTTAATTAAAATTCTTGCTTGTTATAAAGCTGCCAGTACGCTAAATGAGAAATATAAATAAAATTTTATAATCTCTTAGGAAGAAATTGTAATAACATTGTTTCATTTTAGTTTGATGCGAGTTCATCGTCGTATTAGTAAAGGTTTCGACGTATTCGAGTACTACACTAACAACCAATGGGACTTCAAATCAGACATCGCTCAGACGCTCAGACAGAAATTAAATCCAAAAGAAAGAAAAGCTTACAAGATTGATGCTATTGGTGAGTTCACCCTTGTTTGACGACCTCGTCAAAGCTGAATGTCTAGCTGCTGTCTTAGTACATAACCGGTAGATCGCGAACAAGTCGAAATTTTCGTTAAAACCTGGTTTTTGAGGTTTCCTTCCATCAAGGAAAGGAAACCTCAAAAAGATGACGTCCATGTCCCAATAGGATCACCAACAAAATAATCAAGCTGCTTTTGTTTCTTTTACTCTACTTACTCTACCAGATGCGAGTTCCAGCTCAGTGGAAAAAAGTCATTGTAGGGATTTACAAACTGGACAAACCCGGGAATTTCTGCTGTTTACTCTGCTGAAATACTTAACATAATTTCTAAAAGACTGTTCTGCTTTCGAGCTAATCATTCTAGTACCCACCAGGTGCAACATCTCACGAGTCATACTTTGTTAGAGGCTACAGCCAGGGCCAAGAAGCGTAGCACAGGAGCTCTCCTCCTCGACGTAGCGAAGACATTCGAAAGCGTCTGGCACAAAACTGCTTTACAAGCTATACAAGTTCAGGATGTCGGAGAGACTCTTAATTATCACACAGAACTATCTGTCCAATCTCTTCTTCCGTTACAGACTGAAAAAAAAACAATATTGACCAGCATATAAGAGTTCGAATTATAAATAATTGAATGTAATTTTTGTTTGGGAAGAAACTCCTGAAGTGAGAGAGTCAGTTTAGGAGCCAAAAGGTTCATAAAAAAGTATCACTGATTAGGATTCATAAATATGGTTATATATAAGTTAGTTGCCGTCTTACAGGGTTGGACATACCCAACTATTTTGAAGATTGCATCAGAGCTGCTCGCGTGTTCATTCTTAAGGAGTACGATGACACACTACCGGCTGCGAGACGTCATATGAAGATGTATGTACTTATATTAAATTAATACTAGCTTGTAATCCAGCGTGCCTTGCACCTTTAAAATAATATTTATAATTGTGTATTTATAATGCCTATCAAACTATTGGTTTTCTATTTTCGAGTATGAACACTAATATGTAGAAAATAGATATTATAAAAATTATATAAGCCTGCAGAATGGTTGTACTTATATAATTAGAAGAACATTTGCAGTAGTGCGAGCTCATCACAGTTTCATGTCAGTAGGGACGCATATATTACAAACATACAAACAAACATTATATATTTCTATATATTACGATATATTGAGCAACAATCAAATAAAACAAGAGTCGTCGTCGGAGCGTGCTTTTGAATAAAAAGACGAAATTTAAACATAACATTTTGTCGGTTTATTCAACAGTATTCATAATTCTAGAATTCTATCGATTCTAACATATATTGTATCCTGAGCTTTTATAGTTTTATGAATAAATGTGAAATTCTGCATATTTTTAACCATTTGTAAAAATTTTTTTTTACAGAATGTGGTTCGTGGACATCCTAACCCAATTGCTGTTCTGGTCCCTCATGCTGTACTGGTTCAGCGGCTGGTTATCCACCTTCTATTCGTTTTTAGTTGGGTCGAGTAACATCACGCCTAAAGTTATTGTAGAATGAATGTAATTAAAAGTAAAAAAATGTAATTAAATTCTATAAATTTTATATTTTTATATTAGTACTTGGACATTTTGTGAAATGTATACAAAAAAGTGCTTAAAGATTGTTGTGTATGGAAAAGTGTAAATATTGTAGTTAAATGCGTTCAGAAATGTTTAAAAAATATTGAGAAGTATTTTTTTAATCGTTCTTGAACTAATAAAGTAATGAATAGTGGGTAAGAGAAATTATATTTTTGATTTAATATATAATTAAAACAATATATTCAGTTATTGGTAATGGATACCTACTATTAAATGATTGGTGACGCGAAACGTATTCTTACGATTGTTAAATAACCTAAGACTTACTTATTTTGGCTTTAAATGTATTAAATATATTAAATAAACATTATAAAATAATGTTGTTTTCCTTTTTATAAATAACTATCAGTAAATAGTTACAAAATCATACAGACAACAAAGATATATTTTAATTATATTATATTTCTTAAAACAGGATAAAAAAAAATAAAAGAAGTTTCATAAAAAAAAAATATTTATCACCGTATCCATTGTCTATAGTCGTATAAAATATATTAACTGAAAAACTTATTAACTACAAAATATATCTACTAAGTACATCCTAATAACATTATTTATACTGAAATTACGTTTAAATTAAAATCTAATCTGAAAACGTTTACATTTACAGAATTCTATATACATTTCACTTATATTAAAATTATTTTCTATACAACGTCCGTAACTGTAGTCTCAGAATCACCATTTACCCAGCAACGTAAGTACGCATCTGCTGAATGAACAATATCCATAACTCCGCTTTTCGAGTACAATAACCACACTAATAGCGAATAGAATAATATCTTGGTGATGACATCGACCACGTAACGTCTGCAAAATAAAATAAATATAAAAAAATATTATTATCAGAATAGGGAATATATACTGCATATAAAAAAAATGATATTTTAATATTAAAATATGTTGAATATATTATAACAGGAATGTAAATAAAATTTGCAAAAGGACAATGTTCCTAGGTTTCAATTCACCGGGCTAGATACACTTACATCCTGTGTAGTTTCCTGGCCCTGGGCAAGGTAGAGGGGTCCTCCTTGCAGACGAAATGTCTGGTACCAATGACGTAGTCACGTAAGTATTCATCTCTATCCAGGATCGAGACATCTGTATAGAAAACTCTATCCTCCTCTTCGCTTATCCCTTTTTGTAGGGATAGGAAATTAGAGTTAGTGAAGTGCCATTCTTTGGTCGTGTAATATTGAAGGATGTTCATCCCGTGGCTGATACGCTTTTGAAGGTTTACTAAACTGAAATACATATAAATAATTACTTAATGCTCTTTGCATCGTTATTCGAAAGCCTTTTTCAATCCTTTCAATTAAAACATATGAATAAAATGTATATTAACACTTGTTCTATATATTTTGTATTAAAT